>CM042152.1:51176850-51211850 GCA_023376005.1 Doryteuthis pealeii
CATCATCATCATTCATCATCAGCAGCAGCATCATGATTTTCGCGCAGGCCAGCACAGATATCCATGCACAATCACCATCCCAACCGCCAATCACCCATTGTTCCCTGGTAGGTTCCATCCGCAGGATCCAGTATCCGCAGAAACATAAGCTGGTCTATGTAGGCTAAAAGCCATTTCATTGCTTCGTATTCGGTCCAGCGCGACGTAAGAAGATACAGGTGCTTCTCATTAGACTCTACAATGATACTTCACGAAGGAAACATACCAACTAAGGATTGCTTTACTAAGCAATCACATAGGGATCTCCTCACTGTTAATAATCGTGCCTCTTCGCTTTGAAGCCTAGAAATTGTTCACAAAACAATCGTAAACAACAAAACAACAAGAAACAACTTTTTTACATATTTTTCATACTTTGAAAAACAAACAAGAATTCTTTGTCTTTTAAACTACAGATATATTTAAATAAAAGAATGCTTAGACACCCGCGCCTTAGACACGCTATCGTGTCTGGTATTTCATCCGGTGGGTACGCGCCATTATGAGCTTCATTTTTCTTCTCCAGCAAATGCCCAAAGCATGTCTGTTGCCGATTTTACTCCCCGCTTTGGTTTCTGGCGTTGATACGGGAAAAGGGCCGTTATAGCTGTTTTTCTAGTCGGGTGTTTTTCCATGATGTTTGTTTAAACCGCCGCAGCATTTCTTGTTTCTACAACTTCTTATAACGTTTCTCAATCTGGGTATTCGCCAAAACCCTCAAGCGTTCCACAAAAAGTCACTTGCGGAGTGTTTCCGCCGAGAACAGTGAATAATTTTTACGCTTGCAGTTTTTCAATTTTTTTTGTGTGTGTGGAATGAAAACTCCCTGATGAAGTATTATAAAACGAACAGTACTTATACTTTATTTAGCATTACCGAAAGGTTGGACAAGACGTATTAATTTTTTCCTTACAACTAGTTATTTCAAAAATTATACTATGATATTTACACGTTAATTACAAAGAAACTAAAATGAGAAATATATCGGCGACCATATGACCTAGCACCTCTTTTGATCTCGATTTCAGAAGGACATGTTTTTCATTAACACCGTCTATATCCGCTTGTTTTAACAGACGATTTTTAGAGTTGATTTTTGAGGGGTAGGGTAGGGGTTAGATTAGGGGTTAACTCTAACCCTAACACTAACCTTTAAAAAACAACCGGATTATTAACGATGTAAACGAAAACATGTCCTTCTGAATCGAGATCAAAAAGGGGTGCCTAAAGGTCATATGGTCCATATATCGTATTAATTTTGTTTTTGCGCAGGGGTTCCTCGAGTATTTTTATTTATATTTTAAAGTTATGCAAGGGTAAAACTTATTGAGAAATGCTATACTAGGCGCTTGGAGGGAACATATAAGATGATAGAAGGAATGTAAACATCTCTCAAAAGATGTATGCTTTGTCAGTTATTTTTAAGGGTGATAGAATTTGTTTTTTATTAGAATTAGAGAAACTTAATTGCCATGATACCAAAAGTTGAAGAAGAATGGTACGAACTGTTTTCTTTGCATATTTTTTTACACGAAGTTGACATTGGTTACTGAAGCGATTATTCTAAGATTAGTTCCCAGATCTCTCAATAAATGGCAATACACAAACACACAAAAACCAGTTCCCCCATTAAGACAATATAATCTCTCAATCATCACATTTATCATTTGACCAAAACACTTAAAAACATTTATCGCCGCATACGTAGCTTCAAATACATTACACATTATCGAATCGACATATGGAGTTTTGGCGTCACTCGATGTTGAAATCTATTTATCAACTACAGCATCGATTAACACGACTAGCAGGACCTGTGGATATACTACAGTATAATGATAGAATTATTACAACGTTTGATGTGGTTACTGAAGAGCTATGCGAAAATAGTTCAATATGTAAAAGTATAATCTTGATTTAACGCTCTGTCTCATTTTTTTCTTTCTTTTCTTTCCTTATTTTTTATTTTTTTTTTTCATTATGTTCTATTTGAAACTGATTAGCGTAATCGCTTCTGCTCGCCCACCCCTCTCTATCTTTTCCTCTATTGTTTTTTTTCTCTCTTCTTTTCTTATATTATTCTTTCTGTGTAGCGTGTCATTTTCTTCCCTTACTCTTTATGATAAAAAAACAGAATGGTTAATTTTAACTGAGGTGACAAATTGGCTCATGAGAAATAAGAATTCGGCGGATAAACAAACCTCCAGATAATCAGGATTTTTGTTTTGCATTTCATGGACGGTCTATTTTTAACCAGAGGATGTTGCAAGGATTATAACAGCCGTACAATTAAGGAACACGGAGTATTAATATATAGATTTATAACTGTGTATTTAATGTGCTATTTTTCGATCAGATGGAAGCATTTAATTTTTTAAAGGCGTCAGGAGGGAAGATCATTCGATTCAAAATGTTCCGAATTTTAAAGGTCCCATCTTGAAAAGTTAGTTTCTCGATAAGATGCAAAATACCCACAATTTATGATCGATGCATGGACGCTATTTTAAATAACATAAATTTTTGTGAAATTATAATTTTATTTAAATAACATAAAATATGTCAATGGGGCCGGGTTAGCTTCAGTCGGTAGAAGCGTTCGGCTAGAAACCACAAGGTTCCTAGTTCGATACCGGTCCTTGCCAACTGAGCGTATTGAGTAGCACATGGATCTGTGCGGTAAAGGAGCTGATGGTAGGTGTGGTGCTCCAACCTCAGATGCTAAAACAATCTCTTGGTCTAGCGCTATTGAAAAGGGGATAGACTTCCCTCGCTGACTGACTGATACCGACTTTAGGCCGCCCCGTCGACTTTACTTTACTAAAAATATATATTAATTATATATTAACTAGATATATATAACTAAATATATATGAACATCAATATATAACTAAATATATATAACAAATATATATCAATTTAAGTAATACTTACTAAACTGAAATAACTATAATAATTTATTATATATTATATATACTATAATAAGTAGTATTACTATAATAATTTATAATATACTACTAAACTGAATAACTATAATTAATTATATATATATATTACTATAATAGTATATACTATAATAATTTATATATATACTTACTAAAATGAATAAACTATAATAATTTTATATATATATATACTATTAATAGTATATACTATAACTATTTATATATATACTTAAAAATGAATAACCTATAATAATTTATATATATATATACTATAATAGTATTACTATAATAATTTAATATATACTTACTTAAAATGAATAACTATAATACATTTACTAGTATAAATATATACTATAATATATATACGTATAATAATTTATATTAAACTAAATATAATGAACATCATATATAAATAGATATATATAACTAAATATATATCAATTTAAGTATAACTTATAAACTGAACTCGTTAAATTCACTTACATATTTGAGATACGCCTGTCCTATTAAAAAGCGCTGGGTGGCGTCATCAGTTATTTTATTACTTGTTTATTGGGGATTTGGGATCTTTCAACATAATACCCGCTCACCAGTTAGACCCCACCTATGGACGATCACCCCCAGAGGCGTCATCCATTTGATTCAACGCTACAGCTATACTGGATTATATAGTCTTGTCAAACCGTAGACCTCAGTTTATGTGCACCGGATTGGCTACTACAAACTTAATACCAGAAAATAATCTCCCTTGTCGATATCCTTGTTGACAAATTGTTAGAGTATTTTGTAACAAAAGGTGTACTGAAGTCCAACACTTAAACTTATAGACTTTGCATGGGCGCGTGGATTAAAACCAGCCTATCAACCCACTCGAATTATGTGGTTTAGTTAACTACTTAATCGCCGATCTTAAAAGCCATTCATTTGCTCGTATTTCGACACAGACGAGAGGATCAGTTTCTCCTTAACACAAGGATTCTTCACGAAGGAAACAACAAGGAATTTATTAACTAAAGCAAACAAGGGATCTCCACTGTAATGTGCTCTCGCTTGAAGCCTAGAAATTGTCACAAAAATCGTAACACACAAAACAAAACAACTTTTTACAAATTCTCTACGTGAAAAACGGACACGAATTCTTGTCTTTTAAACTACAATATTAAAAGTCCAGATCGCTCGCTATAAACTTCGCCATTATTAAAAGATTCTTAACGGAACACAAGGAATCTCCTCAAGTACAATATTTCATCAAAGAGCTTCCCAGCTTAAACAAATATTAATAATAATACGTTCCCCCTAATTTTGGTGACGACACATCTTACATAATATATTGTCGGAATCTTTTAAGTTGGTTAGAAGTGTATAGTATTTTGCAAAGATTTTAACGATTATATACTCAGGGCGAAACCGTTTATACCTAGCCGAGGTCAACTAGAGTATAATTGTTTACCAAGCCCAACCCCGCACGAGTAGGATGCTACACAAGGGCTATTTTTAAGCTGATTTTACAGGGTTGAAGACAGAGTTTTCTTTTCTGCTAGACCAGCTACCCTACACTGTTAAAGAGCCCACTCTGTCCTACCTATTTACTCAGTGATGGGAGAGAAATAGTTGGATGTTTATCTTTCTCAAGACTATTCGCGATAAAGGAAATTGTAGCAGCATCGTCCAGAATCTGAATCCTTCTCAATTTCTTACAACGATAACCATAAACCAACTTAGCGTAATTGACAGTTAGTAAACTTTTGGGGGTTTAAATTAAAATTAGAATAATAAAAAAAAAATAACAAACTCCCATGAGCCTTCACTGGAAGAACCCTCCGCGCATGTGCGAGAAAAATGACCCACTTCCTACCACCAAGAAAATATCTCTATCATTCGAGTTTTAGGCCTTAACTGCGTATAGTCATTTCCTCTGCCAGGGGAATATCCCTCTGCCACAGGCATCTATGACCAGTCAATAAAGCCTAAGTCATAAAACCACCTTTTGACTTTGTCTCTTTCTTTTTTGTTCATTGAATTTCTTCCTTTTCAGCATGACCAACAAAATGAGATGGGGGTAAAGTGAAAACCATAAGAACACGCAACGAGAATACCCAACCACATTTTTAAGCCTTAAAACCCCAAAACCTCTTACCACCCCTATACTTTAAGGTACTCTGAAAAAATTGACATTCATTGGAAGATTATATACATGTGTCTAAAATAGAAGATTTTATAAAAGTTTATAAAATAAAATCTTGTTGTTACAATCTTTGATCATTATATTTCTTCATTTTGTCAAACCCTTCACAGTACTTTTTCTTTCCTTTCCTCTTTTCTTGGTTTTCTTTCTTTTTTTTCCTATTTTAATTTTGCCTTACTCTTATTCTTTATACTTATATATTATTTGTCTTATACTTCTTTCCTAGCAAAATAAAAAACGCCCTCCGGATTTTTTAAACATATTGTCTGAGGGGTGGGAGTTAAAAATTCAATGTCAGCGAGTTTGTACCCTAAGTAAATAAAATCATCAAATTCATTAAAGGATTAAAAAATAAAACGATTTGAAATGTAAACTTTAAATATGGATTAAAATAAAACAAACTATATATAGATATATAATACCAGTCCTGTATTTATTAAAACCAAAAATCGGATCAGATCATCAATAGGCACTCCAGCCGAGATCAGATTTGAAAGGGACGAAATTTTGCTTTTCACCAGTTGTTTGTTAACAAAATCAAAGGAAGAATTTTTGGCATAATTTTGTACAAACCAAAGACACGTTTTTAGACTAAAATAATTTTTGATTTTAATAAAAATAGATAGTTATTTCATGCTGTTGTTTGGTTTTTGTGCTTTGGTGAAAAAAGTTTTTGCACTAAAGATAAACTAATATTGTTATTTTTAAAAAATAAACCTTTAAACGAAAGACGCGTTTTTTATATCAAATGATTTTTATTCAATTAGAATAGGAATCCAATTGAGATCTCTGGCACCAGGTATTATTTTAATGAATCAGAAGTTTTAGCTAATTAATCAGAAGTTGACGAATATTTTTCAACACTTACGATAATTTTTTTTAAATTATTAAAAAAATAATTCTTAATTGATCACATTACATGTAATCAAATTAATTTCATAGCGAAATCTTTTTTTTTAAATAAATAATTTTTAATATTAAATATATTTTTTTTTATAATGATATTGTTATTGTCTATTGTTTTTTTTTTTTTTTAGATTATAAAACTTAAACGAAAGACAGGTTTTTATATTAAAATAGTTTTTATTAATTAGAATAAGAATGCACGTAGGCTGTTTTTCAGAAATTATATTACACAATTTATAAATATATTTTCCATGTGTCTCTACGTGGATTCCTATCTGAAATAATATTGTTATAATATCAATAAGAATATTAGTTTATTGTTAGTGGAAAATTAATTTTAACATATGTTCACAACAATATGAATAAGTAATTTTTTTTAATTAATGCCCGTAGAGGCATATGGAAAAATTCGCCTGTTGATTTTGTTTACTAACAACCGGTAAAAAAGTAAAATTCGTTCTTTTCAAATCTGATCTCGGCTGGGGTGCTGATTGGTGACCTGACCTCAATTTTTCTTTCCAAAATGATAGCATGTAATCATGAAGAATTGAAGAAAACCACAAAAGACTTGTTCAAATCTCATCAAAAACTTTAGAAAACGATTGTTAGCAAGTTTTAATATTATATGCGTTTTTCGGACTATTGTCTCCATCTTCATTGTTATTTGTACAACGTTCGACAAATGGCCGAGTGGATTAGGCAGTTAGGTTAACACAGTTCTAAGTGACAGTTATCTCTGGTACACAAGTTCAATCCTGAGTGAAAGCAATTAGAAAAATAATTAATTAACCAACAACTCCTACCCCAGCTTGGTTAGCGGAATGAGAACTGGATACCCCCGTGGAATAAATAAAGGGTTAGGTTCAAAGTTCCGTGATGGCTCCCGAATACGACAAGAAAGTTCCCGAATTCGAAAAGAAGGTTCCCGAGTTCCGAGAACGTTCCCGAAGTCCGACAAAGAAATACCTGAAGAAGGCCGGAGGGTATATCGCGACGAAACGTTGTACAAATAATAATAAAGATGAGGACAATAGTCCGAAAATAACGCAGAAATACTAATAATCAAGCCTCATCTCAACATTCAGAGAAAAAGCAAGTTTTAAAGATGAAAAACACATATGATTGACTATTGCGAATTTTTTTTCTCGATTATTTATACTTTCACTTATATTCCTACTCATATTTAGTAATTTAAGCTATCCTTGTCCAAAACTTTTTAAAAAAATTTTCGCAAAGTTTTTAGTTCGATACCGGCCCTCGCCAGCCCAGTGTATGAGTAGCACAGGGCATCTGTGGGGTAAAAATGAGAGCTGATGATAGGTGTGTCCTCTACCCCAGACGCCAAAACAATCTCCTTGGTCTAGCGCTAGTGAAAAGGGGATAGACTCCTTGCAGGAGGGCTGATAAATGACATTAGGCGACCCCATCGACTTTACTTTTATTTACACTTAATATCATATAAGACGTATGGGTATTAAAATTATAAGAAATAGGTAAAAAATAATTCAATATTCATATGCGTATTTATTTATTTATTTTATTTATAATTAATAATACAATTCAAAAGTCGTCCTACCATTGGTTTTCTGAATAACACTTTTCGATGTTATTCGTCTTATCGAAAAAGTGTTATTCAGAAAACCAATGGTAGGACCGACTTTTGAAATTGTATTATTAATTATATAATAAATAAATAAATAATTAAAGCTCTTACATAAGTAATTGAGCCCTCTATAATCAATTCTCCAACAATAATAATAATTAACTATATATATATATATATATATATATATATATATATTATATATATTATAATTGATAATTGAATTAAATACCATGACCAGACAACTTGGCAAACACCATGTGCCGACATCCGGAGCACTGGACAGCAGTTTCGACCTCCTTAGGGTCTCATCAGCTGTGCACACCACAATCTCCGCAACTAGAGATTGAATCAGTGGACCACAGAGGGAAGAGCGGAAACTCTACACCTGGGCCACCAGCCCACGCCACAAACGGTGACATGCAAAATCATCTAGTCAATGGCAATGTTAATATTTTATATATGTATATATATTGATATTGTGTGCGTGCGTGTGTGTGTGTGTGTGTCTGTGTGTGTGTGTGTGTGTGTCTGTGTGTGTGTTGTGTGTGTAAGTAAGGATGATTCTCTAGTATTCGAACTTCCAGTCACGCTATTACTTTCACTTTTGGATTTAATACTCCTAGAAAGGCTAAGAACCCCCTCAACTATGGGGTATAATAGTACTCACTGTTTTTTACCACATATGGCTTCAATATTAAATCACCCACGAATGTTGATATGCCATTAAACAAGAAACAAAAATCTACACTGTTTTAATTCCCTTGGCATGTACACCAAGATAATGTCAGATTCAGAATTCTATTTCCTTTCAGTAATAACTTCCACGTTTTTATCGACCCTTCATTGTCGCTTTGATTTCATTCAGCCTTCAACTTAATGAAATGAAGCTTTGACTTTTATTAGTGTTTTCGCCGTGGTCGATTTGTATTAAAATTTTTATTGAAATCAATGAGAAAATTTGGCAAGAGAAGAAATCACTTGTCAGTCTTTGCAATTCGTTCTTTAAAGTCAGAATTGAGCGGCGACGGCGGCGACACTTGACGCTATTTTTCGGGACCAGACGCCCATGTTGCTTTCTCAAATTTCAGGGTGTCTTTTTTTATTGTTCCTTTTTTTAAAACCTTATTTCTCTTTTTACGTTCATTCCTCCATGAAATAAACCTTCTGTCAATTTATCTTCTGCAAGACTTAATGTCCTCAAGCATGAATAAACAAGAGTCTCAAAATCCTTAAAAAAAAAAAAAGAACTAAATAAAAAAGAAAAAAACGAATAGCAAATAACTTGCCTCTTCGAAATTGTATTTTGTCTTCAACCGGGTAAAATGCGAAGAAATAGAATACGAAACCTTTTTCACACAAAAATTGATCAAACCTCACAACAAAAGAACGAAGATTTTTTCACACATTCTTTTCACACATTTCTTTATGCTATCGCAAGAAACATATTGATAATTGGTGATACGTGAAGTGATCAGTTTACTGTTTATTTTTTAGAGAGAGTATCGGATTAAATACTTTAACCATTAAGTGCTATCTCTTTTCTTCCGCCACAATAGTTTTCTCTTTTAATTGACATGAGCAAATAGTTTTCTTAATATGATTTGTATTATACTCAAAACCCAAACAATAAGCAAATAATATGGATACCTTTAAAAAAACACAAAAAAAAAACACAATATAAGTCTAGGTAAAAAATCATACATAAGTAAAACTGGTAGATATTCTAGCCAAATCAAGACATTAGGTTTATAAGTTCCCAGAATTCACACTCAATTGTCCAATTGGACACAGGTCCGAGTGGATAAGGCAGTTAGGTTAACACAGTTCTAAGTGACAGTTATCTCAGGAACCTGAGTTCAATCCTGAGTGAAAGCTGTTAAAAAAATAATTAATTATCACAACTCCTACCACAGCTATGGTTAGCGGAATGAGAACAGGATACCCCCGTGGAATAAATAAAGGGTAAGATTCAAAGTTCCGTGATAGCTCCCGAATACGACAAGAAAGTTCCCGAGTCCGAGAAGGTTCCCGAGTCCGACAAGAAATACCTGAAGAAGGCCGGATGGTATATCGGCCGAAACGTAGTACAAATAACAATGAAGATGGGGACAATAGTCCGAATAACGCAGATACTACTAATCTTCAAGCCTCATCTCAAATATTCAGAGAAAAAGATATATTGAATATAAAGATAGGGCCAACATTTAGTAGGTTGGTTGGTTAGTTGGATTTGTAAATTTTAATTATTCAATTTAATTTTAATATAAGTCTTACGTTATAG
Organism: Doryteuthis pealeii; assembly: GCA_023376005.1. Taxonomy (NCBI): domain Eukaryota; kingdom Metazoa; phylum Mollusca; class Cephalopoda; order Myopsida; family Loliginidae; genus Doryteuthis; species Doryteuthis pealeii. The sequence goes on from CM042152.1 coordinate 51,186,810, forward strand.
CATTCAATTGAGTGAGCACGCTTCAGTATAATATAAACACTGGGACAAGCCACTGTTTTAATATTTCAATATTTGACCGTCTGAGATTGCATGAAACGACGGCTTACGGAAATTAAAATGTAAACCTATTTATTTTTAGAGAGAGTATTAGATTAGATACTTTTAACCATTAAGTGATTATCTTCTTTCTTCCGCGCAATAATTTTTCATCTTTAAATGTGACACGAGAAATTATTGTGTTCCTTAATGTCTAATATGATTTGTATCTAAAACTGGTGAGGTTCCAATTCTGGAGGCTCTGGGGAATCTGGCACCACCCCTTATCACCATTGCCCAAGTCCACTCTGACCCGGAGTGTAGTACTTGTCGAAATACCCATCTATGGGTTAAATAAAACAAAACGTGTTAAACAAATTGAAACCTATCAAAGAATGGATAAAACAAAATCGTCGTCGGCATAAAATAACCCAATGGTTGAACATACGTAAAAAATCCAACCAACCAACCAACCCATTCACAAAACCCTACAATGTCTCATAAGTAAATTAATGTGGTTTCTTTAAAATTTATATTCAATAGTTAGATATGCGCCAGAATCTAAATAGGTTGGTTGAATTTTAACATTCAACCCATTGGGTCATTTTTATGCCGAAGACGTTTATTTATTCAGTTTTGATGGGTACTCAGTTTTTTTAATCCAATTTTTTAAATACATTTTTAGAACTAATTTGTTCTATTTAACCCATAGATATGACCCTCACAGCACTTAAACTCCAGCGTCAGAGTTCACCTGAGAGCAATGGTAATGACAGGTACTCAACATACACAGAGCTCCAGAACTGCGAAACTTCACCACCAGATAGAGTTTAATGTCATACACTGGACAATAAGACCTTCAGCCACGCTTTCTAGCACCTACATGATAAAAAGTGTTGGTCTTGTCATAAGGGCAATAGTGTTGTGATAATCCTATAGATTTTAGGGCTTGATGTCACCAGACAATTGATCGGTGGGGTCCTCTTACGACCGCCTCGTCAAACCTAAGTAAAGGCCAAATTGGTGGTGTGCCTATGTCATGGACTGCTTGCCACCAGGGTCTATCATTGTGTCACCGTAATTTGTCACCTATGGTCAACAGGTGGCTCCATTGGCGTGGGGGGGTCTGACTCCCCGTACAGAGATGCAGTCGTTGAGTTCTAAAATTTGGATAGGTTCAACACCTCTCTGCTTCTTTTAATGTTTTATAAATAAGAATAAAAATTGTAAATTATAACAATGAAATAAAGTAAAGCAAAAAGTTGGCGGAGTGGCCTAATTGTCAGCCGAACTGTGAGGGAGTCGATCCCCTTTTCACTAACGCTAGACCTGTGAAATTGTTTGTGCCTGGGTGGAACGCCACACCTATCGTCAGCTGCCAAATTTACCGCACGATCATATTTACACAAAAACTGCGCTACTAATGCACTAAGTTAGCGAGGACCGGTATCGAACCCGGAACCTTGCGATTCCTTGACGAATGCTCTACCGACGGAGGAACTGATTATCCTGCACTTGTGTTTATTTTTCCCCTTTACTATGCCTCTAGCAAGAATTTAATCCTGAATTTTGTTGATGTGGCTTGATAATTTGGATTATTTGGATTATTCGACTATTGTCCGCATCTTTAACTTATCAAAGGGCACTTTAGACTGAAAACGTATAATAATAAAGATGAGCGACAATAGTCAAATAATACCAAATTCGCAGAAGATAGTTTTTAAAAAATACTAGCCCTAAATAGAAATCCCATTTCCTAATCTAGCAAGTAATTATGCCTTTCTTAGAACTATACTTACATTGTCTGATAACAGACGGAAAATAGTACTATTACTATTGTAATAACAGTTTATTTCCTCTGTGGATACTCATACTTGAGATCTTGTATCACATCCTACCCTTAATGAAAGGTTGAATAAATACTAAGCACCCGATGTGGTTGTAATGGTTAGCAAGCTAGTTACGCAGATCAACTACTATTGAATAGCGCAGTTCGGTTCCTCGGTGCATACCCCACACTTGCCGAGCTTGAGTCACATCCTAGCCTGTGCGGAAAAGTTTGAGTAAATTACTAGGGGTTCCGCATTGAGGGTAATGGTTAGAAAGCAGTACGGCAGATCTATTACTACTGCAATGGCGAGTTCGTTCTCGGCGGCGGCGCGGGGCGCGCGGGCGGCGCGGGCCGCCCACGGCGCCGCCCCGGCCTGGATACCCCATCTTGCGACTTATGTCACATATTACCGCCGAAAAGAGAAAACGCGTTCGGTAAATGCTGCGCGTCATCGTAATGTAATTGTTCGCAAGCATAGTCTCTCATATCTTATTACTACTGAATTAGCGATTCCCTGCTTTCTTCGGTGGATACCACTTACTTGCAACCTTGTCAGTCCTTACACAAATAATATGCATGTGAAAACAAGGCGTGCGCATTCCCTCTGGTCCACTCTGAATTGGAGTGGCCGGGGGGCCGGCTAGTACCTGTTAAGCGTCCCATCTATTGATGTTAAATAGAAAAATATATTCTATAAAAAAAATTGCTGTATTTTCATTAAGAATGAACTCTATTTTCCAAAACTTTGTTCAGCATTTAAATGACCCACTGAAGTTTGATATGGCGTAAAACAAACCAAACCAAACCAAAAACAGAAATAATAGTAATTAAAACTTGAGAATCAAATTTTCAGGGTTGCAGGTCCGAAAAATGTTTTTTGTTAGTATAAAAACCTATCATACAACAGATTGATACTGTAGTTTCTCGTATGTATTTACCCAGACCCTCTTTCACCAGGCAGATGAATTCGTTCGAATTTTGACGAACATCATATCCGATTTTAGTATAAACGAGATGTCTAGAAACAAGTAGTTTGAATACCCCCCCCAAAAAAAAAATATATATACATAACACACACACACACACATATATATATATATATATATAATATATATATATTATATATATACATTATATAATATATATATATATAATATATATGCAAGGTATCAAAACTGGTAGTAAGGATGCGATTCTACATTGGGATCTTCAAATCTCAAGTATAATTATTTGCATTTTTAGTTAGGTGAAAATACAAGGATTTTATAATTCCCGAAAAGAGAGCTCAATGATAGTAATCTATTTTAGATTAAATACAGGAGCAATATTTACCTTGAAAAGGAAGGAAAAACTCAATAAAAACCTTCATTCTTGTAATAGATTTATTTACCGACCAAAACTTTTTTTTTCTTTTTTTTCTTTTTTTTTTTTTTTTTTATCTGCTGCCGCTTGTCTGATGCGACTGAAATTAAGGGAGTTTAAGGAAAATTATTTAATTTCTAAAAGCCTTTTAAGTCTTGGTCGAAAATAAATTTATTACAGAATTGAGGTTTATGAGTTTTTCCTTTTCTTTCAAATGATATATATATATATGACAAGATTATGTACACACACACACACACACACACACACCACACATACACACACACACACACATATATAATATATATTATGCCTTTTTAAGACTCGTTATTTAATAGGAAATTGTGTTAAATTTTTCATATATTTATTTATTATGAGCTGTATTATCTTATAATCTATATGTCGTGTATGTATATATATATATATATATATATATATATATATATAATATTATATATATATGAATATCGTATTATATATAATTGAGTATATCGTATACCAAATATCTTATTAGTGCATTTTTTGGCTGTTTATTTTGATTGTTGTTTCTGCGAAGATCTTAATGAAAATTCCCCATCTGAAAATTAATTTTGCTCTGTGAACGTTACATAATGTGGCAATCAACTTGGAGAGATTGCAACACGAGAAAATTGATTTTCGCGGACAATGCGTGCAAAATTTCTTTGGGCTTCTGACACTCAGCGATATTAATTGGATGCTTCTCTCATTCTCTTCCCTAATGATGATACGTTCAATTAATGCTTTTGAGACACCTCACAATTGATTGTTCAGGATCGAATATTTTCTCTCTTTTTGAAAATTGATTAACATATGACAGAACTTTTTTCCCATCCTTCTAACTGCACACAACTATTATTCATGTTATAATAAAAAAAAATAAATAAGAGAGGAATCTATTTGGACAATGAAATTGTGGCAAGAAGTTCATTAAATTATTCGTGACGTAAAACTGATAGGAGATTGCTTCCTGTACGATCATTAAATCCCGTTTATTCTGAATCAAAGTTTATATATATATATATTTTATATATATAATATATTATATATATATATATATATATATATATATATATATATATAATATATAAAGGGCCAGTTGGTGGCGTATATGTACGCGGAGAGAAACTTTCGAAAATATAAATCAATTAACGACAAAGTAAAATATATTATTAACGCATTAAATATCACCCCAACCTAGGGCTTGGTTTTTTGAGCAGAAATAATAGAGATTGATTTATGCTTCGTTGAAGATAATAAAAAGGATAGAATTTAAATGATAACAGGCATGGATTTTTTTTTCATTTAATTTTTAGATAGTAGACATTAAACATTTCTTTTCAGAGTAGCAGATGGAATCAATGCAAGGATTATTTTGTTTTTACTTGGGATTTAAATTGGGCATCCACGAGGATGGCCAACTCACGATTTAGTAATAATGGATCTGCGGACTTACTTAAAAAAAACCTCTACCCAGGCGACGCCGGGTACAGCTGCTAGTTTATATATAATGGGATTTTGTGCCGATTATGTGCTGTAACCGAAACTATATCACTTACTCAAGTCACAATTCTCTTAGTTATTTATGAACATTATCCATGATTTTTATTTTTATTTAAACCTAAATTATTAATTAAAATTTGTTTTACATTAATACTGTTAAACCATATCTACATACTAATCGCATGCAATTTGTATTTTTATATATACAACAAAAATAACGGTTTACACTGTGAACGCGAAAAGCCTAATTTGCATATTGCCTATTTAAAATTTGATTTTTATAAATATGCCACAGTATTATGATTTCTAATTGTTTGGTTTTATTGCTAATAGACTAGAGCCAACGATTTCTTCAATAGATCTAAAAGTGAATCTATTAACAAGAAGCAATAACTATAATTTATAAATCTTTACTTCCTATTTTAACTAAATAGTTTTAAATTACGAAAATTTAGCAATGAACAGACGGGAGTGAAGGAAGGAATGAGTTTTCAAGTTCTTCTATTTTTTCGATTATAACCCTGTTTTACTGTTTTCAAATTCTTAATTCTGCATCTTATTAGTTTCATTAGCCATTTAATTTATATAATATTACATTAAAACTAAAATACTTGCACCGGAGCTGTGCATATTATTTTTAGTTTAGAAAACCGGGAAACCAGAATACAATATAAATATGATGGCTATTCCAAAAACTGCGCATTTTGTATGAATGCCATTGAGAAAAGGAAAAACATAATAAAACAACTTGTGATCCCCATAAATCGGCCATCAAGTTATGCATGAAGACTTGATAATTAAAGACATAAATAAATATTACCATAACTTGCATTTAACTAATCCATTAGTGTGAGTGCGTATAATTAAAAGAAAAGATAGAAATGTCTCTTACATCTGGAAAAGGGGAAACAATAAACATTGGACAATTCAAACTACAAGTATTACTAGAAAATATTATCTTTGTTTATATTCAAACTGAAGATCTGCGTACAGAATGAGTTAATAACCAATCTACAGAGGAAATGTGAATGACAAAGTGCAAGTTGCGTCACGTATTTTTCAACTTTTACTCCTCTAGGCCCAAAGTATCATACAATTTAGAAAAATTAACCAATTCCGGGCTGATCCAGAAACAACCAAAAACCAAAAACCTGCAATTTCCTTGAAATCGGATTACAAGATGTAATTACTGTGAATTGTATGCCAACGAATTTGTACGATAAACAATATATAATATATATATATATATATTATATATATATATATATAATATATATATATATTATACAAGATAAAATCTAATGAGTCAGACGAACCTACTATGTTTCGCCTTAAGCTCTTCAGGGCTAAGATCTGACTCTTATTTGCTCTACTTACGGTATTGAGCACGTTTTCTTATCTAGCTATTCTCTAGCGGTTATATGAATATATATATATCTTATATACATATATATACATAACAATTTGTTTTTCTTTGGCCAAATACTGTTACCAATAGATTATTTTTTGTTGGTATGACTATGTTGTCTTTTCTTTTTTCAAAAATGTTGTTCTTCCCGGTTAGTTGGTAGATTATTTTACAATCAAACTATTTGCATGGGTTTTTTCTCACTGCAAGGATTTACCAACACGCTCTTGGTATATTAAATTATATATATATATAAATATATATATATATATATATAATAATATAATATATATATATATATATATATATATATATTTCTAAGCACATTGTTATTAAATTACACGGAAAATTTCTTCTTCATTATTTTGAATTTGTATATATTCCACTCGTCATATACCCATGATGACGACGGAAGAAGCAGTCGAAAGCGCTCGGGCCAGACAGTATGGGATGAATTCCTATTTCCTAACATCTGTAAATATCGCCAGACTACTGGAAAAGTTACAAATTCAATAATGAAGAAGAAATTGCTGTGTTATTTGATACCACCCTTGCTTAAAAAAATACCTTGCTGCCAATAATATAATATATTAATATATATATTATAATATATATATATATATATAATATATATATACTAAATGCCATGGAATGTTAATCAAAGTCGTGCCATCAAGGTTTGCATGGATATTGCGTGATTTAAAGACATATAAATATACCTATCAACTTGGTTTTAACTAATCCATTAGAAAATAACATATTCTTTTAAGAAGGTTCTCTATGATCTAGAAACTGAAACAGTCAATCTTGGTAATTCAATCTTCATGTATTAACCTGTTATATGGACAGAATGGACCTGTGTGCAAAACTTGAATTAAGCTCAATCTATAATAAATGCAAATAAACAAAGTTGCTAGTGTACACATTATTTAACTTTACTTCCCCCCAAAGCCCAAAGTTTCCATTACCATTTTAAGATCATTAAGAATCGATTCCTTGTGAACAAATTAAAAAAGGCGAGACAATTAGAAAGCATTGAAAAAAAAGAACTCCTTCAGGTAAGAATTGTCCGTCGAGTTAAAACAAAAAACAAACAATGCATATACATTTATAAATTGTTATCATACAAAAGATTTGTTGCATGAATCACAGTAATTAAAACTTGGGAATCCAAAATTTCAGGATTGCGGGTCCAGATCTGGCCCGGGATGTTTTTAATTTGTTCACAGAATCGATTCTTAATGAATCTTAAATGGTATGAAACTTTGGGCTTTGGGGAGTAAAGTTGAAAATAATGTGATACACTAGCACTTTGTTATTTGCATTTATTATAGATTGAGCTTAATTCAGTTTTGCACACAGGTCCCATTCTGTCCATAATAACAGGTTATACATGCGATTTGAATTACCATAGATTGACTGTTTCAGTTTCTAGATCATAGAGACCTTTCTTAAAGATATGTTATTTTCTAATGGATTAGTTAAACCAGTTGATAGGTATATTTTATTTATGTCTTTAATCACCAAATATCCATGCATAACCTTGATGGCACGACTTTGATTAACATTCCATGCATTTAGTATATATATATATATATATATATATATACTATATATATAAATATATATATATATATATATTATATTGGCAGCAAGGTATTTTTTAAGCAGGTGTTATCAAATAACACAGACAATTTCTTCTTCATTATTTGAATTTGTATCTTTTCCAGTAGTCTGGCGATCTTTCAGATGTTAGGAAATAGGATTCATCCCATACTGTCTGCCCGAGCGCTTTCGACTGCTTCTTCCGTCGTCATCATGGGGTATATGACGAGTGGAATATATACAAATTCAAATAATGAAGAAGAATTTTCCGTGTAATTTAATAACATGTGCTTAGAAATATATATATATATATATATATATATATATATATATTATATATATATATATATATATATATATATATATATTAATTTAATATACCAAGCGTGTTGGTAAATCCTTGCAGTGAGAAAAAACCCAGCAAATAGTTTGATTGTAAAAATATACTACCAAACATCAACCGGGGAGAACAACATTTTTGAAAAAAAGAAAAGACCAACATAGTCATACCAACAAAAAATAATCTATTGGTACAGTATTTGGCCAAAAGAAAAAAAAATTGTTATGTATATATATGTATATAAGATATATATATATTCATATAACCGCTAGGAGAATAGCTAATAAGTAAAACGTGCTCAATACCTAAGTAGAGCAAATAAGAGTCAGATCTTAGCCCTGAAGAGCATTAAGCGAAACTAATAGTAGGTTCGTCTGACTCATTAGATTTATCTTTGTATATATATATATATAATATATATATATATATATATATATATATATATATATATATATATTGTTATCGTACAAAATTCGTTGCATACATCACAGTAATTACATCTTGTAAATCCGAAATTTCAGGATTGCAGGTCTGGATTCAGCCCGGAATGTTATTTTTCTTAAATTGTATGATACTTTGGGCCTAGAGGAGTAAAGTTGAAAATAACGTGACGCACTTGCACTTTGTCATTCACATTTCCTCTTGTAGATTGGTATTAACTCATTCTGTTACGCAGATCTCAGTTTGATATAACAAAAGATAATATTTTCTAGTAATACTTGGTAGTTTGAATTGTCATGTTTATTGTTTCCCTTTCCAGATTGTAGAGACATTTCTATCTTTTCTTAAATATATGTCATTTTCTAATGGATTAGTTAAATCAGTTGATAGGTATATTTTATTTATGTCTTTAATTATCAAGTCTTCATGCATAAACTTGATGGCACGATTTATGGGGGATCACAAATTGTTTTATTATGTTTTTCCTTTTCTTCATGGCATTCATACAAATGCGCAGTTTGGAATAGCCATCTATTTATATTGTATTCTGGTTTCCCGGTTTTCTAAACTAAAAAATATATGCACACTCCGGGTGCAAGTATTTAAGTTTTAATGTAATATTATATTAAATTAAAATGGCTAATGAAACTAAATAAGAATGCAGATAAATGATTTGAAACAGTAAAACAGGGTATAATCGAAAAATAGAAGAACTGAAACTCATTCTTCCTTCACTCCCGTCTTTCATTGCTAAATTTTCCTAATTTAACTATTTAGTTAAAATAGGAAGTAAAGATTATAATTATAGTTATTGCTTCTTGTTAATAGATTCACTTTAAGATCTATTGAAGAAATCGTTGCTCATATCTATTACAATAAAACCAAACAATTAGAAATCAATAATACTGTGCACATATTTATTAAAATCAAATTTTTAATAGCAATATGCAAATTAGCTTTCCCGTTCACAGTGTAAACCGTTATTTTGTTGTATATATAAATACAATTGCATGCGATTAGTATGTAGATATGGTTAACAGTATTAATGTAAAACAATTTTATTAATAATTTAGGTTTAAATAAAAATAAAATCATGGATAATGTGACATAAATAACTAAAGAGAATTGTGACTTGAGTAGTGATATAGTTTCGGTTACACACATAAATCCACACAATCTCCATTATAATAAAACTAGCAGCTGCTACCCGGCGTCGCCTGGGTAGAGGGTTTTTTTAAGTTAGTCCCGCAGATCCATTATTACTAAATCGTGAGTTGCATCCTCGTGGGATGCCCAATTTAAATCCCAATGTAAAAAACAAAATAATCCTTGCATTGATCCAGCTACTCTGAAAAGAAATGTTAATGTCTACTATCTAAAATATAAATGAAAAAAAAATCCATGCTGTTATCATTTAAATTCTATCTTTTTATTATCTTCACGAACATAAATCAAATCTCTATTATTTCTGCTCAAAAACCAAGCCCTGGTGATATTTAATGCGTATATATATTTACTTTGTCGTTAATTGATTTATTTCGAAGTTTCCTCCGGACGTACATATACGCACAACTGCCCTTTATATATATATATATATATATATATATATATATATATATATATATATTATATATATATATATATATATATATATATAAACTTGATTCAGAATAAACGGGATTTAATGATCGTACAGGAAGCAATCTTCTATCAGTTTTAACGTCACGATAATTTAATGAACTTCTTGCCACATTTCATTGTCAATAGATTTCCTCTCTTATTTATTTTTTATTATAACATGATATAGTTGTGTGCAGTTAGAAGGATGGGAAAAAGTTCTGTCATATGTTAATCATTTTCAAAAAGAGAGAAAATATTCGATCCTGAACAATCAATATGTGAGTGTTCTCAAACATAATTGAACGTATCCATCATTAGGGAAGAGAATGAGAGAACATCACATTAATATCGCTGAGTGTCAGAAGCCAAAGAATTTTGCACGCATTGTCCGCGAAAATCAATTTTCTCGTGTTCAACTCTCCAAGTTGAATTGCCACATTATGTAACGTTCACAGAGCAAAATTAATTTTACAAGATGGGGAAATTTACATTAAGAAATCTTCGCACAAACAACATCAAAATAAACAGCCTAAAAATGCACTAATAGATATTTGTATACGATATACTCAATTATATAAATACGATATACTCTATTATATATATATATATATATATATATATATATATAATATATATAATACACGCACATATAGATATAAGATATACACTCATAATAAATAAATATATGAAAATTTAACACAATTTCCTATTAAATAACGAGTCTTAAAAAAGGCATATATATATATATATATGTGTGTGTGTGTGTGTGTGTGTGTGTGTGTGTGTGTGTGTGTGTACATATCTTGCATATATATATATATATACATTTGAAAGAAAGGAAAAACTCAATAAACCATCATTCTGTAATAAATTTATTTCGACCAAGACTTAAAAGGCTTTTAGAAATTTAAATAATTTCTTAAACCCTTAAAATTTCAGTCGCATCAGACAAGCGGCACAGATAAAAAAAAAAAAAAAAAGAAAAAAAGAAAAAAAAGTTTTGGTCGGAAATAAATTATTACAGAATGAAGGTTTATGAGTTTTTCCTTCCTTTCAAAGGTAAATATTGCTCTGTATTTAATCTAAAATAGATTACTATCCATTGAGCTCTCTTTCGGGATTATAAAAATCCTTGTATTTTCACCTACTAAAACATGCAATAATTATACAGTGAGATTTTGAAGATCCCATGTAGAATCATCCCTTACTACCAGTTTTTGGATACCTTGCATATATATATATATATATATATATATATATGTATATATATATATATATATATATATATATATATATATATATATATGTGTGTGTGTGTGTGTGTATGTATATATATTTTTTTTTTGGGGGGGGTATTCAACTATTGTTTCTAGAACATCTCGTTTATACTAAATCGGATATGATGTTCGTCAAAATTGAACGAATTCATCTGCCTGTGACAAGAGGGTCTGGGTAAATACATACGAGAACTACAGTATCATCTGTTGTAGATAGGTTTATACTAAAACAAAAAACATTTTTCGGACCTGCAACCCTGAAAATTTGGATTCTCAAGTTTTAATTACTATTATTTCTGGTTTTGGTTTGGTTTGGTTTGTTTTACGCCATATCAACTTCAGTGGGTCATTTAATGCTGACAAAGTTTTGAAATAGATTCATTCTTAATGAATACACAATTTTTTTTATAGATATATTTTTCTATTTAACATCATAGATGGGACGCTAACAGGTACTACCACTCCAATTCAGAGTGGACCAGAGGGAATGCGCACGACCTTGTTTCACATCATATTATGTGTAGGACATGACACAAGGTTGCAAGTAAGTGGTATCCACCGAAGAACAGGATCGCTATTCAGTAGTAATAGATATGCGAGACTATCTTGCGAACAATTACATTACGATCGGACGCGCAGCATTTACCGAACGCGTTCTTTCCGGGTATATTGTGACATAAGGTCGCAAAGATGGGGTATCCACCGAGAAACGAACTCGCCATTCAGTAGTAATAGATCTGCGTGACTAGCTTTCTAACCATTACCCTACAATCGGAACCCCTAGTATTTACTCAAACTTTCCGCCACAGCTAGGATGTGACTCAAGCTCGCAAGTGTGGGGTATCCACCGAGGAACGAACTCGCTATTCAGTAGTAGTTGATCTGCGTAACTAGCTTGCTAACCATTACACCACAATCGGGTGCTTAGTATTTATTCAACCTTTCATTAAGGGTAGGATGTGATACAAGATCTCAAGTATGAGTATCCACAGAGGAAATAACTGGTTATTCCATAGTAATAGTACTAATTTCAGTTCTGTTATCAGACAATGTAGTATAGTCTAGAAAGGCATAATTATACTTGCTAGCATTAGGAATGGGGATTTCTATTTGGGCAGTATTTTTTAAAAACTATCTTCTTGCAAGAATTTGTATTATTTGGACTATTGTCCTCATCTTTATTATTATACGTTTCAGTCAAAGTGCCCTTTGATAAGTATAAAGATGCGGACAATAGTCCGAATAATCCAAATAATCCAAATTATCAAGCCACATCACAAAAATTCAGATAAATTCTTGCTAGAGGCATAAGTAAAGGGGAAAAATAAACACAAGTGCAGGATAATCAGTCTCCTCCGTCGGTAGAGCATTCGTCAAGGAATCGCAAGGTTCCGGGTTCGATACCGGTCCTCGCTAACTTAGTGCATTAGTAGCGCAGTTTGTGTAATATGATTGGTGCGGTAAATTGGGCAGCTGACGATAGGTGTGGCGTTCCACCCAGGCACAAACAATTTCACAGGTCTAGCGTTAGTGAAAAGGGGATCGACTCCCTCACAGTTCGGCTGACAATTAGGCCACTCCGCCAACTTTTTGCTTACTTTATTTCATTGTTATAATTTACAATTTTTATTCTTTTTATAAAACATTAAAGAAGCAGAGAGGTGTTGACCTATCCAAATTTAGAACTCAACGACTGCATCTCTGTACGGGGAGTCAGACCCCCCCACGCAATGGAGCCACCTGTTGACCATAGGTGACAAACGGTGACACAATGATAGAACCCTGGTGGCTAAGCAGTCCATGACATAGCACACACCAATTTGGCCTTTACTTAGGTTTGACGAGCGGTCGTAGAGGACCCCACCGATCAATTGTCTGGTGACGTCAAGCCCTAAAATCTATAGGATTATCACAACACTATTGCCCTTATGACAAGACCCAACACTTTTTTATCATGTAGGCGCTAGAAAGCCGTGGCTGAAGGTCTTATTGTCCAGTGTATGACATTAAACTCTATCTGGTGGTGAAGTTCCAGTTCTGGAGCTCTGTGTAATGTTGAGTACCTCTCCATTACCATTGCTCTCAGGTGAACTCTGACCTGGAGTTTAAGTGCCTGTGAGGGTCATATCTATGGGTTAAATAGAACAAAATTAGTTCTAAAAATGTATTTAAAAATTGATTTAAAAAACTGAGTACCCATCAAAACTGAATAAATATCTTCGGCATAAAATGACCCAATGGGTTGACATGTAAAATTCAACCAACCTATTTAGATTCTGGCCATATCTAACTATTGAATATAAATTTTAAAGAAACCACATTATTTACTTATGAGACATTGTTAGGGTTTGTGAATGGGTTGGTTGGTTGGTTGTTTTACGGCATGTCAACCCATTGGGTTATTTTATGCCGACGACGATTTTGTTTTATCCATTCTTTATAGGTATTCAATTTGTTTTAAACACGTTTTGTTTTATTTAACCCATAGATGGGATTCCGACAAGTACTACAACTCCGGGTCAGAGTGGACTTGGGGCAATGGTGATGAAGAGGTGCTCCATATTCCCCAGAGCTCCAGAATTGGAACCTCACCAGTTTAGTTACAAATCATATTAGACATTAAGGAACACAATAATTTCCCTCATGTCACATTAAAGATGAAAATTATGCGCGGAAGAAAGAAGATATCACTTAATGGTTAAAGTATCTAATCTAATACTCTCTCTAAAAATAAATAGGTTTACATTTTAATTTTCCGTAACCGTCGTTTCATGCAATCTTCAGACGGTCAAATATTGAAATATTAAAACAGTGGCTTGTCCAGTGTTTATATATACTGAAGCGTGCTCACTCAATTGAATGCTATAACGTAAGACTTATATTAAAATTAAATTGAATAATTAAAATTTGATCTTGGCTTGAAGATTATAGTATCTACCTATTTTCTTCACTACGTATATACCATCCGATATTTACTTTCTCGGACAACTTATAGCTATCACTTTGAATCTTATTGTATATTTAACCATAAGGAGTTGTGAGGGATTGAACTCAGGTTCCTGAGATAACTGTCACTTAGAACTGTGTGGTGTGGGACAATTGAGTAATAAATAAACCTAATGTCATTATATCTACCAGACTCTAGACTTACCATATTATTTGCCAAATCATATTAAGAAAACTAATTTGCCTCATGTCACATTAAAAGAGAAAACTATTGTGCGGAAGAAAAGAGATAGCACTTAATGGTTAAAGTATTTAATCCGATACTCTCTCTAAAAAATAAACAGTAAACTGATCACTTCACGTATCACCAATTATCATATTGTTTCTTGCGATAGCATAAAGAAATGTGTGAAAAGAATGTGTGAAAAATCTTCGTTCTTTTGTTGTGAGGTTTGATCAATTTCTGTGTGAAAAAGGTTTCGTATTCTATTTCTTCGCATTTTACCCGGTTGAAGACAAATACAATTTCGAAGAGGCAAGTTATTTGCTATTCGTTTTTTTCTTTTTTATTTAGTTCTTTTTTTTTTTTTTTAAGGATTTTGAGACTCTTGTTTATTCATGCTTGAGGACATTAAGTCTTGCAGAAGATAAATTGACAGAAGGTTTATCTTCATGGAGGAATGAACGTAAAAAGAGAAATAAGGTTTTAAAAAAAGGAACAATAAAAAAAAGACACCCTGAAATTTGAGAAAGCAACATGGGCGTCTGTCCCGAAAAATAGCGTCAAGTGTCGCCGCCGTCGCCGCTCACTTCTGACTTTAAAGAACGAATTGCAAAGACTGACTGTGATTTCTTCTCTTGCCAAATTTTCTCATTGATTTCAATAACATTTTAATACAAATCGACCACGGCGAAAAAACTAATAAAAGTCAAAGCTTCATTTCATTAAGTGAAGGCTGAATGAAATCAAAGCGACAATGAGGGTCGATAAAACGTGGAAGTTATTTACTGAAAAGGAAATAGAATTCTGAATCTGACATTATCTTGGTGTACATGCCAAGGGAATTAAAACAGTTGTAGATTTTGTTTCTTTGTTTAATGGCATATCAACATTCGTGGGTGATTTAATGTTGCAGCCATATGTGTAAAATAACAGTGAGTACTATTAACCCATAGTTGAGGGGTCTTACTTTTCTAGGAGTATTAATCCAAAAGTGAATGTAATAGCGTGACTGGAGTTCGAATACTAGAGAATCATCCCTTACTTACACACACACACACACACAGACACACACACACACACACACAGACACACACACACACACACGCACGCACACATATACATATATATACATATATATATATTAACATTGCCATTGACTAGATGATTTGGCATTCACCGTTTGTGGCGTGGGCTGGTGGCCCAGGTGTAGAGTTTCCGCTCTTCACTCTGTGGTCCACTGATTCAATCTCTAGTTGCGGAGATTGTGGTGTGCACAGCTGATGAGACCTAAGGAGGTCGAAACTGCTGTCCAGTGCTCCGGATGTCGCACATGGTGTTTGCCAAGTTGTCTGGTCATGGTAATTTAATTCAATTATCAATTATATATATATATATATATATATATATATATATATATATATATATAGGTTAAATTATTATTATTGTTGGAGAATTGATTATAGAGGGCTCAATTACTTATGTAAGAGCTTTATTTATTTATTTATTTATAATTAATAATACAATTTCAAAGTCGGTCCTACCATTGGTTTCTGAATAACACTTTTTCGATAAGACGAATAACATCGAAAAAGTGTTATTCAGAAACCAATGGTAGGACCGACTTTGAAATTGTATTATTAATTATAAATAAATAAATAAATAAATACGCATATGAATATTGATTATTTTTTACCTATTTCTTATAATTTAATACCCATACGTCTTATATGATATTAAGTGTAAGTAAAAAGTAAAGTCGATGGGGTCGCCTAATGTCATTATCAGCCCTCCTGCAAGGGAGTCTATCCCCTTTTCACTAGCGCTAGACCAAGGAGATTGTTTTGGCGTCTGGGGTAGAGCGACACACCTATCATCAGCTCCTCATTTTACCCCACAGATGCCTGTGCTACTCATACACTGGGTGGCGAGGGCCGGTATCGAACTAAAACTTTGAGAAAAATTTTTTAAAAAGTTTTGACAAGGATAGCTTAAATTTACTAAATATGAGTAGGAATATAAGTGAAAGTATAAATAATCGAGAAAAAAATTCGCAATAGTCAATCATATGTGTTCTCATCTTTAAAACTTGCTTTTTCTCAGAATGTTTGAGATGAGGCTTGATTATTAGTATTATCTGCGTTATTCGGACTATTGTCCTCATCTTTATTGTTATTTGTACAACGTTTCGTCCGATATACCCTCCGGCCTTCTTCAGGTATTTCTTGTCGGACTCGGGAACGTTCTCGGACTCGGGAACCTTCTTTTCGAATTCGGGAACTTTCTTGTCGTATTCGGGAGCCATCACGGAACTTTGAACCTAACCCTTTATTTATTCTACGGGGGTATCCTGTTCTCATTCCGCTAACCATAGCTGGGGTAGGAGTTGTGTTAATTAATTATTTTTCTAACTGCTTTCACTCAGGATTGAACTTGTGTACCAGAGATAACTGTCACTTAGAACTGTGTTAACCTAACTGCCTAATCCACTCGGCCATTTGTCGAACGTTGTACAAATAACAATGAAGATGGGACAATAGTCCGAAAAACGCATATAATATTAAAACTTGCTACAATCGTTTTCTAAAGTTTTTGATGAGATTTGAATAAGTCTTTTATGTGGTTTTCTTCAATTCTTCAATGATTACATGCTATCATTTTGGAAGAAAAATTGAGATCAGGTCACCAATCAGCACCCCAGCCGAGATCAGATTTGAAAAGAACGAATTTTACTTTTTACCGGTTGTTAGTAAACAAAATCAACAGGCGAATTTTTCCATATGCCACTACGGGCAATTAATTAAAAAAATTACTTATTTCATATTGTTGTGAACATATGTTAAAAATTAATTTTCCACTAACAATAAACTAATATTCTTATTGATATTATAACAATATTATTTCAGATAGGAATCCACGTAGAGACACATGGAAAATATATTTTATAAATTGTGTAATATAATTTCTGAAAAACAGCCTACGTGCATTCTTATTCTAATTAAATAAAACTATTTTAATATAAAACGTGTCTTTCGTTTAAAGTTTTATAATTAAAAAAAAAAAAAAACAATACAATAACAATGTTATTATAACAATAGAATTATTTAAATTAAAAAATATTTATTTACAAAAAAAAGATTTCGATATTGAAATTTGATTTGATTACGTGTAATGTGATCAAATTAAGAATTAATATTTTTTAATAATTTAAAAAAAAAATCATCGTAAGTGTTGAAAAATATTCGTCAATTTCTGATTAATTAGCTAAAACTTCTGATTCATTAAAATAATACCTGGGTGCCAGAGATCTCAATTGGATTCCTATTCTAATTGAATAAAAATCATTTTGATATAAAAACGCGTCTTTCGTTTAAAGGTTTATTTTTAAAAATAACAATATTAGTTTATCTTTAGTGCAAAACTTTTTTCACAAAAGCAAAAACAAAAAACAACAGCATGTAATAACTATCTATTTTATTAAAATCAAAAATTATTTTAGTCTAAAAACGTGTCTTTGGTTTGTACAAAATTATGCCAAAAATTCTCTTTGATTTTGTTAACAAACAACTGGTGAAAAGCAAAATTTCGTCCCTTTCAAATCTGATCTCGGCTGGAGTGCCTATTGATGATCTGATCCGATTTTTGGTTTTAATAAATACAGGACTGGTATTATATATCTATATATAGTTTGTTTTATTTTAATACATATTTAAAGTTTACATTTCAAATTGTTTTATTTTTTAATCCTTTAATGAATTTGATGATTTTATTTACTTAGGGTACAAACTCGCTGACATTGAATTTTTAACTCCCACCCCTCAGACAATATGTTTAAAAAATCCGGAGGGCGTTTTTTATTTTGCTAGTAAAGAAGTATAAGACAAATAATATATAAGTATAAAGAATAAGAGTAAGGCAAAATAAAATAGGAAAAAAAAAAAAAAGAAAACCAAGAAAAGAGGAAAGGAAAGAAAAAGTACTGTGAAGGGTTTGACAAAATGAAGAAATATAATGATCAAGATTGTAACAACAAGATTTTATTTTATAAACTTTTATAAAATCTTCTATTTTAGACACATGTATATAACTCTTCCAATGA
Organism: Doryteuthis pealeii; assembly: GCA_023376005.1. NCBI lineage: Eukaryota > Metazoa > Mollusca > Cephalopoda > Myopsida > Loliginidae > Doryteuthis > Doryteuthis pealeii. The sequence goes on from CM042152.1 coordinate 51,205,516, forward strand.
ATGTCAATTTTTCAGAGTACCTTAAAGTATGGGGTGGTAAGAGGTTTGGGGGTTTTAAGGTTTAAAATGTGGTTGGATATTCTCGTTGCGTGTTCTTATGGTTTTCGCTTTTTCCCCATCTCATTTTGTTGGTCACGCTGAAAAGGAAGAAATTCAATGAACGAAAAAGAAAGAGACAAAGTCAAAAGGTGGTTTTATGACTTAGGCTTTATTGACCGGTCATAGTTGCCTGTGGCAAAGGGATATTCCCCTGGCAGAGGAAATGACTATACGCAGTTAAGGCCTAAAACTCGAATGGCAGAGATATTTTCTTGGGGGTAGGAAGTGGGTCATTTTTCTCGCACATGCGTGGAGGGTTCTTCCAGTGAAGGCTCATGAGAGTTTGTTATTTTTTAAATTTTTATTATTCTAATTTTATTTTAAACCCCAAAAGTTTACTAACTGTCAATTACGCTAAGTTGGGTTATGGTTATCGTTGTAAGAAATTGAGAAGGATTCAGATTCTGGACGATGCTGCTACAATTTCCTTTATCGCGAATAACTTGAGAAAGATAAACATCCAACTATTTCTCTCCCCATCTCTGAGTAAATAGTAGGACAGAGTGGGCTCTTTAACAGTGGTAGGGTAGCTGGTCTAGCAGAAAAGAAAACTCTGTCTTCAACCCTGTTAAAATCCGCTTAAAAATAGCCCTTGTGTAGCATCCTACTCGTGCGGGTGGGCTTGGTAAACACAATCATACTTAGTTGACCTCGGCTAGGTATAACGGTTTTCGCCCTGAGTATAATCGTTTAAATCTTTGCAAAATACTATACACTTCTCGCCAACTAAAAGATTCCGACAATATATTATGTAAGATGTTCGACACCAAAATTAGGGAACGTATTATTTATTAATATTTGTTTAAAGCTGGAAGCTCTTTGATGAATATTGTACTTGAGGAGATTCCTTGTGTTCCGTTAAGAATCTTTTAATAATGGCTAAGTTATAGCGATCAGGACTTTTAATATTGTAGTTTAAAAGACAAGAATTCGTGTCCGTTTTTCACGTAGAGAATTGTAAAAGTTGTTTTGTTTTTGTTGTTACGATTTTTGTGACAATTTCTAGGCTTCAAGCGAGAGCACATTACAGTGGAGATCCCTTGTGTTGCTTAGTTAATAATCCTTGGTTGTTCCTTCGTGAAGAATCCTTGTGTTAAGGAGAAACTGATCCTCTCGTCTGTGTCGAATACGAGCAAATGAATGGCTTTTAAGATCGGCGATTAAGTAGTTAACTAACCACATATTCGAGTGGGTTGATAGGCTGGTTTTAATCCACGCGCCCATGCAAAGTCTATAAGTTTAAGTGTTGGACTTCAGTACACCTTTTGTTACAAAATACTCTAACATTTGTCAACAAGGATATCGACAAGGGAGATTATTTCTGGTATTAAGTTTGTAGTAGCCAATCCGGTGCACATAAACTGAGGTCTACGTTGACAAGACTATATAATCCAGTATAGCTGCTAGCGTTGAATCAAATGGATGACGCTCTAGGGGGTGATCGTCCATAGTGGGGTCTAACTGGTGAGCGGGGTATTATGTTGAAAGATCCCAAATCCCCCAATAAACAAGTAATAAAATAACTGATGACGCCACCCAGCGCTTTTTAATTGGACAGGCGTATCTCAAATATGTAAGTAAATCTTAAAACGGAGTTCAGTTTAGTAAGTATACTTAAATTGATATATATTTAGTTATATATATTAGTTATATATTGATGTTCATATATATTTAGTTATATATAAATTATTATAGTATATACTATTATAGTATATATATATATAAATTATTATAGTTATTCATTTTAGTAAGTATATATATAAATTATAGTATAGTTATTCATTTTGTAAGTATATATAAATTATTATAGTATATACTATTATAGTATATATATATATAAATTATAGTTATTCATTTTAGTAAGTATATATATAAATTATTATAGTATATACTATAGTATTAGTATATATATAAATTATATAGTATATACTATTATAGTATATATATATATATAAATTATTATAGTTATTCAGTTTAGTAAGTATACTTAAATTGATATATATTTAGTTATATATATTTAGTTATATATTGATGTTCATATATATTTAGTTATATATATCTAGTTATATATAAATTAATATATATTTTTAGTAAAGTAAAGTCGACGGGGCGGCCTAAAGTCGGTATCAGTCAGTCAGCGAGGGAGTCTATCCCCTTTTCAATAGCGCTAGACCAAGGAGATTGTTTTAGCATCTGAGGTGGAGCACCACACCTACCATCAGCTCCTTTACCGCACAGATCCATGTGCTACTCATACGCTCAGTTGGCAAGGACCGGTATCGAACTAGGAACCTTGTGGTTTCTAGCCGAACCTCTACCGACTGAGCTAACCCGGCCCATTGACATATTTTATGTTATTTAACATAAAATTATAATTTCACAAAATTTATGTTATTTAAAAATAGCGTCCATGCATCGATCATAAATTGTGGGTATTTGCACTTATCGAGAACTAACTTTTCAAGATGGGACATTTAAAATTCGGAACATTTTGAATCGAATGATCTTCCCTCCTGACGCCTTTAAAAAATAAATGCTTCCATCTGATCGAAAAATGCACATTAAATACACAGTTATAAATCTATATATTAATACTCGTGTTCCTTAATTGTACGGCTGTTATAATCTTGCAACATCCTCTGGTTAAAAATTAGACCGTCCATGAAATGCAAAAACGAAAATCCTGATTATCTGGAGTTGTTTATCCGCCGAATTCTTATTTCTCATGAGCAATGTCACCTCAGTTAAATAATGGACCATTCTGTTTTTTATCATAAAGAAAGTAAGGGAAGAAAATGACACGCTACACAGAAAGAATATAATAAGAAAGAAAGAGAGAAAAAAACAATAGAGGAAAGATAGAGAAGGGGTGAGCGAGCAGAAGCGATTACGCTAATCAGTTTCAATAGAACATAATGAAAAAAAAATAAAAGAAGGAAAGAAAGAAAGAAAAAAATGAGAGAGAGCGTTAAATCAAGATTATACTTTTTACATATTGAACTATTTCGCAATAGCTCTTCAGTAACCACATCAAACGTTGTAATAATTCTATCATTATACTGTAGTATATCCACAGGTCCTGCTAGTCGTGTTTAATCGATGCTGTAGTTGATAAATAGATTTCCAACATCGAGTGACGCCAAAACTCCATATGTCGATTCGATAATGTGTAATGTATTTTGAAGCTACGTATGCGGCGATAATGTTTTTAAGTGTTTTGGTCAAATGATAAATGTGATGATTTGAGAGATTATATGTCTTAATGGGGGAACTGGTTTTGTGTGTTTGTGTATTGCCATTTATTGAGATCTGGGGAACTAATCTTGAATAATCGCTTCAGTAACCAATGTCAACTTCGTGTAAAACAAATATGCAAAGAAAACAGTTCGTACCATTCTTCTTCATACATTTTGGTATCATGGCAATTAAGTTTCTCTAAATTCTATAAAAACAAATTCTATCACCCTTAAAAATAACTGACAAAGCATACATCTTTTGAGAGATGTTTACATTCATTCTATCATCTTATATGTTCCCTCCAAGCGCCTAGTATAGCATTTCTCAAACGTTTTACCCTTGCATAACCTTTAAAATAAATAAAATATCTCGAGGAACCCCTGCGCAAAAACAAAATCTAATACGATATATGGACCATATGACCTTTAGGCACCCCTTTTTGATCTCGATTCAGAAGGACATGTTTTTCGTTTACATCGTTAATATCCGGTTGTTTTTTAAGGGTTAGTGTTAGGGGTTAGAGTTAACCCCTAATCCTAACCCCTAACCCTAACCCCTCTAAAAAAAAAACTCTAAAAATCGTCTGTTAAAAACAAGCGGATATAGACGGTGTTAATGAAAAACATGTCCTTCTGAATCGAGATCAAAAAAGAGGTGCCTAAAGGTCATATGGTCCCGATATATTTCTCATTTTAGTTTCTTTGTAATTCACGTGGTAAATATCATAGTATATATTTTTGAATAACTAGTTTAAGGAAAAATTAATACGTCTTTGTCCAACCTTTCGGTAATGCTAAATAAAGTACATACTGTTCGTTTATAATACTTCATCAGGGAGTTTTCATTCACACACACAAAAAAAAATTGAAACTCAAGCGTAAAAAATTATCTCACTTGTTCTCGCGGAACACCCAATGATTTTTGTGGAACCTTAGGGTTTTGGCGAACCCCAGTTGAGAAACGTTAGATAAGAGTTGTACAAGAATGCTGCGTGCGGTTTTAAACAAATCATGGAAAAAAACACCCGACTAGAAAACAGCTATACGGCCACTTTCCCCGTATCACAGAAACCATCTGAGTAAAATGAACAAGACATGCTGGGCATTGCTGGAGAAGTAAAAATGAACTCATAAGCGACGTCCTCCGATGAAAACCAGCACATAGACGTGCTAGCGCGGGTTGTCTAGCATTTTTTTAATATTGTAGTTTAAAAGACAAGAATTCTTGTTTGTTTTCACGTAGAAAAATTGTAAAAGTTGTTTTGTTTTTGTTGTTACGATTTTTGTGACCATTTCTAGGCTTCAAGCGAGAGCACATTACAGTGGAGATCCCTTGTGTTGCTTAGTTAAGAATCCTTAGTTGTTTCTTCGTGAAGAATCCTTGTGTTAATGAGAAGCTGATCTTCTCGTCCGTGACGAATACGAGCAAATGAATGGCTTTTAAGACCTACATAGACCAGCTTTCTGCGGATACTGGATCCTGCGTGGAAGACCTACCAGGGACAATGGGTGATTGGGACGGTTGGCGATGGTGATTGTCATGGATATCTGTGCTGCTGGCGCGACATCATGATGCTGCTGCTGATGATGATGATGATGATGAAGATGATTACTTGTTTACGTAGTGGGTTTGATAAAATAAAAAGTGCATTGATAAACTTGAGGGATAAACTGTTTTTTTTATTAGATAATCGAGGAGCAAAATAGGGAAGGCATGGTCGGCCATAAACAGATTGTCAGTAAAAATGGAAATCAGATCGCACCGACAAGTTAGAGTGACAATTTTTCCAGGCCGTGGCTGCACCACTTGGACCTTGGCGAGGCGCCTGGAGAATAGGCTAGATGGGATTAACAAAGAATACAGCGTGCGGTTTTAAACAAATTTGGAAACACCACCTAACTAGAAAGCAGCTATACAGACACCTTCCCTTATCACAGAAACCATCTGAGTAAGACGAACGAGGCATGATGGACACTCCTGGAGAAACATGACGAAATCATGTAACATTTCCCTGTGTAAATCAGCACATGGGTACCTCAGTGTGGTCCATCCAGGAAGGACCAACATTGATATACTCTGCGTAGATTCTGGATGCTGCACAGAGGACCTCCGGGACAATGACAAATAGGGATGATTTGCAGAGATTGTCCTAGATATCCGAGCTGCCATCACATGATAATGATGATGTATATTCCTTTGTTCATAAACAAGAATCAGGGCTTTTAAAAGTACATCCCCCGAATATATATATATATATATATATATATATATATTATATATATATATATATATATGGAAAAATCCGCAAAGTAGTTTGTCATATCTGAAACACATGGAAATTATGAAAGCGAAATAGATAGAAAAAAACAAAATCTAAACAACTTTCCGAATCTCTTTGTATGTTAATTTTCATCAGCATCCAGCCTATAGCGATTGGTCCCTATATTTTTACGGCATGTGGAATTGAATTAATTAAAATAATTAAGTTTTCTTAAATAATTAGTTTTACAATTATATGATAAGTTTAGAATTAGATAATCAAATAAATATATATGTTAAGTTTATATATATGTTAAGTTTAGAATTAGATAATCAAATAAATATTAGTTTAGAAATATTTTAGCAACAACAGAAACAATTGTTTAAATTCCATTGAAAATATGTACGCCATCGAAATGTTACAAAATCATCCGATATTTACGTCATTAGAAAACAGCTGATATTTGAAAATTCCAATATTAAATTTAACTTAATGATCACGTAGACAATGACAAAAGAAAATTATAAAAAGGCCCATGGAGCTGAAAAACTTCAGTGGGAACCTACGCTCTTCCCGACTCGACAGATTTGGAGCTGATGCTCCTGACACGACAGTGGAAACGGACGCTCTTCCCAGCTCGATACAATGGGGAGAAGACGCTGTCCGAAAACATAAAATAGGACTCAACAGGTCCGTCTATTTTTTCGTTTCATATTTTCTCTCTCTCCTACTCAATACG
>CM042152.1:51216850-51231850 GCA_023376005.1 Doryteuthis pealeii
ACCACCCACCCTGTCGGCTGAGGCGTTAGAATGTCCAACTGCACCTCTGCAGATGGGGTAAGACTCCCCCAATGGGGCCATCTGTTGGTCGTGGGTGGGTGACCCGTGATGCTTAAGGATGGAACCCAGGTGGATGAGCAGTTCATGACATGCAATACTCCACTTTGGCCCTATCTTGGGCTAGACGGGCGGTCGGAGAGCCCCCCCGATCAATCGGCTGGTCACGTCAATCCCTAGTACCTATATGATTTTCCCAACCCTATTGCCCTTATGGCAATCCCCAACCCCTTTTTATCATATGGGTGCTAGAAGGCGGTGGCTGCGGGTCTACATGTCCTGGGAATGACGTTAAACTCTATCTGATGCTGAGGTTCCAGTTTTGGAGGTTTGCGGAATGTGGAGCACCCCTTCATCACCATTGCTCCCTGGTCCACTCTGACCCGGAGTGTTAGGGTCCCATCCATTGGTTAAATAGAAAAATGTATTTATTAAAAAATTGTATTATCCATTAAGAATTGATTTTATTTCAAAACTTTATCGGCATTAAATGACCCAACTGAGGTTGATATGCCGTAAAACAAAACAAACAAATAAACAAACCAAAACACCACTGGTACTTCCCCTATGATGTGAGTAGACCTAGAGACGAGGCAGTCTACAGAATACACGGTTATAATTAAGCCATTTTTAAGCAGACATTGAACCAGTTTGAAAAAGGTTTTTCCTTCTTTTAGACCGGTTAGCGAACCAGGGTTAAAGAGCCCAGACTACCCTATTATTTACCCACGGCTGGTGGGAGAAGAGATGAATTCATACCTTTCTCAATGGTTTTAACTAAAAGATGAAACACACGCACCCTCGTCCTGTTGTTGGAATCGGTTGGTTAGTTGGTTGATGGACTTTAACGGCATAGCAACCCGTCTGGGTTATTTTCCTGCCTTGAAGTTAGGAGATAATAATGTTGTGTGTCTATATTTACACTTTTGTAGATGATGTTTTGATGATATGTTAGCATCGTTGGAGATCAGGTTCAGGGATTATTTTTGTAAGATATTGATCATGTTTATGTTCATATCTTTTGGTATAATTTTATTTCCCTAAAAAAGGACAGAATGTCATCTATATTGAATTTCTCAAATAGATATTTAATATTATTTGCATTAAAAACGATTTCTGATAAGAGCATAAGCTCCACATTTATTTTTATATCAACCAAGGCTTCCGCATTTTTTCATATATTTCTAGCTGACTTTTGTAAACAAAAACACCAGATTTTTTTTATCTCTAGTTTTGAACAAAAAAGGAGATGTTTCCGTTTAAATTAATATAAAAAAATAGACATTTTTCTGTACATTGTATATTTAATGTTTTTGTTATTGATTTCTAAGAGAAACTTTTTTTTAAATTTGTTATAAAAGCGCTCGTTTTGAGTGCATCATGAACTTCACTTAGCTATTTTTTAGCAAAATTTAATTGTTTAAAATGTGTCAAAATATATTACATATGTAATATTATTTTGCTTCTTTTTTTTTACAGATATTTATTATGTTTTTAATTTTCGATTAAAACAAAAATTGACCTTGAATAATCGAGGAAGTGTTTGACAGTAATTTTTAAGGGGGGATTCAACCAGTTTGAAAACATTTTTCCTTTCTGTAAATGGTTAGCACACCAAGGCTAAATGAACGAGTCTACTCTACTATTTACCCATGACTTCTGAGAGCAGAGATGGATTCATACCTTTCCCACGAACATGAACGCAAAATTAAAGCACAAACTGTAATATAATAAGACGGAATACAATTAAGTTAAGTGTAGATAAGAGTGGAAAGTTACTACAATTTTTGGGATGACGTATGAAAGAATACCTGTCGATTTCTGATTGGCCAGGAAAAGTCGAAGAACAGTGTGAGAAAACGAGAGATATGTGTTGTCAGTCGCGACTAAATGGTTGAAGGGAGTAGACGCAAGTTGAGTGTCTGTTCCCAAGGCATTTTTACTTGGGATAAAATGAACGTCTTGTATTGTTATTAAAAAGTCAGTACAGCACAGGACGAGATATCCGAAAAGATTCCAAAGTAATTTCCAGACTCGAAAACGGCCAGAATGCCATCCAACACAAAAACAGATCTAACAACAGACCTACCATCCAGATCCCAGCCAAGAGAATAGCTGAACAGTGAGAAGATTATAGAATAAATACTACTACCAGCTGATATACCAGAGTATGCCTAATTTAATTATTACAAAGTTTGATATGTTTACTTAAGAACTATTACGAAAATATGTAAAAAATATAATAATCTTGATTTAACTCTCTCTCTCTCTCTCTCTCTCTCTCTCTCTCTCTCTCTCTCTCTCTATCTATCTATCTATCTATCTATCTATCTATCTCACACACACACTAACTCTTTGTTTCTTTCCTTCTTTTCATGTTTATATTCGATTGAAAGAGATTAACGTTATCGCTTCCACGTGCTCATCTTCTCTATCTTTTCCCGACTCTCTATCTTTCTCATACTCTCTTTCTTTATTTATTTTTTTTCTTTCTTTCTTAGTTGTTATATTTTTGTGTAGCATGTCCTTTTTCTTCCCTCTCTTTCCTCATGATGAAAAAGGAATTATCTATTATTCAGCTGAGGTGATGAAACTCATAAGAAATAAGAATTTCGACGGATAAACGGTACCAAATAATCAGGATTTACAGTTATGCATTTGATGTTGGACGATTTGGACAGTCTCATTTTTTAACCAGAGGATATTGCTAGATGATAACGGTTGGAAGATTAAGGAACAAGAATATTAAGATATCGATTACTATGTCATGACTCGTTTCAATGGAGCCTCGAAATGTTGCAAAAGAGCCTTGTCTTCCTGTTAATAATCTATGCGGTTGCATAAGATTATTGTCAGTCCCCTGTATTTCTAAAGGGATGGCCCTTTTCATATCACGGGCGGGACTTTCCATGGAATAGTACAGAAAGCCCGCGAAATACGTGAAGTGGGACCTGGTTGGGTCCTCAGTTTCAGTTTAGACGTCAGGTAGAGAAGATGTCCTGTCTTAACTGGAACTCACTGCATACGCACGCTATGTTAGTCAGATGTTTAGTTACATGAAATGTTTAGTAAAGTAAATAAAAGACTTAAGAAAATAACATGGTATTGTGGTTGGTGAATGTCTTGGTAACAAGACTGATCTAGAAGAAGAAATGAGTTAAGTGCGACCGACCACCAAGACGCTAGAAGTACTTAAGATATCAAAGACGCCAGAAGAAGAATAGAAGTAAGTAAAGAAAGGGTATACAACATTCCATTTGAACTCTGGTAACGATGTCCATTCCTTAAGACCATAAACATAAGGCAGCGCGATTTTTATCTCGTTTAACTTTTAGTTGAATTTGACTTTAGTGCACATTTTATTTTGTACTACATATGGTAGTGGTTAGTGGCCTGATTTGACTTACGAAAATCAGCCTCGACTGAGTCTAATGTCGCCTGTCAGTGTCAGCACCAAATAAAAGACTCAGTTTTCCGACAGTAAACTTGAAGAACTACACCCATTCTTTTATCGAATTGGTCCATATTCTAAGATAGGAATTTATGGGTTCGAGTATCTAGGTTATTCTGGTGATTTGACGACTGGGACAAATTGGATTTCTTGGTCTAAGAAATAAAATGCTTCAGGGGCACAGTGGAAATTTTAGGGATAAAACTGCCGTGAATGTAAGAATAGACGACTGATTAGGAGAAGGGGCGATGTTATCACGTAACTATGTAGAAAAGTTTAATTATAATTCGAAACTCCCAATGGGATGCTGAGAGAAAAGGAATAGGAAAAGACAAACAAGACATTTCTGGGTTGTTAATTTTGGTCTTTTTTCCCTCCCTCTCTTAAATCTGTTTGTTTTAGAAATTGTGATTTATTGTCACATAAATGTTATTTCTAAGAGTTCTATCCCAGAACGATGAAGTTTAAATCTAAAGTGAATTTAAAGAATGTAAAGATAAGCTTATTTTCCCTTTAGTACTCATATGGGTGCTAGAAGGTGGTGACTGAGGGTCTACATGTCTTGGGAATGACGTTAAACTCTATCTGATGGTGAGGTCCCAGTTTTGGAGGTTTGGGGAACGTGGAGCACCCCTTCATCACCATTGCTCCAGGTCCACTCTGACCCGGAGTGGTAGTACCTGTTAGGGTCCCATCTATGGGTTAAATAGAAAAACATGAGTTGATAAACAAAATTGTATTATGCATTAAGAATGAATTCATTTCACAACTTTGTCGGCATTAAATGACCCACCGAGGTTGATATGCCGTAAAACAAACCAAACCAAACCTTTAGTACGGATTTTTGTTTCTCTTTGTTTTTTTTAATATTTCATTTTTAGTTTGAAGAGAGTAGAAAGGAATATGAATATATACGCTTGTTCCTAAATCTTCTATCCGTTATCATTCTGCAACACCCTTTTGTTAAAAATGAGACCATCCAAATTGTCCAAGATGCAATGCAAAAATTTAAATCCAGATTACCTGGTGTCGCATAATCACAGATTACTTATTTGTTCCAAATTTATTTCAACCATTTTTTTAATGAAACATACCAAATGGCAGATAAACGCATTTACAAGTTAACGGTTGCCTTATGGCAAACCCCAATCCTTTTTATCATATACGTGCCAGAAGTTTGTCGCTGAGGGTGTTAGTGTCCTGGGTAAACGTCAAACTGCATATAGTGGCGAAAGTTTCAATCCTGGAGCTTTGTGGGAGTGTGGAGTACCCCTTCTTCCCCATTAATCCAGATCCACTCTTACCTGGAGTGGTAGTACCTGTTAGGGTTCCATCTATGGGTTATTTAGATCAAATATGAGTTTTGAATATGTGTTAAAAATAAATTGTTTTTATTTTTAAATTGAACACTTGACAAAATTTAAAAATATACAAAAAGAAAGAAAAGTCAAATCACCGAAACCACCACCAAGAAAGCAACATAAAAGTACACAGAATATATGGGAAAGACCAAAAGGAGGCGAGTGGCCTAATGGTTAGAGTCGTAGCAAATGGACTCGTCGACCCGAGTTCAATTCCTAGACGAAGCTGTTAGCATTTCACATGGCGCTAATACCTTGGGAAAGGTATGAATCCAATTCTCCCTCCAGCTATGGGTAAATAGCAGGGTAGACTGAACTCGTTAACCATGACTAGGTAACCAGTCTAGGAGATGGAAAACTCTGAATTCAAACCTGTTAAACTCCGCTTAAGAAATTGACCTTGTGTCGCATCCTGCTCGTGCGGAGGGGTTGGTAAATATATATATATGGGAAAGATCAACACACACACAAACACACACACAAACAAACGGACATTTAAAAAAAATATGGAATAGTACTTAGACATTATGAAACACATATATACACAAAAGACGCGCATACACACCCACGCACACGCACACACACACACACACACACGAGAAGAATTCGGAGGAATAAATTACCAAACAAGCATACAACAGAATTGCCAGATTCTAGTATGATTTAACAGGGATCCGTGCTTTCAAAAATCTTCCGAATAAGGGATTTTTTCATCCCGAAATATTAGGAGAATAAATCAATGGTAAATGAAAAAAAATAGATACCTCGTTTGTCCTTACGTATGAATTGTGATAGCCATCAAAACCAACCGCCAAACCAAAAAGAATGAAATAAGAAATTAACTTATATTACACGCAACCAGAACGTAATGAATTAAAAGGAAAGGTATTTTAAAAAAGAACAGAAAAAAAAGAAAGTAAGTATTACTAAAAAGAATAAAAAGAATAATAATTATAAGTTAAAATAAAATTATAAGAAAATGGAAAGAAAATAAGAAAAAATAATTAAAAAGAAATGTATAATAATAATAACGAAATGAAGTATACGAAAAAGAGGAATTATAACGAAGTGAAGTGCTATAAGGAAATGAAGTGTTATAAGGAAATGAAGAATTATTAGGAAATAAAAAATTATGAGAAAAAGAAGTATTATATTATGACCTGCGTTCCTTGAGTTCCATAGTTTACATATAAAAGATAAAAACAATCTTTATTTAATGAATATTTGATGGATTCTGTCCGAGAATATCTCACAACCAAATAAAACTTAATCTCGGGACATATTCTTTCAAAACCTGGTTTTGAACCAATATATCTGCTGGAAATAGAAATAAATTTTCTTTTTTGTTTCCTCCTCTTGTCCTTAACATTAAACCCATGTGCTACATTGACATAATTTGCAAACGAAATGTTGTCTAATATCGGAGGTCATTCAATAAATAGAAAAAAAATACATTTCTTTTTCAGATTTTCCCCATCAATTCAAAACACTGCATTGTTTGGAATTCATTTATACAAAAAATGTTTTGGGGGTATTCAAAATGGCGGAAATCAAACGGAGTACTCCATACTGAACAGAGGTATGTCATCAAATCTTTGGTGACTGAGAAGTGCAAACCATGTGACATTTACAGAAGATTGTTTTGGTTTGGTTTGTTTTGTTTTACGGCATATCAACCTCAGTGGTCATTTAATGCCGATAAAGTTTTGAAATAAATCAATTCTTAATGGATAATACAATTTTTATAAATACATTTTTCTATTTAACCCATAGATGGGACCCTAACATGTACTACCACTCCGGTCAGAGTGGACCAGGGGGCAATGGTGATGAAGGGGTGCTCCACATTCCCCAAACCTCCAAAACTGGAACCTCGCATCAGATAGAGTTTAACGTCATTCCCAGGACATGTAGACCCGCAGCCACCGCCTTCTAGCACCCCCAGAAGATTGTGTGAGGTGTACTAAGAAGTATGTTTTATTTTTTTAAAAAATCGTTTAAATATAGAATTCCCTCTTCGAAGTTCAGTCGAATAGAATTAGAATTATCCGATAAATAAAATGTTCCTGACTCTCTGGCTGTAGAGAAGGTCCAACAGACAGTCTTCTATGACATTAAAGGACTCATCAATATTGATTTCCTAGAAAAATGTGCAACTGTAAACAGCATTTCCTATTTCCAACAGTCCTGTCATCTGGTGAACCAGAATACACAGACTGCACATCTATAAAGGGGTAAGACCCCCTAAAGGGTCACCTTTTGGCCTTGGATGGCGATCCGTGATGCGTGAGTATGGAATCCTGATGGCTGAGCATAGGACACTCCACTTTACTTAGGCTAGACTGGCGGTCAGTGAGGACCTCTGATCAATCAGCTGGTCATGTTAAGCCCTAGAACTTATAGGATTATCCCAACTCTATTGCCCTTATGGAAAGCCCTCAACTCTTCTTATTATATATGTGCTAGAAGGCGATGACTAATCGTCTTATTGTACTGGGTATGACGTTAAACTCTTTGATCGTAAAGTTCCAGTTCTGGAGGTCTAGGGAATGTGGATTACCTCTTCATTCCGATTACTCCCAGGTCCACTTTGACCCGGTATCCTCTTGAAAAAAGAATTTAAGGTTAAAAATTAGACTATCCATATCGTCCAAGATGAAATGCAATTATGTTAATCCTGATAATCTGGTGTTGCTTATCCGCAGAATTCTCATTTCTTATGAGTGTCGTTACCTCAGCTAAATAATGGACCATTCCCTGTTTATTATAAAGGAAGAAACGGAACAAACAGGACATGATACACAGAAAAATATCATAAGAAAAAACAGAAATAAAGTAGGGGAAATAGAGAGAGAGAGAGAGAGAGAGAGAGAGAGAGAGAGAGAGAGAGAGAGAGAGAGAGGAGAGGGAGAGGGGGATGAGTGTTCGGAAGCGATAACGCTATTCTGTTTCAATCAAGATAATGAAAAGATGGAAAAAAGGAAATAAAGAAAAAAAGGGGAGCGAGAGAGTTAAATCAATATTTCACATATTGAAGTATTTCAATAGCTCTTAAGTGCACATATGAAACGTCGTAATAATTGAATTATTATCACACTGTGGTATATCCACAGGTTCTGCTAGTGTTTATATAATATTTAGCTACAGATTAAATTTTGTTTAGTAATTCATCAGATAGTTCTAAAAACACCCTCTTGAATTTTTTTGTACGAGTTTTATTCTGAAATCATCCAAATTAACTTTTCTTTTTTAGACTATTGCTGTTCTTGATCTGAATAGAGCAACTGTTTGATTGTTTGGCTGTTTGGTTTTACGGCATATCAAACTCAGTGGGTGATGTAATGCTAACAAATTTTTGAAATAAATAAATTCTTAATAGATATTCAATTTTTTAGTGAACACATTTTTCTATTTAACCCATAGACGGGACCCTAACAGGTACTTCCACCCCGAAACAGATTAGCGTTATCGCTTCCGCATGCCCACTCCCTCTCTTAATCTTTCATCTACTCTTTTCTTTCTTTCTTTCTTTCTTTCTTTCTTATTATATTTTTTCTGTGTAGCATGAACTTTTTCTCCACTTTTTTCTTAAAATGAAAACAAAATGGTCCATTATTTAACTAAGGTGACAACACGTATAAGAAATTTGAATTCGATGTATAAGCAACACCAGATACTTAGGAGTTGAATTTTTGTATTTTATCTTGGACGATATCGATGGACTCATATATAAACGGTCGTACAATTAAGGAACACGAGTATTGATATATAGATTTATTATAATCATTTTCAAAGTTTCAATTAGATAATATTTCAAATTTCTCTAATCACTGACATTGTTTATTATTTTTATATTGATAATACTGGTGTTCCTAAATATTCCGTCCGTTATCAACGGCACCCTCTGGTTAAAAATGAGACCGCCCAAATTGTTCAGGATGCAATCGATATGTAAATCTAGATGATCTGGTGTCGCTTAATTGCAGATTACTTATTTGTTCCATTTTATTTCACTCAATTTTAAAAACGAAAGATTCCAAATGGTCTTGCGTTGCTTAAATACCTAAAGTAAAATTAGAATGAATTGGAAAAAAAAAAAACAGAAGTTACATGTGTGTTTTATTTGTAATATTGAAACTGGGAATTACAGAATATATCTTAATTTACGCTATGCTTTAGCGTACTTGCGTCAGACGAATTTCCGGCCCAACTTTGATATTTTCTGAGTCGTTTTTTTATCACTTTTTTTGTTGGCAACTAATGTAGATATTTTAAATACCTTATCGGCAAATCTATATAAATATTTTACCCTCTTTTGAGAAAGAATTAAAATATGATTATTATATTTTTACATATTGAACTAAATGCAATAACTCTTAAATAAACATATCAAACTTTGTATTAATTATCATCTTACTGTGGTATATCCACAGGTTCTTCTAGTTATTTTTATTACTCTTATTTTTAAATTATTATATTACACTCCAATTTCCATGTCTGAACACGGAACACCAGACCTGAATATAATATTCTATATGTAGTTTTAATAGTTTTGTGAACTTTTAAAACACTTCCCTCTCTTAGGATAAATTTCTAACCACCCAAGCAATCATTCCATTTGCCTTGATCTGTTAGACAAAATATGTTTGTCAGCTTTTAAAGTAACATCACAGCCAACCCCTTGATCGCATTCTTCCTTTTCTATTTTTATTTTCCTGTTGCTTATCTATATTCACATTTAATATGTTTGGGTCCAAATGTAATACTGTTAATGTTTATGAAAGTATTTTAAATCTATTGCGCTAACACCACTCAGAAAGATGTGTCGTCTATTTGTAATTTAGAGAATTAAAACTCGCCATTACTAGACATCAAGATCAATGATAAGCCACATTTTATTTATAGAACTAAAAAAAAATAAAAAAATTTAAAAAAATAAAAAAACGCTATCCAATTGGTTTCAAATTAAATTTTGAAATATATTGCCTGAGTGGGTTGGGAAAAATTAGATAAAATAAAACTTTAATATTTAAAACAAAATATTACTTATATAATTTAAATAATTCCAATTTTGTTTTTTCTGTGGACAATATGAAAGGTAAAATGGATATGAATCCGACAATATGTGCAGAAAGTTTTGTAGAAAAAACAAGATGTTTAAGGTTTTGCTGACAGAAATCTGTTTCAACCATATGCGGTCTTTATCAAAGCAACTATGTAAACGGAAAAACGAAATAGATATATCATTATTTTAATTATTCAGTCTCTTATCTTTATAGGAAATTAAAAATCGTACGAGTAAAATATATTTTGTCCTGATTTCATGAAATGAAAAAAGAGGGAGGTCGACCTGGTAAAAAAAATATTCCCTAATATATTTTTTGGAAAAAACTGTTTAAAAAAAGTGTATCTAAAGCTAAATAAGTATAAAATGTTCGTTAACAGTTGAATTTTAACTTATTTTTCATAAAGATTTTGAAAACCTACTTTGATGGAAGTAGTGAGGTAGTTTCAGTTACAGACAAAAAGAGACTGAATCTCCAGATATACGAGGATGATTCAAATTAAAAAAATTCTATTCTGCAGTTATATGATTAGAGGTAGTCCAAGTAGAGTGAGTTTCAAAAAGCAGTTACTAATGTGATATATATATATATATATATATATATATATATATATATATATATATATAAGTTTTTTGGATGTTTGTTTATTTTAGAAGCATTGTTGGATAAAGTATATATTAATATTTATATTTTTGCTTGAAGGCAATTACAATGCGCCCATCGCATAAAATTCGATAATTATAGAAGATAATAATGACAAGTGAATTTCGCAAAGAATTACTCGGTGTGTAGAATATCGTACAGACTGTTTCAACTTTATTAAGTCTCATCAGCGATATATACTAACGGTTAATTTCGCAGGAATTTCTCCGTGCTGTATCGTGGCTGAAACAGTATAGTTTCTGACTATCCTGCTGAAGTCCCGGTTTCGATTTCTGTCGGAGGGAAATCGTTAGTATATATCGCTGATGAGACTTAATAAAGTTGAAACAGTCAGTACGATATTCTACACACCGAGTAATTCTTTGCGAAATTCACTTGTCATTATTATCTTCTATAATTATCGAATTTTATGCGATATGTGCATTGTAATTGCCTTCAAGCAAAAATATGAATATTAATATATATATATATATATATTATATATATATATGGGGGAGAGAGTTTGCCTGTTTCTTTATCATCCAGTTAATTTCCATTTGCTCGCGATACAATAGACAAATAAGTCTAACTAATACAACCTAATATCGAGACACCGGATTCCAGTTCTGAGTACAATATTCTATATAATTTTTTATTAGGGTTTTATATATTTTTAAAACAATTGCTTCCCTTGAGCCAATACTGTCCATGAATGTCAATGCTGAGCTACTTCTTATTTATAGAATCTACGAGAGTCAATCGATAAAAAAAAGTCTGAATTTGCCTTTAAAGAGGGAAATATGTTGGTTGGTTTGTTGGTTGGATTTTATGCCAAATACATTTTGTTTTATTCATTCTTGATGGGTACTCAAATTTTTAAAAAATTCATTTTTCAGAACTCATTTTCTTCTAGTTAAGCCATAGATGGAACCCTAACAAGGAAAAGCAGTATTAATTATATTAACATTTTATATGTTCAGTGCTGCGACTTTTTTTCTTTTTTGTTTTGTTTGCAGTTAAAAGTTGATGTAAGAAGAGGAAAAAAAGGAGAGAGGCCCAAGGAGTTTCAAACAATTAAAAATAGATAAACAATTCAACTTATTTAGAGTTGGGTGATGGTTTAGTACTTCGATCATAATGATTTTTATCAAATGCTAATTATAGATTCATTGCCCCTTTTTTAAAATTTCCAACAAGGAGCGACTACCCGGTGTCGTCTGAGTAAACAGACGAAAAAGTTAGTTTCGCAGATCCATTATTATTGATTCGTGAGTTGGATCATCGCTGGATGCCCAATTAAAATCCCAATATAAAAAAAAGATCTTGCGTTGAACCGGCCTGCTGGAGCATAAGAAAAATAAATGCACAGAAACTCTGAAAAGAGAAAATTAATGTATTCTATCTAAAATATTAAATGCAAAAATTCCATGCTATTACTATTCACATTTTATTGTTAAATAAAATTAAAAAATATAAATCGAATCTTCATTATTTTTGTATAAAAAGCAAGATCTGCTGATAGTGAATGTGTAAGTAAGTAAGTCGTCGGGGCGGCCTAATGTCGGTATCAGCCAAGCAGCGAGGGAGTATTTCCCATTTCACTAGCGCTAGACAAAGGAGATTATTTTAGCGTCTGAGGTGGAGCGCCACACCTACCATCAGCTCCTTACTTTACCGCACAGATCCCTGTACTACTCATAACGCCGAGTTGGCGAGGGCGGGTATCAAACTAGGAACCTTTTGGTTTCTAGCCGAACGCTATACCGACTGAGCTAACCCGAATGTGTAAATATATTTATTTTGTCGTTAATAGTTTTGCTTTCGTAGTCGCCTATACACACCATACATACATACATACATACATACCAACTGCCCTTTATATTTAACTAGCAGCGGCTACCCGGCGTCGCCTGGGTAGAGGGGGATTTTTTAAAGTTAGTCCCGTAGATCCATTATTACTGAAACGCGAGTTTAATCCTTGTGGGATGCCCCATTTAAATCCCTGTGTAAAAAATAGACCTTGCATTGATCCAGCTACTCTAAAATTAATTTTTTTTTCTACTATCTAAAATATTAAATGAAAAAAAAATCTATGCTGTTTTCATTTAAATTTTAGTTTTTGATTATCTTCATGAATATAAATCAAATCGGTATCATTTTTGCTCAAAAATCAAGCCCTGGTGATATTTAATGTGTATGTATGCTTACTTTGTCGTTAACTGTTTTATTTTCGAAGTTTCCTCCGGACATACATACACACACAACTGCCCTCTATATATGTAGTGATTATTCATTATATAAATCCTATAAATACTTTTTTGATTTAACGTTAACATCCACCAAATGTGACCTTTAAGCGAGTTGGGTAATAAAGGAATGTTGCACTTTTTTATAGACTGAAATTCGGTCTCTCCCTAAAAAAAAGAGAAACTCATAAATCTTGTTTTTTAAATATCCACATTGGCTGAGAGTTGTGTTAACTTTGACATACTATCTTCGCCATTCCACCCATGGGAGCCCCTCATAAAAGACGACTATTTAGCTTTTATCCGCTAGCTTAGTCACAGTTCCTGCCAAACCCTTTTTAATTAATATCGTTTTTTTATAATGTTTAGAAATACTTAGTCATTATAGACCAGATATACATGTGTGTTTAAAATGTATAATTTATGGACTTTGTCAAGGTTCAAAGTGTTTATTTCTGCCGCTTCTGAGTAAGATCACAGCATAGCTACCTGGAATTCGGGCTGGGGTTCTAGTACACTGTATTTCATTTCCTCTTCCATGGGAATATGTATTACATAGTAAAATTATATAAACTAGCAGAACGTGGGGATATACCATAGTATGATATATATATATATATATATATATATATATATATATATATATATATATTATATATATAATCCAAAAGTCCAGAGAATAAATCTTCCTTACGACACAGAGTTTTATTTAAAAAAAACTGTCGCAGTTTGAGAGCTCAATGTGTGCTCTTAATGTTAGAGTCACAGAGCAAATATATAAGTAAAGAAATAACAAAAGACTTAAAGCATTATAGTCTATTTCAGGGAGCTTAGACAAAGTGTCTAACTCTCCCGACTCATCAGATGCGAATGATGAATTCTTTATTACTTTAAAGGCATTTAAAGATTTTGATTTTGATTTTGATTTTTTTTTAATTTTATAGTCCTGTGATATGAATTCCAAAAGAAAACCTTGATGTTGCAAATATATATATATATATATATATATATATATATAATATATATATATATATAGCTTTGTTTTATACAAATGGTAACATCGCTACCTTTCCTCGGCGTTATCAGCTCTTCGGCAAGATCCGGTTATCTCGTTTTTCTCTTAGCGTTATTATAAGTTTGCTATCTACTGAAACGACTGTGTCCACTCACAGGGACGTTTGTTTATTCTTGTTAATTAGATCTTGGTCTCTTCATTTAGTCGAGAATGAAGTGATCCGTTTTGATTTTAACATCACAAAGAATTCAAGCTTTTAATGTTGTTGCTATTATTATTATTATTTACTCCTTTTGACTTTTCACATCAGTGTTAGCTGATGGTCTTTCACTGGAGTCTGAGTGACAGCAAGTCTCCTCAGGTCTCCAGGACTCTTCTGAGTATTCTGGCAGATTGCAGCAGTGCAGTGTTCTGAATGGTTTCAATCCTTCCTCTGATTCCAAACTTTCCAAACCCTTTTCTAATCCTTTTGGGACTGTTCCAAGTGCACCAACTACAATTGGTATAACTTTCACTTTCATATTCCATAACTTTTTCAGTTCTCTGGAAAGGTCCAGATATTTGTCAATTTTTTCATTTTCCTTTAACTTCACCCTGTGATCCGCTGGCACTGCAAAATCCACCAGTTGACAAGTTCTTTCTTTTTTGTTAATCAACACTAGCTGGTCTTCTTGCTGGGATAAGGTGATCCGTTTTAATTTCAAAGTCCCAGAGAATTTTGTGCGTTTCGTTCTCAAGAACAGATTCTGGTTTATGCATATACCATTTTGTTGTGTGGTCAAAATTTAATTTCTTGCATAATTCCCAGTGGATCACCTTCCCAACCCAGTCGTGTCTAGTTTTGTATTCTCGTTGTGCTAGTTTGCTACATTCGCAGAGTATATGGTTAACAGTCTCATCTCTATTACCGCAAAGTCTACATTTACTATTCAGTTGGGTCTTATCAATTTTCGCTTTGATGTAGTTTGTCCTTATGGCATTATTTTGTGCAACAATTATAAGTGATTCTGTTTCTCTTTTGAGGTTTCCCTTTCTTAACCAAAATTATTATTATTATTATTATTATTATTATTATTATTATTATTATTATTTCACTCGATTGGTTAGTTGGTTGGATGGTTGGTTGATTGGATCGAGTTTCGGAGTCGTCAAATCTTTTTTG
>CM042152.1:51236850-51254350 GCA_023376005.1 Doryteuthis pealeii
GAAAAGTTAAAAAGTGTAATAATGGAAATTAACCAGAATAATGAATGTGTGAGTGACCGATAATCAGGATTTACATTTTTTGCCTTTCATCTTGTACTATTTGGATAACGGTCGTACAATTTAGGAACACGAGTATTCATAATATGTAGATAACAATGATTAGTTTTGAATAGCAGATATGATGCTGTCATATGATCGGAAACTAATGCAATCATATACTTGTGCGAACATCCGTTCAAATGAATGTTCTCGACAATAAATAACAAATAAAAAGCCATTTAAAAATATATTCAGACCAAAAAAAAAGAAAAGAAAAGGAAAATGCGGATGAGATTTCGCAATAAAGAAACCCAGAAGATGAATGAGAATATGAGCCAAACGAAGGAGAAAGTAAACATACATATATATATATATATATATATATATATATATATATATATATATATATATGTCTTTAGTCTTGATTTACATACTTAACCTATCGTATGAGGTATTCTAAATACCATTACGTTGCGAAAAATACGCGAGATTATTTTTTGGTGGATAGGTGTCACATATCACCATGGGTGGTCACTTCTAAATGCACATTCTCCCTGACGGGAATTGAAACCGCACACCTGATATTTAACTTTGGTAGCAACTGTTTCCCCTTTTCTTCCACCTACACCCTCATAGTTAAGCGACGCTCCTTGTAACAATTGATTTATTTTCCCCTCAATACTTCTTCCGAAACAATAATCCCTCTCAAAGGTCTTGGTACAACTGTAGATTCCACCAACATTATTGAATTGATGTAGGTTTGTGTTCTTTCGATTGATTGGTTGCTAGATTTAACGGCATTTCAACCTGGATTGGGTTATTTTATGCTGAAGACATAATTGTTAGGTTGAGGAATCCAGTTATATACAGTAAACAATATATATCGTTACTCAGATAAAACTGGTAAACTTTTCATACTTAGTTGCAAATATATTGATTACTTCAGATCCTGGACGAGGCTGATAGCATTTCATGTAGTGCTAATACTCTTGGGAAAAGGGGGGAATCCTATTCTTATATAATCAGTTTGTTCATACTCACACGCACGCACAGATATACGCACGCACGCACACACACACACACACACTTTATATATATATATATGTTTAAAATCGGTCATTTTGCTATTATATATCTATTTCTGTACACGGGTATCTGTGTATATCTATGAGTTTCATCAGACCGCTAAGTGTATTGAGAAAAATTGATTTTTTTTCAATAAAGTTAGCGGTATGAGGAAACTCGTAGTTATACACATATATATGTTGGTAGAAATAGATCTATGACTGATTTTAAGCCTTTTTTTATTACCAAATATATTGCTCTGTTCAATTATAGTGAACATCGAGCTCTCAAATTGGAAATGAATAACATTCCGCTGTTGGAAGACAAGTCCAACTTGCCTGGTACCCCATTTACGGATATATATATATATATATGGAACATTAATTAGTTAATAATTAATGAATTTAGGCGGGTATATATGTTCAAATGTAAGGCTAAACAAATCGAGAAAATGTCAATCTTTAAATGTACATTTCGACCTATTAGGTCCATATAACCTTGCTGATGCGACTTAATAGGTCGAAATGTACATTCAGGGATTGACATTTTCTCGATTTGTTTAGCCTTACATTTGAACATATATGCCCGCCTAAATGCATTAATTATTAACTAATTAATTTTCCAAATTAGGTATGACTTCAATTAAGCACATATCCTCCAATATATATATATATATATATATATATATATATATATGTGTGTGTGTGTGTGTGTGTGTGTAAACAAACAAACAAACCATTTAAAACATTTTAAAGGCGTGTAATACTTTTAATCGTAGGAAATGAACTCAACTTCTGGACGAGGCTGTTTGTATTTCACATAGCACTACTACCCTTGGGAAAGATCTGCATTCAGCTACTCTCCCTCTTCTTATGAGTAAATAGTAGGGTAGACTGGGCTCTTTAACTCTGGTATGGCAACTGGTCTAAAAAAATAATTTGAATTAAAACCTGTTAAACTCCATTTAAAATGTGACCTTGTGTAACATCCTGCTCGTGCGGAGGCGTTCGTAAATAAATACTTATGAACTTTTGATACACAGTGAAGAGTATTAAACTTAGAATGATCTCAACGCTCTTTCTAGTCCTGTTGGCTTGGGCTTTAGAATACACTGACTGCACCTCTGCAGAGGATTCCTTCCAATGTGGCTACCTGTTGGCCTTGAGTGACGACCTGTTATACTTAAAGGATATTGGATGTCATGGACTGCTTTCGTCCTTAGGCTATTGGAGAGGCCCCTCGGATCAACCCGCTGGTCACGTCACACCTTAGCATCTAATTGATTTTCCCAGCCCTGTTGCCCTAATGGTAAGCCCCAACTCTTTTTATCATATATGTGCTAGAAGGCGGCGACTAAGTGTCTTGGTATCCTAGGCATGAGTTAAATTCGACCTGATGAAGAAGTTCAAGTTCTGGTGCTCTGGGGAATCTGGAGTATTCCTTTATCAGCATTACTCCCAGGTCCACTATGATCCAGAGTTATGATCCCATCTATTACTTAAATAGAAAAAAAAATGAGTTTAAAAATATGTTGAAAAAATTGTGTACCATCAAAAGAAACACCTTCGGTATAGAATAACAGGGTGGACATGCCAGACAAACCAACCACCAGCCAACCAACCAACCAACCAACCCAGGTTCACTCTGACCCGGAGTTAGGGTACCATCTTTCGCTTAAATAGAAAAATGAGTTTAAAAAATCTGTTGAAAAAAAACAAAAAACTAATACCATCAAAAATTAATAAAATAAAACGTTTTCAGCAAGAAATAACAGGGATGACATGCCGGAAATCCAACCAACCAACCAAAAACGTTCTTTGAATAATTAATAAGAACATTTCAACTAATCTTGTAAACTTGGTTTCACACCATGACGTTCATATTGACTTGGTTATTATTTTCTTTCGTCTCATTGGCCAATAGAAATAATTTGATTTCAACAAAATACAATAAATATCGTTTAAAATCCGTTAACCTCACACGGACCAGCTCATTAGACAAAATGATGGTACTTTTAAAATAAGATATCCAATTAGATACCGAGTGAATAAACGTGTTACTCGACTGTAAAATTGATATTATATTCTTATGAATTAAAAGAAAAACTATATCAGACTAAGGATCTTTTGGAAAAATAATAAAGAAATAAACAACTATCTGGTTTTCCAATGCTAAGAGTGACACAATACTTAATTAAACATATGAGATGCATTCGTAGTGTAAGGGTTATTGTATGAAAGGGACAAGGTGACCTGGGTTCAAATCATGCGTGATGCTAGTAACATTTCACATAGCATTAATACCCTTATGAAAACATTCTCCCTCCAGCTATGGGTAGGTGGTACGACACACTGTATGATATGACAACCAGTCTAGGAGAGGAAGACTTTAAATTCAAACTTTATTTCTCTTTTTCCGCTTAAAATTGACCTTGTGCCACATTCGTTTCGTGCGAAGGGGTTGGTAAATACATAATTGTGTAAAATAATGAGAAGTGGAAATATGTAAAAATCAAAAAATGTTGTCATACGTTATGTAATAGTCGAAATTTAGATAGAATTTGGGATGACGTGTGAAAGGCTGACCTGCTGGATTCTGATTGGTCGAGGAGTGTAAGCAGTGACAACAGTGAAAGAGAGAGTGAAAATCGGAGAGTTTTTGGTGGACACGATGGGAGAGGGAGTCTGGGCTGAGTCTTTTAGGAAGACAGACAGAAGATGCAGTCTGTCCTCCCAGGCATTTTTACTTGGTTATAACAAAATATATGAGCTCTGAAGAAAAATACAATCTTGTGTTCGTTATTAAAAAAATATCAATGCCACAAGGCAAGACATCCTCAAGAGAACCCAAGTCGTTGCAGACTCGAAGAACGGAAAAAAGCAAGCCAGACCAACAACGCAGAATACCAACAACAACCGATAGAATAGCAGATACTACAGATCCAGATAAGTATGAAACTTACATACTCCTTCAATTAGGAGCCATCTATCTATACATATATAAAGGGCAGTTGTGTGTATGTGTATGTCTGGAGGGAACTTCGGAATTAAAACAATTAACAAGAAAGTAAATATATATACACATTGAATATCACCAGGGCTTGGTTTTGGAGCAAAAATAATAGAGATTTAATTCATATTCATGAAGATAATTAAAAGATAAAATTCAAATAGTAAAAATATGGAATTTTTATTTATTTAAAAAGATTTTTTGCATTTAATATTTTGAATAGGATGCATTAATTTGTTTTTTTCAGAAGGCCTGTTCACTTTTTCATCTGACGCCTTACCTAGCGGATCAATGCAAGGTTTTTCTTAAATAGGGATCTTAATGGAGCATCCTGCGACGATCAAACTCTTTATTCAGTAATAATGGATCTGCAAGACTAACTTTGCCCCCCCCCTCTACTTAGGCGACACTGGGCAGTCGCTTCTAGTACATAAATAAAGGGAAGTTGTGTTTATGTATGTATGTCCGGAGGAAACTACTAAAATAAAACAATTAACGACAAAGTTAATATATATACACATTCACTATCACCAGAGGGTGGTTTTGTGCCAAAATATTGAAGATTTTCTATATTTACAAAGATATTTAAAAATTAGAATTTGAATAGTAAGAGAAGGGAAAGTCATTGGTGGCGTTCTTGATTAAAATATAAACAAATCAATTATGGAAGAGAAAAACAATCAATGGATCTACAAGACTAATGTTCTTACCCATCCCCTCAACTCAGGCAACGCCGGATAGCCGCTTCTAGTGATACATATAAAGATTTACCGACAACTTCATTTCTTTTAATTGAACCCGCAACGTTACAATTGAAATAGTTGATTAATTCTGAATGGATGGGATCTATCCTACTAATAAACCACAATTCATAAAAAAACATCGATTTTCATACAGAATCTATTTTATATGTAGATTAAATATTAGATGTTTCGGCAATTAGTCAAAATATACACAGCGATAATCGCAGATGTATATGCGCGCACAGACAGACTACGACTTCGGGAAATATACATAGTACGACCATCTGTTTCTTCACATTGTTAGGGTTTGGCTTTACGGTTCGTGTCATCCAAGAAAAGATGAATTTTCAGCACCCATTAAAATATAATTTTATATCTATTCGTTTCATTTACAATAAGAAAAATAAAAACACGAATAAAAAAAACAAAACATTACAATAATCAGAAAAAACAAAAAAAACAACAAAAAAAAACAAAAAACAAAATGCGAACAAAAATAAAACAAAGAAAAAAGCCCCGGCACAATATAATTTACTTATACGTTCCGATGTTATGTATTCATACGCGCCAGTTTAGAACAGTCGGTAGACCTCACCCCCAAGTAATCTCAAGGTTCCGAGTTCGATACCGATCCTCACTATTTTGACAATAAATTAAATACTCATTGATAAACTTCCGCAAGGTAAGGTTATGGTAACATAAGCAGTGATGTATACTGTTGGGATTTCAGGATATAGTTATTTACTAAGCTTAGCTTAGATATGGCACAAGGCCAGAAGTATGGGGTTCCCAATGAGAATCGAACTCACTATGGTTTGCGAAGCGAGCTTGCTAACCATTACACCACGTACTAAATGGTCACTTCTAAATATAGACTTGCCGACTACCATGTGGCCAGGGAAGGCAACCTCTTATCCAATCACTGGCAGTGCTGCTGCTGCTGTTGTTGTATTTATACTGGCCTGATTCTAATCTTAGCTCACTGACACTTGGATCTGCTTGGACGTCGGACCTAAAGGATACTATACCACAGGACTTATTGACTTACTTACTTATATACTTTAAGTTCTTTTACAACTAGCCAAGGATGGCGGCCATATACTTAACATATACAGATACAGACAGTTAAACACCGAATCTCCATTATAATAAGATGATCCAAACCAACTAATGCATACCAAACATTTTTGTAACCCTGTCGAGTAGAGCTTTAGAATACAATGACTGCACTTTTGCAGAGGGGTAAGACCCATCCACCAAATGGGGCTACCTGTTGGCCGTGGGTGGCGACGTGATGCTTAAGGACGGAATCCTGGTGGATGAGCAATCAATGACATGTAACACCCCACTTTGGTCCTTACTTACGATAGACGTGTGGTCGGAGACACCACCTCTGATCAATCGGCTGGTCACGTCAAGCCCTAGCACCTATATGACTGTCCCAATCATATTGCCCTAAGAATGCACTCGCTTAAGAAATACAAGATTCCAGTTTTGATATCGGTCCTCGCCAACTCAGTACATGAGTTGTGCTGTTTAGGTAATCTGGTTTGTGCGGTAATGCGGGGAGCTGACGGTAGGTGCGGCGCTACACTTAATTACAAACAATCTTCCTAGTCAAGCGCTATTGAAAAGGGGACAGACTCCCTCACGTTGAAAGTGGACTCGGTGAGCCAAATACAAAACCTTGGTAAGACTATTTATATATCACTTTTTATAAATCTCTTAGGAAAGGTTATACATCAAACTCCTATTTATTTTTTGTAGGGGCGGAATATGGCTGGCATGCCATTATCTATCTATCTATCTATCTATCTATCTCTCTCTCTCACTATATATATATATATATATATATATATATATATATTTGAATAAACACTTGGATATTGCATTTATTTACCCAACCCCTCCATCACGAACAGGATGTGGCACAATTACAGATGATTTTAGTTTAGCTCAGTCGGTAGAGCGTCCAATTAGGAACCACAAGGTCTCAGGGTCGATACCGGCCCTCACCAACTCAGCGTGTGAGCAGCACAGAGATCTGTTCGGATAAGCTTATGGTAGGCGTGGCACTCCGACTCAGACGCTAAAAACAATATTATTCGTCTAGCGCTATTGAAAAGGGGATAGACTCCCTTGATGATATCGACTTTAGGCCACTCCGACGAGACAAAATGTCTTAACAAAGTGAGATAACACACTGTACTAATATTTTGCTCTTTGCTTACTTTAAACCACTCACAACGGAACTCCAACCACTACGATCCTACTGTAAATCACTAACAGCGGCTCTGGCACATGTCCCTTATTTACACTGAAAAATCTCTACGTTACAATAATAATCAAACTTTATTTGAATAGAATGAGTTCCGAGGTGAATAGACCTTGAAATTTGAAATATCTTATCGTACAGGTAAAAAATACAAAAAAAATTGGTACAGTGGTGGGGAACTTTTTGGGACCTCAAAAATCAGATCTTTTCTTAAAGATCAAGTTATTTAGGCTTATTTATTAGTGCACTATAGTACCTAAATAATGAGAAAGTAATCATCTGTTTTTCCTATGAATAATGTCTAACGAAACTTCGCAAGTGAGAAGTAATGAGATCTCATGGACTTGTTAATTCAACCTCGCAATTGCTGATTACTGTTCATCTTGTATATCTGCGTAGTAAATCTTTTCCTCTATCATTGATACTCGTTGTCTTTCTTTCTATGATTTCTCTGTTAACTCTTGATACTTGTTAAAACAATTAGAATCTACAATTAATTAACTCTGCCTATAAATATTTTTCTTCTTTTTTTCAATTTTAATTTTAGATTTTAATTTCATATATAAGGTCAGTGTGCTATTAGTCGTTATACAACAGCGTTGTACCTAGATGCGAGACCCCAACATATAATATGAGATACTCTAGAAAATACAACAGGTTCCAGTATTTGTTCAAAGGATCTTATTCTTTCGGTTGATTGTTTTGTCTTTCGGTATATTTTGTATGTAGATATTTCCATGTCATTTTATGTCAGATCAAGATATTTATAATGAATATAGGACTCAAATTATATGCTGTTGCTTAAGCGGTCACCCAGTTATGTATTTACCAGCCTCATTATTGCTTAACTTCGGTAAGGGTTCCTTTCAGCGTGACTCTTTCAGTAGTTCTCACATGCATGAAATTTGCATTAGTATATAGACGCAACAGTCTTCTTGCATTTCATGCATACAAATACATGCATATGAACATATATATATATATATATATATATATATATATATATATATATTTTTAAAATATATATGTATAACAGGTATATAAATGTGTATATATAAATGTGTATGCATATATATATGTGTATATATATGTATATATACATATATATAAATGTGTATATATATATATATATATATATATATATATATATATATATATATATATATATATATATAACTGTTTGAAAGTATCTGAATATATATATATACATATGTGTGTGTGAGTGTGTGTTGATATTCATGTATGTGTATGCATGTATATAAATGTGCATATACAAATGTGTATACATGTATATCTATAAATGTATATGTATATATATACACACATATATATATAAATGTGTGTATATATATATAAATGTATATATTATACATATATATGTATAAATGTGAGTATATATATAAATGTATATATATATATATATATATATATATATATATATATATATATATATATTATATATATATATATATATACTGTTTGAATATGTCTTAAAAAATAAGCATGTATATAAATGTGTATATATATATATATATATATATATATATATATATTATATATATATATATATATACACATTTATATATACACATTTATATACATGCTTATTTTTTAAGACATATTCAAACATATATATATATATATATATATATATATATATATATATAACTGCTTGAATGTGTCTGAAAATAAAAATAAACTTGTTATATCTTTCAGAATAGTAAAATATTTTTATATCTTTTTATTTAACAAATTAGGAAACAGACAGGTTTTAAAAAAAGCGACAGACAGTTGAGTCAATTAAGGTGGATTTTTTTTTCGAAATCCAAGAAGAAAGAAAATCCTTCTATTATATATAAGTTCGTTTTTTTTTTTTTTCCAGTGAATTGTTCTCGCTCAATAGTTTATTAAAACATATTTTTCAATTTTCTTTCTTCTTTACAGAAGTATTTCTGTCCTACCTCTGAATAAATTAATTTTATGGTATTTTATTTTTGAGTTGTATTGTTAGTCTGGAGTTTTAGTATACTACCAATTCTAAACAGCTAGTGCTGTATGTCTGTATAAAATCATTATTTTCTTTAATTTTTGAGATCATTAGGGGAAAAACATGTTTTTTTTTTCATTTTATTTGTTAATTTATTTCTGGTTAAGTTGTAAAATTATTCTATCTTATTTCGCCATATTTTTTGTGGTTTGGTTTGTTTTGTTTTACGGCATATCAACCTCAGTAGGTCATTTAATGCTGATAAAGTTTTGAAATAAATCAATACTTAATGGATAATACAATTTTTTTTATAAATACATTTTTCTATTTAACCCATAGATGGGACCCTAACAGGTACTACCACTCCGGGTCAGAGTGGACCAGGGAGCAATGGTGATGAATGGGTGCTTCCACATTCCCCAAACCTCCAAAAACTGGAACCTCACCATCAGATAGAGTTTAACATCATTCCCAGGACATGTATACCCGCAGCCACTGCCTTCTAGCACCCATATGATAAAAAGGGATGGGGCTTGCCATAAGGGCAATAGGGTTGGGAAAATTATATAGGTGCTAGGGCTTGACGTGACCAGCCGATTGATCGGAGACTCCCTCCGACCGTCTAGCCCAAGATAGAGGCAAAGTTAGTTAAGTTGTAAAATTATTCTATCTATTTCGCCATATTTTTTGTCTAACAAATAATTAAGGAACAATATGAAATATTTCATAAAGGTTGTTGGATATTTGAGCATTGTTATTATTTGAATGGTTTGGACGGTCCCATTTTTAACGAGATTAAACGAGTGTTAAAAGATGATAACTGTTGTACAATTAAAGAACACTGCTATTAATATACTAGGGCCGGTTTAGCTCAGTCGATAGAGTGTTCGGCTGGGAACTTCAATGTTTCTGGTTCGATACCAACCCTCGCCAACTCAGCGTATGAATAGCACAGAGATCTATGCAGTAAAGTGAGGAGCTGATGGTAGGCGTGGTGCTCCTTGGTCTAGAGCTAGTGAAAAGAGGATAGACTCCGTCGCTGTCTGGCTGATACCGACTTTAGGCCACCCCGACGACGACTTTATTATACACTGATTTACTTAGAGTATCATATTCATTGTGGTTGTTATTATAGTCACAACATGATATATCATAGTCAGATCTTTATTAGAGCAATGCAATTAAAATTCTCTAACATAGAGAATAAAGCAATTCCCAGTCTAATTGCAATGGAATAATATTTTTTTAAGGTCTATATTTGTGCTGAACATTTTTTGTTCATCCAAATATCCCTTCCTCAATAGAAGTGTCGGTTTAATCAAACTTAACGGATGTAAATTCCGCCATTGTATGTGAACCCGCCGAAAGAAAAAAATACCAAAAATAAGGGAATTAACCGAATTTAATGAAATTTTCAGTGTTGCTATATTAATAAATAAAAGATATAATGCACCAGTTATTTTATTTAAAAAAATTACATTTTTCAGGTCAGTTTACCATGTATCTTGGAGGCGTAATACAGATTCTCAAATATACATGGTTCAAATATAAACTAAAAAAAACGATTTAAAGTTCAATTCTGAAAGTCAAATCAGTCTAAACCTTACACAACAAACTTTGAGACAGAGAAATAAATACTAATTAAGAAACTAGTTAGCACTTTTACTAAACTTTCTATTTTGGAGGGCGTGGTGTAATGGTTACCGTCAAGGAAAGGGATACTGTGAGGCGAGTTCAAATCCTGGACGCTGGTATGGCAACCGGTCTAGGAGAAGGAAAACTCTGAAATCAAACCAAAGGGACTCTCTTCTCGTTTGTCAAAACTATTTGAGAGCCCCTCCTCTCCCCCTTTTCCTATGGGATCGTAACAAAAAATCGGTTGGTTGATTGGATCTTACTCTTGACGATGACTTTATTATATACTGATTTACTTAGACTATCATCTTCATCTTTGTTGTTATTATAGTCACAACATGATATATCATAGCCAGATTTTTATTTGAGCAATACAATTAAAAATTTTAACTTAGAGAATAAAGCAATTGCAATGGAATAATATTTTTTTAAGGCCTATTTTTTTACCTGGAGTTCAACCAATGTTGAAAACGTTTTGAATTATTTATTCTTGATGGTTACTGATATTTTTAAATTCAATTTTTAAAAAACATTTTTCAAGATATTTTTCTAATTAACTCATAGATGGAACCCTAACAGGTTCTACCAATCCGAGTCAGAGTGGGCATGGGAGTTATGTTGATGAAGTGTTATTCGACATTGTCCAGAGCCACTGAAACTGGAGCTTAACCATCAGATAGAGTTTAACGTCGTGCCCAGGATATTACGCGCCTCAGCCACCACCTCTCTAGCACATTTGAGAAAAAGGGTTGGGGCTTGCTAGGAGAACAATAGGGTTGGGAAAATTATGTAGTTGCTATGGTTGACCTCTCCTCATTCTTAGGTCTACATTGACACCTAGTCTGCCATCAAAACTAAAATCGCTGTTTGATTTGAAATTGATAAAAGATTTAAAAAATGACAATGAGACAGCTGATATCAATCCCGAAAGAACAATGTTTATATATATATATATATACATATACATATATATAGTAAATTACAGACACGTGTTTCGAGGTATCACCTCTCATCAGTGCAGTTATAACATTTTAGCAGCTACCTCTGGCCGGGTTCGAGACCCGAGACGAACTTACGCTCGCCAATCCTCTTACGCATACGGCCACAGTCAGCTGCCAAGTATAGCGGGCTATTTAATCGCTACATTTCTAAGCGGAAATTAACTCACCTACAGGTCTCAAACTTTGTAAATAAAGTGAGTCTTAGCTGAACGCCGAATATATATAAAGAAAGAAAGAGAGAGAGAGACAGAGAGAGACAGAGACAGAGACAGAGAGAGAGAGAGAGACAGATTTGTGAGTTCTAATGTCTGTATTTAGACGGGGACGAAGTCTCCATTGGCATAGAAGTATTTTTCTTTTATCAGTATAAAAAAGAAAAACTAGATATTTTCTTGATAGATCACCTATTCTGTCCCCTCTGTTTTCATTGGAAATGACAAAAAATGCTTTTCTAGAAAGATGACATCCCATGTATTCCCTTCTCTTGTAGCCAGTGTCAACGCCTATATTTTAAGAAATCAGAAAAGGATTTCAAATAATAATAATAATAATAATAATAACAGAAGAAGAAGAAGAAGAAGAAGAAGAAGAAGAAGAAGAAGCTGAAAGATGTGATAATAATAATAAATGATTTTGATAATAATAATAATAAAACGACGAAGATTGAATATGTGATAATAATAATAATAATAATAATATAATAATAATAATAATAATAATAATAATAATAATAATAATAATAATAATAATAAAACAATTATATGGACGCTTCAAACGACAAATAGATGAGGTTGCACATGGAAAGACTTGGACATGGTTAAGAAAGGGAAACCTCAAAAGAGAAATAGAATCACTTATAATTGCTGCACAAAATAATGCCATAAGGACAAACTACATCAAAGCGAAAATTGATAAGACCCAACAGAATAGTAAATGTAGACTTTGCGGGAATAGAGATGAGACTGTTAACCATATACTCTGCGAATGTAGCAAACTAGCACAACGAGAATACAACACTAGACACGACTGGGTTGGGAAGGTGA
Source organism: Doryteuthis pealeii (assembly GCA_023376005.1). Classification (NCBI taxonomy): domain Eukaryota; kingdom Metazoa; phylum Mollusca; class Cephalopoda; order Myopsida; family Loliginidae; genus Doryteuthis; species Doryteuthis pealeii. Next base: position 51,249,648 of record CM042152.1, read on the forward strand.
TCCACTGGGAATTATGCAAGAAATTAAATTTTGACCACACAACAAAATGGTATATGCATAAACCAGAATCTGTTCTTGAGAACGAAACGCACAAAATTCTCTGGGACTTTGAAATTAAAACGGATTACCTTATCCCAGCAAGAAGACCAGACCTAGTGTTGATTAACAAAAAATAAAGAACTTGTCAACTGGTGGATTTTGCAGTGCCAGCGGATCACAGGGTGAAGTTAAAGGAAAATGAAAAAATTGACAAATATCTGGACCTTGCCAGAGAACTGAAAAAGTTATGGAATATGAAAGTGAAAGTTATACCAATTGTAGTTGGTGCACTTGGAACAGTCCCAAAAGGATTAGAAAAGGGCTTGGAAAGTTTGGATATCAGAGGAAGGATTGAAACCATTCAGAACACTGCACTGCTGCAATCTGCCAGAATACCCAGAAGAGTCCTGGAGACCTGAGGAGACTTGCTGTCACTCAGACTCCAGTGAAAGACCATCAGCTAACACTGATGTGAAACTCAAAAGGAGTAATAATAATAATAATAATAATAATAATAATAAGAAGAAGAAGAAGAAGAAGAAGAATGTGTAATAATAATAATAATAATAATAATAATAATAATAATAAAAAAAGAAGAAGAATGTGTAATAATAATAATAATAATAATAATAATGATAATAATATAATATAATAATAAGAAGAAGAAGAAGAAGAAGAAGAAGAAGAAGAAGAAGAAGTTGAAGAAGAAGAAGAAGACGAAAGGAAACGAGTGATAATAATAACAATAATAATATTATAAAGAAAAAGAAGAAATTAATACTTAAACGAAAATTTGATTAAAAACGAACCGGACGTTTTATATTTTTTAAATCCAATTCTTTATAAAAGAAATAAAAATCAAAATGAAAAAAAAGAAGATTTTATGAAACACAATAAAGTTGACCCAGCAATAAAATCAAGCGAAGAGAAATTTGAACATCTTCCAATCTGTTTGACGCTTTTATTTACTGCGAGGCTGCGTCAGTTATCTTCATCTTGGAGAGTTACAACTTCCGGGACATATGCTGCTTGACACACTAGATTACAGAATAAATCACGAGGAGTTGATTAAAAAAAAAAAGTTTTTTTTTAAAAATTAAATCAAATCACAAACATACACGTACACACAAATAAAACCTCATACAAAAAAAAAAAAAAAAAAAAACATTGACACTTTAAAAAAAATTCAAATAAAGTCATCAGGTTACGAATATTCAGCTTACATATACTAGTACTTACTAACCTGTCTTTGTGAAACCTCTTCTTTTTAAACAAATCGAGTTACACGCAATGGTTCGTGCTAAAGAACGGTCGGACGACGTTTTGTAAGGCTGGAGGCTCTGAATGTTTTAAACGGTCTGCTTGAGGGAAAATAACCCCAATGCAATCGTCAGCATTTTAAGTCAGATCATGCAATTATCGTTGGCTGTGCTCTGATTGAAAGTTTGCGTATATTTAAGATCGTGGCGGGTGGTGTAATGGTTAGAGTCGTTGGAAATGGACGCGTCAACCCGAGTTCAAATCCTGGACGAGGCTGTTTGCTTTTCACATAGCGATAATACGCTTCGTAAAGGTATTCAATCCAATAACTCTCCCTCCAATTATTGGTAAATAGTAGGACAGACTGTGCTCTTAAATCTTGGTTATGTTACCAGCCAAGGAGAATGAAAACTCTGAATTCAATCCTGTTAAGTTTCGCTTAAGAAATTCACCTTGTGACATCTTGCTTGTGCTCGAGTGTTGGTGAAGATATATATATATATATATATATATATATATATATATATATATATATAAGAGTACGTAAATAAACACTGTGTTTATTAGGTCTATAACCTTGCTAATGAGACCTAATAGGTGAAAATGTACATTCAGGGATTGACATTTTCTCGATTTTTTAGCCTTACATTTGAACATATATGCCCGCCTAAATTCATTAATTATTAACTAATCAATTTTAAAAAAATAGGTATGACTTCTTTAAGCACATATCCTCCATATTTATATATATATATATATATATATATATATATATATATATATATATAATGGAGAAGGAATGCAACACCCTCTAGTTTAAAAAGAGGCCAAATCGTCCTAGCTGAAATGCATGAATGTAAATCCGGGTTATCTGGTGTTGCTTATCCACCGAATTTTTAATGAGTTTTGTAACCTCATCTAAATAATGGACCGTCTAATACTCGTTTTAGGGTCATAAACTTAGCTAAACATGTTCATCATTAACTGCATAGATAAAATCTCAAATGAATAGACTGTTGTTAAATAGCAATTCAGATTTTATATAAACTTGTAAAAACTTTCGATAATATACTAATTTAGATATCTTAATAGTGATTCAGATAAGATATAAAATTTTGAATACTTAAAATCATATTTTGTTGTAGAGATCTAAATACGTATTCAGATTAGATATAAATTTTAAATACTTAAGATCATATTCTATTTTTGATATCTAATTAGCGATTCAGAAAATATATGCATTTTGAATATTTAAATCATATTCTGATGTAGATATCTAAAAAGGAAGTCAGCTTAGATATGAACTTTTAAATACTTAAAATCATTGTAGATATCTACATAGCTATTAAGATTAGATATACACTTTTGAATACTTAAAATTATATTTTGTTGTAGATATCTAAATAGGAATTCAGATTAGATATAAACTTTTAAATACTTAAAATCCTATTCTGTTGTAGATATCTACATAGTAATTCGGATTAGATATACACTTTTGAATAATTAGAATCATATTTTGTTGTAGATATATGAATAGCGATTTAGATTAGATATACACTTTTGAATAATTAAATTCCTATTTTGTTGAAGATATATGAATAGCGATTTAGATTAGATATACACTTTTGAATAATTAAAATCATATTTTGTTATAGATACCTATATAGCGATTCAGATTAGATATACACTTTTGAATACTTAAAATCATATTCTGTTGTAGACATGAATAGCGGTTTAGATATGATATACAATTTTGAATACGTAAAATCATATTCTGTTGTAGATATCTAAATATGTATTCAGATTAGATATATACTTTTCAATACTTAACATCATATTCTGCTGTTGGTATATACATACACAGCGAATCAGATTAGATATACACTTTTGAATAATTAGAATCATATTTTATTATAGATACATACATAGCAATTCAGGTTAGATATAAACTTTTGAATTATTAAAATCATATTCTGTTGTAGATATATGAATAGCGATTCAGATTAGATATACACTTTTGAATAATTAGAATCATATTTTGTTATATATATCTACATAGCGATTCAGATTAGATATACACTTTTGAATAATTAGAATCATATTTTGTTATATATATCTACATAGCGATTCAGATTAGATATACACTTTGAATAATTAGAATCATATTTTGTTATATATATCTACATAGCGATTCAGATTAGATATACACATTTGAATAATTAAAATCATATTCTGTTGTAGATACCTACATAGCGATTCAGATTAGATATACACTTTTGAATAATTAAAATCATATTTTGTTATAGATACCAACATAGCGATTCAGATTAGATATACACTTTTGAATAATTAGAGTCATATTTTGTTATAGATACCTACATAGTGATTCAGATGAGATATACATTTTTGAATAATTAAAATCATATTCTGTTGTAGATATATGAATAGCGATTTTGATATGATATACACTTTTGAATAATAAGAATCATATTTTGTTGTAGATACCTACATAGCGATTCAGATTAGATATAAACTTTTGAATACGTAAAATCATATTCTGTTGTAGATATCTAAATATGTATTCATATAAGATATACACTTTTCAATACTTAAAATCATTGTATGTTGTAGATACCTACATAGCGATTCAGATAAGACATACACTTTTTAATAATTAGAATCATATCTTGTTATCGATATCTACATAGCGATTCAGATTAGATTAAAATCATATTATGTTGTAGATATATGAATAGCGATTTAAATATGATATACACTTTTGAATACGTAAAATCATATTCTGTTGTAGATATCTAAATATGTATTCAGATGAGATATAAACGTTTAATTACTTAACATCATATTCTGTTGTTGATATCTACGAAGAAAATCTTAATCAGGCACAAGGCCACCAGATAAAACAGACTCGTTAAACTGGTAATTATCTACCTAACCGTTGCCCTATAAGTTGCCTTCAGATTTAATCACGTTTATTATCATTTATTTTGTTTTTACTTAAACAGGGATATTTGAAAACACAATGCGGATACAAGTCTCTCGAAGAGGCGAATGGTTGACACTAATAGCAATTTAACTAATACTTAAACGACTAATCACCACGATAATTAGTAAGCATTGTTCGTTCGAAACCAAGGGGGAAAAAAGCGGTAATGGGACTTGTAAAGAGAGACTAGTGAACGTTTTGCCAGATTATCTCACTAAGCACCGCTTTAAATCAAATACCCATTAAAAGCTAAATATATGCCATTTACTCACGGTGTATACAGCTTACAAACGAGAAGGGAATCCAGCGCAACGTCAGAATGTAAAGTTATGTAGACTGATCATTAATTCATCAATCTTAATTTCTATTGCATAATGAACAGCCAACAGCGAACTACGTA
>CM042152.1:51256850-51301850 GCA_023376005.1 Doryteuthis pealeii
GGGGAAGAGATTGAAAGAGAGAGAGGGGAGAGAGTGATTGAAAGAGAGAGAGAGAGAGGAGAAGAGAAAGAGAGAGAGAGAGAGAGGGGGGAGATGAGTCAATTAAAATGTGGAGTGAAGTGGTCTTGGCCTGAGGATGCAAAGTAATTTCATTTTTTTTTTTAATGTCCGCATCCAGAAAAATTTGACAAATTTCAAAATCTTCTCCGGTCGGCTAAATATAATAATATGCTCAATTCCAACATCCAGGCGTGAAAAAGAAAATTTGAAAAAAAAAGTTTTAAAAATCATCAAACTCCATCAGCCATCTAAGTCTATGCGAGAACTGAACAGGAATGTCATCCACGCAGCCGGGTATGTGTGCTCGCTGTCCTGAGAAACCCAATAAAAGAAGCTACTTTATTATAAGTTATTTTTTGTGGTTGGTTTTGGTGCGAGAAAAGCCCTTGTTAGATTATCTATTTGGTATTTACTAACCTTAGCTTATGAGACCAGAAGTATGGGGCGCACAGTGAGAATCGAACACACTAACAATGGTTTGCGTATCTAGGTTGGTAACGATTACACCCCGTGAGGTAGCCTATTTAACAAACACCTCCATACAAGCAGGATGTGACACAAGGTCAATTTCTTAAGCGGAGATTTAAGAGGTTTGAATTCAGAGTTTTCCTTCTCTTAGACTTGTTGCCTAACCAAGGTTAAAGTGCCCAGATTGACCTACTATTTACCCATAGCATGTTGGAGAATAGTTGGATTCATACTTTTCCCAAGGGTATTAGCGCTATGGGAAATGCAGTATCTATTAGTTATAAGCAGTACGAAAGTCACCACTTATATTTATGGATTTTACCAATAGCAGTAGCAGGCATAGACCAATCAAAACCATACTTTGATACCATACTTTTTTCTACCATTAAATTTACCAATAGAAGAGCTAAACGCCTAAGATAGCCACAGAATCGTAGCAGCTCTATTGAAGACTGAGAGAGAAAGAGAACCACCGAACGATCCGGGAAGTGTGTGCCCCTACAAAAAAAAGCCGCGAATCTAGCCCCCCCCCCACACACGGAACCCCTCTTTCGTTTCTACATATTTCGGTTACAGGACCAAGAGAAGAAAAATAACAGGACTTTTATTCGAGGCTGTCTATTCGAGGCGAACGTGGTAACTTTATATTAAGAGTAGACGAGTCACCAAAACTGAGAGCATATTTACCGCTTTTGAGAGCTAGTTTAGAATAACGTTCTAAATTCACCATCTAAATACTACTATGCGCTAATTTAATATCTTGAATGAAGCAGATTTTAGATAAATCAATATTTCAAATGCTGATTTTAAAAGTAGTGAACCTTCCTGTTTAAAAGAAAATGGGGCTATACAATCTTCGAATTACTCATTTTTCTTATTTTACCCTACACGAAACTATGTTATTCAAGTAAATATTATATTTTCCATTTTTGTGTCCTCTGCATTTCTTTTAATAAAAATTGCTCCTTGTTTGTTCAAATTCAAAATTGGTCTTAATACCTTCAGCAAATTCGTTTTTCATTATTTAGCTAGTTTTATTATGTCCTTAAAAACAATATATATATATATATATATATATATATATATATATAATATATATATGTGTGTGTGTGTGTGTGTGTGTGTGTGTGTATATATATATTGCATGTATATATATTTGTTCATTATGTATATATATGTGGGTATGTATATACATGTGTGTCTATATATATATATATATATATATATATATATATATTATATATGTATATGTATATGCATGTATTTTTGGAGGATATGTGCTTAATTGAAGTCATACATAATTTTGAAAATTAATTAGTTAATAATTAATGAATTTAGGCGGGCATATATGTTCAAATGTAAGGTTAAACAAATCGAGAAAATGCCAATCCCTGAATTCAGGGATTGACATTTTCTCGATTTGTTTAGCCTTACATTTGAACATATATATATATAATATATTATATATATATATATATATATATATATATATATATATATATATATATATATATATATAATATATATACTTGCATATGACAGCTTTGGCTTTCGATTGATAGCAGTGATATGGCTTTCTCAGAATGACGACGATAATAATCATCGTTATTTATTTCTATTTTGCATAATTCATTTTGAGCCTTTATTTTTTCTTCTTTTTTGGAATTTCTCAACGTCTTTTTAGCTGTTGTTGATGTCGTCATCGTTGTAGTTGCTTCCTGTTCATCTCTTTTCCCCATTTCTATCTCAGTCAGTTGAGAAACTTGAAACTGACCAGAAAATTGAAGTGTGTATTTTGCGACGGTTTCCATAGAAATCGAGCGTTTAATCGAAAAAAAGTAAAATAAAATAAAAAGATCTCGCTTATTTTGTCCCTTATATTGCCTTTCGGCTTTATTTCTTTATTTGTCAGCACTTTTGTTAGGATGCTATGTGGGATTTTTGCTAATTTATATATTTGTTGCTTTGATGTTGTTTTTTTTTCGTTATTTTTTATTCATTATTCATTTATTCTGCTATTCAGTAGTTCTCTTATTCAATCATTCAATCATTCTCTCATTCATTTATTCTCTTATTCATTCATGAATTCATTCCGGACAGTTTCGGCTTCTATCATTCAAATTTGCTTCTTTAGGCTTTCATTATTTTTTTTTATTTGTTTCTTTTAGAAATTTATTTATTTATTCCTAACTGATTTATTTTTAATTTCTTCTTGTTTTCGTTCTTTCTATCATTCGTTCTGTGTTTCTTTCTTCATCTCACCATCTTTCATACTTTTTCTCCGGGTTTTCTTTCTTGCGTCCTTCTTTCTTTCTTTCTTTCTTTCTTTCATATGTTTCCTTTACGCTTTCATATCTACATTCATTCTGAATTTCTTACTTTCTTTTTATGTCTTCGCTTCTTTTCTTCTTTTTTCCTTCCTCCTCTACCACCGTCCCTTTCTTTTTTCTTTCTTTTTTTTCGTTTTTTCTTGCTTTCTTTCATTCATAAGTTTTTTTATATTTTCATTTGTAGATTCGTTTTGTATTTGTTAGCTGCTTTCTTTGTTTCCTCTCTCTTTCTTCTTTCTTTCTTTCTTTCTTTCTTTTTTCTTTCTTTTTTTTCTTACCGATTATCCTATCTGTATTTCTTACCTATATCCTTTATATTTCTTTCCGGTTTTTCTTTCATTTTATTTTTCTTCTTTCTTTCTTTCTTTTCTACTTTCATAGGTTTCATTTTGCTTTCATTCCTACATTCATTTTTATTTCTTATTTATTCTATGTCTTACTGCCTTCTTTTTTTTCTTCCTTTTTCCTTCCACTCTTTCTTTCTTTCTTTCTTTCTTCTTTCTTTCTTTCCGTTTTTCTTTCTTCACCGATATCTTATCTGTATTTCTTACCTAATATTATAACCTTTATATTTTCCTTCGGTTTCTTTCATTTTTCATTCTTTCTTTCTTTCTTTCTTTCTTTCTTTCTTTCTTTCATAGGTTTCATTTTTGCTTTCATTCTACATTCATTTTTTATTCTTATTTTATTTCTATGTCTTACTGCCTTCTTTTTCTTCCTTTTTTCCTTCCACTCTTCTTTCTTTCTTTTTTCTTTCTTTCTTCTTTCCGTTTTCTTTCTTTCACGATTATCTTATCTGTATTTCTTACCTAATATTATAACCTTTTATTTCCTGGTTTTCTTTCATTTTTCATTTCTTTCTTTCTTTTCTTTTCTTTCTTTCTTTCTTTCATAGGTTTCATTTTTGCTTTCATTCTACATTCATTCTTATTTTTATTTCATTTCTATATCTTACTGCCTTCTTTTTTCTTCCTTTTTCCTTCCACTCTTCTTTCTTTCTTTCTTTCTTTCTTTCTTCCTTTTTCTCTTCACCGATTATTTATCTGTATTCTTACCTAATATTATACCTTTATATTTCCTCCGGTTTTCTTTCATTTTTTTTCTTTCTTTCTTTCTTTCTTCTTTCTTTCTTTTTCTTTCTTTCTTTCATAGGTTTCTTTTTGCTTTCATTTCTACATTCGTTCTTTTTTCCTGCCTTTTTTTCTTCCTTTTTCCTTCATCTTCTTTCTTTCTTTCTTTCTCTTTTTCTTTCCTTCTCTCTATTTCAATTCTTCTATTCATTCTCTTTTACATTGATTCTTTCTTTTGCATAATTTCTTTCTCGATCTTCCTACTTTCCGGTTTTCTTTCATATTCTTTCTTTTTCCTTTCTTTCTTTCATGTTTTTCTTTCATGCTTTCATATCTACATTCATTCTGTATTTCTTACATTCATTCTATGTCTTCCGTCTTTTTTTTCTTTTTTCCTTCTTTCTCTCCCTCCGTTCCTTCCTTCTTTCTTTCTTTCTTTCTTTTTCTTTTTAATTTATATTTCAATTTCTTCTATTCATTGTTTTTCACATTTATTTTTCATTTATATATTAATTTAATTCTAGATCTTCCAACTTTTCATTTCTTTCTTTCTTTCTTCCTTATTCTTTCATTCTTTCTTTCTTTTCATATTTTCTACCTTTAACTTTCAATCTTCGTACTTTTTTTTTCTTTCTTTTCCTTATTTCTCATTCTCCTTTTCTCCTTTCATATTTTCTACCTTCTTTCTCAATCTTCGACTTTTCTTTTTCTTTTCTTCTTTTCTTATCTTTCATTCTTTCTTTCTCCTTTTTCATATCTACCTTTAACTTTCTCAATCTTTCTTTTCTTTTTTCTTTCTTCTTTCCTTTTCTTTCATTCTTTCTTCCTTTTTCATATTTTCTACCTTAACTTCTCAACCTTCCTACTTTTCTTTCTTTCTTTCTTTCTTTATTTTCCTCTTTTCTCCGATTCATTTTCTACCTTCGATCATTTTATTTATGTTTTATGTCCAAAATTGTCCTTTTTTATATTTTTCATTCATCCTTTTATTCTTATTTTATTTCTCCTCTTTTCCATGCACACCGTTTTACTAAAGGATTTTATTTCCATCTCCTCGCCATATTTATTTTCACAATGTTCTATGTAAATTAGATTCTATCATTTAACTTTTACTTTTGGAATGAAATTTATTTTTTAAATCTTTAACTTTCAGATTTTGTAATTTTAGTATTAATTCCGATTTTCTTACATCACAATTAAATTACTTCATTTGTTATTATTTAATTTTATCTTCCGACATTTGTGCTTTCTTCTTCTTCTTCTTCTTCTCTTCTTCTTCTTCTTCTTCTTCTTCTTCTTCTTTCTTCTTCTTCTTCTTCTTCTTCTTCTTCTTCAGTTCTCCTCTCTCTTTTATTCTTATTATTCATACTTCTCCTTCTCATCCTTGTCTTCTTCTTCTTCTCATCATTTCTGTTGTTTTTCATATTTCCTTCTTTTTCTTTTTCGACCTCTTCTTCTTCTTCTTTTTCTTCGTCTTCATCTTTGTAATTAAAGTACCCCTTTTTCTCACTTGTCTTCTTTTTTTCTCGTTTTTTGTGCAGACCATACATATATTCTTCTTCTTCTTCTTCTCTTCTTCTTCTTCTTCTTCTTCTTCTTCTTCTTCTTCTTCTTCTTCTTCTTCTTCTTCTTCTGTTTGCTTTTCTTCTTTTTCCTCTTAATCTTGTTCTTTTTTTTTTGTTGTTGTTGTTGTTGTTCTTCTTCTTCTTCTTCTTCTTCTTCTTCTGTTTGCTTTTCTTCTTTTCCTCTCAATCTTATGTTGTGTTGTTGTGTTGTTGTTTGTTTTCTTTCTTCTTCTTCTTCTTCTCCTTCTTCTTCTTCTTTTTGCTTTTCTTCTTTTCCTCTTAATCTTATTGTGTTGTTGTTGTTGTTTTTCTTCTTCTTCTTCTTCTTCTTCTTCTTCTTCTTCTTCTTCTTCTTCTTCTTCACTCATTCTCTCCTTTTCCATCTTTTTACTCCTACTTGCTCCCCTTTTCCCTTATAAATCCTTGACATCATCCAACTCTTCTTCTTCTTCTTCCTCCCTTCCCATCTTTCATCATACATTCCTAATTCTGTTTCGAATTATTTATCCCCCCCCCTTCCCAATTTTAATGCAGAGCAATTTCCCCCGCATTTCTTTCCACTATTTATCTCTTCCCGTCATCCTTTTCTAAACCAAAATTTTCTAATTTTATTCAAAATTTCCTTTCCGCTTTCTTGAAATTTTATTTTCTTTCAACACGGCGTCTACAAACCGGATCTCGATTCTTCGCTGTATTTGTATTTGCACCCACCCTCCCACATTCGTTTTTTTTCTTTCTTTCTTTTTAAATTAAACTCATTTCCGTTAGCGATAGCTGTACAGAATGTCAAAATATTTTTTAAAGTACAGACCAGTAAAATTGCAAACACTATGTAAATATAAGATATTGTTTTTTTAAAATGCAAATGACATAAACGTGTGTTATACGATATATATACATATATATATATGTGTATGTGTGTGTGTGTGTGTGGTGTGTATGCGTGTGTCTGTGTTTGTATCTGTATCTGTGTGTGTGTATTTGTTTGTGTCATAACAATATAAATATGTGCAATGTATATGTGTGTGCGTGGGAATATATATATATATATATATATATATATATATATATATATAATTTGGAGGATATGTGCTTACTTGAAGTCATACCTAATTTGAAAATCAATTAGTTAATAATTAACTAATTAATTTTCAAAATTAGGTATGACTTAAATTAAGCACATATCCTCCGAAAATTGTCGGCTAAAAGCCAGATCAAATAAACACATTATTATTTACGTACTCTCATATATATATATATAATATATATATATATCGTCGTCGAAGCGGCCTAATGTCTGTATGAGCCAGACAGCGAGGGTGTATATCCTCTTTTCACTAGCGCTAGACCAAGGAAATTGTTTTTTTGCGTCTGAGGTGGAGCGCCACACCTACCATCAGCTCCTTAATTTACCGCACAGATCCCTATGCTGCTCATACGCTGAGTTGGCGAGGGCCGGTATCGAACTAGGGGCGTTGTGATTTGGCAGACGAAAATTCAGTCAGGTTTCGATCCTGGCTAGACGTAGCTGTGAAAAGTATAGCCACACTGATGAGAGGTGAAACCTTGAAACACGTGTCTGTGGATTAACTATTTATATATACTCCCACTTTGTTGAGTTATTTAAAATAAGGGATTTAATAGAAATTTCACCGTCTGGCGCATAGCTAACCCTCAATTTGTTTACAATATTTAGAGGACTCTCGTGAAATATTTCCGCTTAGGAATGTATCAATTAATTATTCTCTCAAAGTTGACAGCCGCCAATGGCCGTATGGGTAAGAGACTTAGCAGACGAAAATTCAGTCAGGTCTCGATCCCGGCTAGAGGTAACTGTTAAAAGTATAGCCACGCTGATGAGAGGTGAAACCTCGAAACACATGTCTGTGGATTAACATGTCTGTGGATTATATACATATATATAGAGAGATAGATAGATAGATAAAAGGTGGCTTACCGGTGAATATGGGCATGATCATTGGAGGTGCACAGAATCCAGGGGTTAAGTCAGCGATATAACAAATACAAAGTGCTCAATACAAAGTAGAGCAAATAACGTAACATCTTATTCAATGAACACACGTGTAATCGGCTGCAATTAATCGGTACCTCGATTAATTCAGTGGATTTAACCCTGAAGATCCTAATGGTGAAACTCGAGTAGGTTTCTGTTGTATCCATTTCTTTAATATATATATATATATATATATATATATATATTGATATCAAAACTTGCCCTGAAGATTGCAGAGTCGAAAAACTATCAGTAATCACGCGCCGTTGACTCAATGAGAATAGAATAGTAAAGCAAGGGGAGTGGCCTATTGTTGGTATCAGCCGAACAGCCAGCCAGTCTATGCCCTTTTCTCTAGAGCTAGACCAGATACTTTACTGCACAGATCATATTACTCAAGCTATTCTATTTTTGCGCTCAGTGAATCAGTATCGAACCCGGAACCTTGCGATTCATCAATGAATGCTCTACCGACTGAGCTAACCTGCAATAAGTTTAATTCTTTCCATATTATGTTTATTTAAACTTTTACCAGTTTTAATTTACCCGGGTTCATTTTGCAAGCTAACCACACAATTTGAATCTTAATCATATTATGAGAAAATCCTGTTATTGTCTAGGCATTTTTTGCTGACTGTTTCCATGGAAATGGAATGCTTTAAATGTCGAAACCTTCCCCGTATACGGCAAATATAATTGTATCAAGTTGTAACAACTTGTAATCGTTAATTACCAAGAACGCCGCAGTTGTTAGGTTACGCTCTCATTTCAGAATGGAGACATGGCGTGTCAACGTGTCTTACGTTATGTCTCACTTCGAATGGAGAGATAATGTGTTGATACAGAAATTATTTAATTAAAAAAAAAAAAAAAAAAAAGACTATCAGATTATTAAGAATTTTTTTTTTCTATTTTGCCAACGTAAGTTGGAAAATTTCAGAACACTCTGCCATACACTGGTTAGGGTAGGGTTAATTCATTCCATCAGATATGCTAGATTTATATGTTTATGAATTTTTGTGGCGAAAGAATAAAGAAAGTAACACTTTCAATCAAATAGTTAATGATATATACTGAACTGTACCCAATAGTGAAGCTCAAGTTCAGAAAAATGTGGAATACCCCTTCATTGCCATTACTACCAGGTCCACTCTGACTGGGAGTGGAGGCACCTGTTAGGGTTCCATCTATGGGACAAATAGATTTGTTTGTGTATTGGTTAAAGTCATGGGAAATGGACTCGTCGCCCCGAGTTCAAATCCTGGATGTGGTAATTGCATTTTACTTAGCACTAATACCATTGGGAAAGGTATGAATCCTACTCTCCCTCCAGCTATGGATAATAGTAGGGCAGACTAGGCTCTTTAACCTTGGTTAGGCAAAGGAAAACTCTGAATTCAAACCTGATAAACTCCGCTTAAGAAATTCACCGTGCGGAGGGGTTGGTAAATATATAGATTTGTTTGTATTAGATAGGAATACTTGATATCATAACTGAGTGCAAAAACTCTATAGAAACTTCAAAAGAAATACCAATATACTATGTACATGATTCTCTAACATCTTGGCATGAAATAAACCCAAACGGGTTGACATGCCAATTAAAATCAATCAATCAATCTATTGATAAAAAATTAACTAATTAATAAGATTTAATAGGAATTTTGTGTATTTTTCTACAATTCTTTTGTTTTCTACATTAAAGAGGCACGAATCTTGGTTGCTGGGTTGATCTTGAGTTGAAAGCAATTCCTGGATGTTTGGAGTCTGGAAACTAACTTGGGGTGCTGGGGAACATCTTGTCTGTGCCATATAGATTATTTTTTTCAGTAATAACTCAAGGCCACTTATTTTTCTCATGAGATTTTTATTTTCCCCCAAAGTCAAAACTGCTGAGAGCAAAATCCCATTTATTGCTCTCTCAGCGCATTCTACCAGACTCAGCCACACTCTCACCTCTCCCTCCTTCTCTCTCCAACTTCGCTACGTCTCACGGCTCGTTCAATAAAAACAATCCATGTGGCTTTATGATGTTTAATCCTTAAACTTTTCCATTCTCACCTAACTTTAATTCTTGCTAAAAACTTTTCCGCGCTAATTTACACGTCATTGTTACACTCATATCCCCCCATTATGTTACACAATTAAAGGGAAGCTGCTATAATGATGGTCTTATTTCAATAGGATGTTCTCCTCTGTGACCAGCTGATTATTAGATCTATTGGTAAAGAAAGGCTAAATCTGGCTGGTTGCATTGAAAAGTTTATTTAGAATGATACAAAGACATAGTACTGGGTTATTGTGATAAATCGTAACATTAAAAAATTCGTGTGAGAAATGAACTTGATAATCATCGCTCTGCAATAAGGTCTTCGAAATGAAGTTACAATATGTATAAGTTTACATTGCCAGGTACAATACAAACAACTCAGTAAACGTGGTAAATATCAATCACAATAAGTAAAGTCGTCGGGGTGGCCTAAAATCGGTATCAACCAGTCAGCGATGGAGTCTATCCCCTTTTCCATAGCGCTAGACCAAGGAGATGGTTTTTTGCGCCATACCTACCATCATCTCCTTACCTCCTGTGTTACTCATACGCTGAGTTGGCAAGGGCCGGTATCGAACTAGGAACCTTGTGGTTTCTAATACTCTGACAATATGACTAGCACCCAAAGATAGACCCGCTAGATTGTTTTGGTTCATTTGTTGGTTGGTTGTTTTTACGGCATGTCAAACCATGTTGGGTTATTTTATGCCGAAAACATTTTGTTGGGTATTCACTTTCTTTTTAAACTCATTTTTTCTATTCAACCCATAGATGGGACCCTAACAGGTACTACCACTCCGGGTCAGCGTGGAACTGGGAGTAATGGTGATAAAAGGGTACTCTACATTCTCCAGAGTTCGAGAGTTGGAACCTCACCACCAGATTCAGTTTAATGTCATACCAGGATACTAATACCCTCAGCCACTGCCTTTTTGTTCAACCAAAGATCTGTTTACATGCTTTTTTACGAAAAAGCGTGGCAAAAAATATACTTTACATCGCCCGGAGGGTGGGTGCTGAAAATTACAAGATCATTTCATAGATTATCCTCTACATTGGGTTATTCTATAATTTTCTCTGCATGGCTTGAAAAAATATATTTTTTAGATAATCAAATCTAGTGTGTTTTAGGTATATTTTTTGAAGCCAGAATTTTCAGCTATTAAACAAAAATGTTTTACGTCTTATTTGTTATTAGTTTATTTACTGCTAAAGAAAAAACCAAACAAACATTCTCTAAGTGTGCTAATTCCATGATTATTGCCAGAGGTAGCACGTTTAAAGTTTTATAATATTTCTAATAAAAATTATATAATATTGCTATTTTTTGGTTTAGAATAATTTTTTGTAATCGTTTATTGGCGATTGTGTAAGTTGTTGGCGGAGGGACCTGAACAGCCAGGTGGACTATCTCTACACCTACCGTCAGCTTCCCATGTTACCGCACAGATCAAATTACCCAATATGTACTACTCATACACTGAGCCGCCCTGTCGGCTGGGGCGTTAGAATGCACCGACTGCACCTCTGCAGATGGGGTAAGACTCCCCCAATGGGGCCACCTGTTGGCCGTAGGTGGCGACCCGCGATGCTTAAGGATAGAGCCCAGGTGGATGAGCAGTTCATGACATGCAATACTCCACTTTGGCCCTTACTTAGGCTAGACGGTCGGTCGGAGAGGCCCCCTTCGATCAATCGGCTGGCCACGTCAAGCCATAACACCTATATGATTTTCCCAACCCTATTGCCCTTATGGCAAGCCCCAACCCCTTTTTATCATATGGGTGCTAGAAGGCGGTGACTGCAGGTCTACATGCCCTGCGAATGACATTAAACTCTATCTGATGGCGAGGTTCCAGTTTTGGAGGTTTGGGGAATGTGGAGCACCCCTTCATCACCATTGATCCCCGGTCCACTCTGAGCCGGAGTGGTAGTACCTGTTAGGGTCCCATCTATGGGTTAAAAAGAAAAACATGTATTTATAAAAAAATTGTATTATCCATTAAGAATGATTTTATTTCAAAACTTTATCGGCATTAAATGACCACTGAGGTTTATATGCCGTAAAACAAAACAAACCAAACAAATCAAATCATACACTGAGTTCGGGGGACTGGTATCGAACTAGGAATCTACCAATTCTTGAGTGGATACTAATCAAAATCAAAAACCTCTCTTGGATGTCATCTCTTCCCTGGCATTGACCTGTTGCCAAAGTCAAGGATTCCTTCATTATCGATGAGA
This sequence comes from Doryteuthis pealeii, assembly GCA_023376005.1. NCBI lineage: Eukaryota > Metazoa > Mollusca > Cephalopoda > Myopsida > Loliginidae > Doryteuthis > Doryteuthis pealeii. The sequence goes on from CM042152.1 coordinate 51,268,652, forward strand.
CATAAGAACGATTATTGAAGAAATTAGATGATGATTAGAATTTTGCTTTTGCCAATCAGTTTGATTAACTGTTGATTCGTTTTCTTGTTGCATAAGATTAATCATCTATAGGCAACTACGCGATTTCCTGAACCCTTACTTTTCAAACGATTTAGGATGGGCGGAATTAGATTGGTAACGTGTGATTCAAACCCAGGAAGTGTTCTCATGCCGATCCAGTCATTTTTCTAAGAATGACGTGATCCTGCACCTTAACAGGTTAAAGAAAAATATAGTATCGCTACTGAGCGCTTACAAATTAAAGTCAAAACAAACGAAAAGACGATCGTTAATCCCCTTTGAAAGGATACATAAAACTTCAATCAATGGAAGATCGGAGATTGGGCAAAAAGATGATTCACCGTTATCGGCGGCGGCGGTGGCGGACCAATCCGAGGAAATTTCCGATTGGCTTTCGTTAAGTATATTCCCCATTTCCTGTCGTGAACAACCGGAAATCGAAACCTTAGGATCCATATCAAGATAAGGAGTGATGAATCTGAAAAAAAACAAACTTGTTTAACTTGATGATTCATTCACGAACACAGAAACGATCAACACGTAAGTTGATATGTTCGTTATAATAAAAATTAAAATGAAATAAAAAATAGAAAATACAACCGGTGAATATTTTTTCATAATATATATTCACACACACACACACGCACACACACACACACATAAATATATATATATATATAAACATTTTTCTTTTTTTGTAAGCAATGTGAAAGTTTATAATTTTGATTTCTTATATTCTTTTGTAATATATATTCACACCCACCCACCCACACACACACAGACACACACACACACACACACAATATATATATATATATATATATATATATATATATATATAATATATATAATATATTTTCTTTTTTTTCTTTTGTAAGCAATGTGAAAATTTATAATTAGTTTTCTTATATTCTTTTGTAAGCAATGAGAAGATTTTTCTGGTGATATGTCTTTTCTTTTTCTTTTTTTTTTTTTTTTAGATTCCCTGTATTTGTAAAACAACTTCTGATGAGGATAAGACTCATCTTTTAAGTACCTGGTCGACATATAAATATAACAGGATGACTGTTTGTTAAGTTTCTCTTTCTTACATATATGTATATGTACATATTTAGGTATATGTACATCAACCACGTTATTGCAACTCCTGAAGTGACACAGGTTCGAACCGCCCTGTTGGATGGGACTGTAGATATGCCAATTGAACCTCTGTTATAGGATTAAAAAAAACCTATGGCACAACCTTTTGGTTGTGGATAGTGACCCATGATACTTAAGGACCGAATCCTGGCATATGAGCAGTCCATGACATGCATCAATCCATTTGACCATTACTTGGGCTTGACGGGCGGTCGGAGAGCTCTCCTCTCTCGACTAATCGGCTGGTCACGTTAAGCCCTAGCACCAAACCCTATTTCCCTTATATCAAACCACAACCCTTTTTATCATATATGTGCTAGAAGGTGGTGTTTGAGGATTGTTAGTGTTCTGGGTATTACATTAAACTCTATCTGATGGTGAACTTTCAATTCTTGAGTTCTGGGGACTGTAGAGTACACTTTCATCACTATATTACTCCCAGGTCCACTCTGACCGGAGTGGTAGTACCTGTTAAAGTTCCGTATATGGGTGAAATAGATGAAATGGGTTTTAAAAAAGTGTTTAGTAATTTTTTTTTTAATTGAATAAAAAAACGTAAAAAGGAAAGTTGATGAGTGGCGTCTTGTTGGTATCAGCCACACAGAGAGGGAGTCTATCCCCTTTTCACTAGTGATAGACAAATGAGATTGTTTTGACGCCTGAGGTGGAGTGCCATACATATCATCAGCTCCTCACTTTACCGCACATATGCCTGTGTTTCTGATCCGCTGAGCGAGGGCCGATATTGAACCCAGAACTTTGTCTTTCTGAGCTTGATGCTCTACCAATTGAGCATAAAATAACCCAACAAGAGGCGGCATGCCGTAAAATCCAACTATCCAACCAGCCAACCAACCATATTCCGTTAATGTTCCTAGTCAATATTTTCCTGAAAAGGAATCGTTGACTCAATTATGTAATTTCTCATTGAATTAACTAACCAGATCCCATGATCCGATGCCGAGCAGATAACGTTAGCTCAGCTGGAAATCGACTGTGACGCTACATCAAACATCAAGGAATTGTACTTATTTAGGAAAGTCCTTCCCCGACTGTTTCCTTATTTTACATAAATGTATTAGTTGTTTTCTATACGAAGTTTTATTGGCAGCTTCACAACAAAATCATATTGGCAGCTTCACAACAACGCCTCCTGTAACCTCGGATTTATTTGAAACACATGCTTATATCTCCACGTGTAGCTTTTCAGTGAATATTCACAAGCAGTGAGACTATTCTTGAGATTAGCAGTATTCCCACATGCATGTACAAGGTGTGTCATAAAAGTATAAAGATTGACGTTGTATTTACCAAGATAGAAATAAAAAAATGAAAGGAACGTTAATTATTTCGGAATACACGGTCATAAAAGTGCCGAGTTTGAAGCTGTATTTACCAGGATTACCATGAACAATGAATGGAACCTTCTTTTATTCTGAATACAAGGTGTGTCAAAAATACCAAAAATCTCGATACTTTTTTGACTCACTTGTATATACGAGGGTGTGTGGATTGATAAGGATTTCCACCAACTATTTTTAATCCTTTACGTGCTTGTTCGAAACTCTCTAATTACAACCAGATTGCAATAAAGATTGAACGGCTTCATCTTATTATAATGGAGATTGTGTGTTTTTCTGTCTGTAACCGAAACTATATTACTATTCAAGTCACAATTCCCTTAGTTATTTACGTGACATTCTACAGGATTTTATTTTTATTTAAACCTCAATTATTAATAAAATTGTTTTACATTATTAATACTGTTGACAACATCTACATAATAATAACATGCAATTGTATTTATATATACAAAAAATAGCGGTTTACAATGTGAATGGGAAGGCTAATTTGCATATTGATATAAAAAAAAATCTGATTTTAATAAATATGTGCTTCGTATTACTGATTTCTAATTGTTGATTTTATCTTAATGAATATTAGCAAAAATCTCGTGGATAAATCTTAAAAGAAAACCGTTAACAAGAAGAAATAACTGTATTTTATTCTTTACTTTCTATTTTAACTAAATAGTTAAATTAGGATTATTTAGCAATGAAAGACGGGATTGGGGGAAGAGTAAGTTTCAGTTGTTCTATTTTTTGATTATACACCCTAAGTTTCAAATCTTTTTATCTACATTCTTATTTAGTTTCATTAGCCTTTCTAAATTAATCTAATATTTTATTACATGAAAACTTAAATACTTGCACACGTAGGGTGCATACATTTGCTAGTATTTCTAACGATTCTATTCACATATGTGAAGTCAACTTCTCCATTTTTTTCTTTTTAAGCAGGGATCTTTTATTTTGTCCATACAATTTAGGACAGGTATAATTACCAACACAGGAACAATCATCAAAATGAAGTTGTTTCTCTGTGGACCACATCTCTACTTCCCCACATAGTCATCGTTTCTCTCAATAGCAACGTTCTACCTTAGAATGAGAGTATGGATCCCTACCTAGTAGAATTCTGTTGACTGTTCTTTGAGCCACTTCACTACAGATTTCACTTCATCTTGAAAGAGGATGTGAGAGGAAAACATTATTCAGAGATACAGTAAATATGTGGAGAAGTAAGGATGGGAGGCACAGAGCACAAGCTTTATTTTGATGTATGATACATTTTCCTGACTTGGTAATTATCCCTGTCCTAAACAAAATGGCATTACTTTTTGACTAGCCTAATGTATATATACATATATATATATATATATATATATATATATATATATATATATATAGAAAATTTTGAAAAACAAGTGTTCCGAAAACACTTGTTTTTTTCAAAATTTTCTTTATATTGTCGGATTTATTTTCCATATTTACTCCCATATATATATATATATATATATATATATATATATATATATATATATATATGTATGCACATATATATATATATATGTACATATATATATGTACATATATGTATATATAAAAATATACAAATATATACATATATATATGTACATATATATACATAAAGATTTACATATATATATATGTATGTATATATGTACATGTATATGTACATATATATATATATACATATACATGAACGTACATATGTACACGCACACACACACACACACACACATATATATATATATATATATATATATATATATTTCTTACTTTGATCATTTTCCAATCGTTGTTATTTCGCTCCCTTAAACGACTCCCTAGATGGGTTTGTTCTTCGGTCATTCCCGTTGAAGTCAAATGTCGAGGTTTTATTCCAAATTCGACCTCTGCATATATGACTAAACTTTGCAAAAGAAAAAAAACGGAAATATGTCAAAAGGATCCATGTTTAGACAGAATATGCATCTGCATTGATTTGAAATTCTTTCACTGTGACGCCAACCGAACAGAACCAGGTTAAATTAATGCATAGACGGCTACGAATTCTATTATTAATGGAGATTCGCTTCCGGTTTTTGTCTGTAACAAAAACTACGTCACTGCTTACGTCACATTACCCAAAATCGTCATAACAGAATAGATACACTCAAAATTTGAACATGCAACATTAGACAGTCCTCATTGTTTTTTTAAAAACAAGTTTTGATAAATACATGACTGGTATTAAATATCTATATATAGTTTGTTTTATTTTAATATATATTTAAGTTTACATTTCAAATTGTTTTATTTTTAACCCTTTAATGAATTTGATGATTTTACTTACTTGGGGTACAAACTCGCTGACATTGATTTTTTTACCCCACCGCTCGGGCAATATGTTTCAAAAATCTATTTTTACATCGCCCGGAGGGTGTTTTTTTATTTTGCTAGTATATTGGTAATGATGCTTTGGACCCGAAAGCACGTTTGACACCATTTTCTGAAGGCCATATTGGTGGCACTGTTGTTATTGTATTTGCCGTATGAGTTGAATGAACTCATTTATTTTTCAATAATTTAGATAGGGAATAAGTTTCATTAAACCACAGCAATATCAAGTGAAACATTGGTATTTAGAATTCTTCCAAGCTGTAGCCGTGTCGGTGCTACTGTATGCAAAACTTTATATCGAACGAAAAGCTTGGATAAAAATCTCAAGGAAAATACACCATGATGCTGCGTGAAAGAATCCTGGAAGCAGCAACCCCATGAAACACAGCTGAACGGCCACGTGCCTCCTATCACCCAAAATATCCAAGTAAGACGAACAAACATGCTGCTAGAGAAGCAAGTACGATCTAAAAATAATGTTCTCCCACGGACACCTACATATGGACACACCAGTGTAAGTCAACCAACAACCCCCCCCCCAAAAAAAAAACTAAAACAATTAGCTCTGTACGGATTCTGGATGCTAAATGGAAGATCTGATTGGAGCGATGGCTGATTGGCGAGAGAGATAGAGGAGAGAGAGAGAGAGAGAGAGAGAGAGAGAGAGATGAGTAATGTCTATCCGTGTTGTCAGTGCAACCTGATGATAAGCTTAGATAATATGGAGTAAAGTAAAGTCGACGCGGCGGCCTAAAATCGGTATCAGCCAATCAGCGAGGGAGTCTATCCCCTTTTCAATAGCGCTAGACCAAGGAGATTGTTTTGACGTTTGAGGTGGAGCACCAAACCTACCATCAGCTTCTTACTTTACCGCACAGATCCCTGTGCTACTCATACGCTTAGTTGGCGAGGACCGGTATCGAACTAGGAACATTGTGGTTTCTAGCCGAACGCTCTACCGACTGATCTAGTAGTATCAAATAATAATTTTGATAAATTTGGATAGTTGTACTGATCTTTATTGTGGTATGTATAAACACAACGTTCAGGCAACTGTATCCTTAGGCCTTATTCAGTTTTCTTTCCTATTTACCTTAAACTAAAATCATCATCAACCTTGAGGGAAATAAGAAACACCTGAATAAGACCCGAGAATACAACAGACTGAACGTTGGGCTTATATATACCACAACAAAAAATGCTTATACATACCATAACAGTCCGAAACATCAAAATTATTCCTATGAAACAACACCTCATAAATATAGACAAATAGCATAAAGTCTTCCTTCATTCGTCATAATAAAGATGTTACACTGATCAAGTTATGTCATGTGAGTGAATCATTGTCAACCGGGGCTTTCGAATACACCGGCTGCAATGGGGCTACCTGGTGTCTGTGGGTGGTGACTGCTCAAGAATAGAATTCCAGTGGCTGAGTAGTCCATGACACGCAACACTCCACTTTTGTCCTTACTTAGACTAGACGGACAGCCAGAGAAGCCCCTTCCCATCAATCGGCTGGTCACTAGTCCTAGCACCTATATGATTGTCCAAACACTATTGCTCCAACCCTTTTTAATCATACATATACATATGCTAGAAGGAGGTTGCCAAAGGCCTTAATATCCTGGGTATGACGTAAAAATCTATCTGATGGTGAGGTTCCAGTTCTGGAGGTCTGGGGAATGTGGAACACCTCATCACCATTTCTACCAGGTCCACTCTGACCTGGAGTGGTAGTTCCTGATAGAATCCTATCTATGCGATGTATAGAACAATTTGTTTGAAAGAAATTTACTGGTTATTTCCTATAAGTCTAACATAAACAAAGGGAAACCACTCTTGACTGATAAATTATTTATTTATTTTCCCTTTAAACTAACCTAAACCCTAACCCTTACCCTAACCCTGACTCTAACCCTAACCCTAAACCCTAACCCTAACCCCGTTTTCTTTTTTCCTAGTAGATCAATAAATAAATAAATGATTTATCAGTCAAGAGTGGTTCCCCTTTGTTTATGTAAGACTTATAGGAAATAACATATTTACTCATCAAGAATGAATAAAACAAAAACGTCTTCAGCATAAAATGATCGAATTAGGTTGACATGCCGTAAAACCCAACCAACCAACCAAAAATCATGTGAGTGTGTCAAACTTAATAGCACACTAGAACATTGACATGACGGAGATACGAAAATAGAATGACGAATAATTGGGTGATGGAAAGATGTAACATGTGAACATGTCTGTCGCATTCGTGAATTTCATACCGACAAAGATTTCAAAATATGATTGAAAAATTGCGATGCTTTCTTTGAAATTAGTTTCTTTGTTATCTTTTTTTGAAATATGATTTTTATTGGATGGCTTCATATTTTAATTTATTTCGTAACGCCATTCCAATTTTAGTAAATTCTTATTTCCAGCCGATGCATGCTAGGATAATGCAAGCACCGGCTTTTCCTAACTCGATGGAATATAAATCGCATTTCCCCCCAAAAAAAGACGGATGAGGAATTCATGTTTCAAATGGAATGTCCAATTGTTTTTGAAGAAAAAAAAATAGCTGAGAGTTTGTTTTTGTTTATTTTCAAATATTTCATGTTTAAATGTATGTCAATTTTCAACAGAGTTGCTCACTTTTGTCCACTCTAATGTTGGTACAAAGCCGACTGACGTTTTTCTCTAATAGATTCAATGATATATATTATTTTCTTCTATATTTTTTTTTTTTTTTCGTTAATTTTTTTCTTTTTTTCATTCCTTCCTACTTTCGTTTGTTTCATTCTTTTTTTCCGTTTTTTACTTCATTTGGTTTTATTTTCGTTTATTTTTCTTTCTTTTTGTTCATTTTTTCTTTTCTTCCTTCTTTTGTTTTTTCTCTTTTCTTTCTGTCTCTCTTTCTTTCGTTTAGATAATCTTTCCTTCTTTTTCTTTCGTTGATTTTTTTCTTTTTTTATTCATTTCTACTTTCGTTTGTTTCGTTCTTTTTTTCTTTCCTTTTTTGTTCTTTTTCCCCTTTTTTCCTTCATTTGGTTTTATTTTCGTTTATTTTTTTTTAAATTTTTGTTCACTTTTTCTTTCCTTCTTTCTTTTGTTTTTTTCCCCACTTTTCTTTCTGTTTGTCTTCTTTCTTTAGATAAACTTTCCGTCATATTTTCTTTATCTTTCATTGATTTTTTTCTTTTTTATTAATTTTACTTTCGTTTGTTTTGTTCTTATTTTTCCTTTTTTTCTTTTTCCCCCATTTTCTTTCATTTGGTTTTATTTTCGTTTATTTTCTTTCTTTTTTTGTTCATTTTTTCTTTTCTTCCTTCTTTTGTTTTTTCTCTTTTCTTTCTGTCTCTCTTTCTTTCTTTTAGATAATCTTTCCTTCTATATTTTCTTTTTCTTTCGTTTATTTTTTTATTTTTTTATTCATTTCTACTTTCGTTTGTTTTATACTTATTTTTCCTTTTATTGTTCTTTTTTTCCCTTTTTTTCCTTTATTTGGTTTTATTTTCGTTTATTTTTCTTTCTTTTTGATCATTTTTCTTTCCTTCTTTCTTTTGTTTTTTCACTTTTATTTCTGTTTGTCTTTCTTTCTTTTATATACTCTTTCCGTCTATATTTTCTTTTTCTTTCGTTGATTTTTTTTCATTCATTCCTACTTTCGTTTTTTCCTTCTTTTTTTTCCTTTTGTTCTTTGGCTTATATTTTTGTTTATTTTTCTTTCTTTTTGTTCATTTTTTCATTCCGTTCTTTCGTCTTTTCTCTTTTTCTCTTTAGGTAATCTTTCCTTCTATATTTTCTTTTTCTTTCGTTGTTTTTTTTTCTTTTTCATTCATTCCTACTTTCGTTTGTTTCCTTCTTTTTTCCCTTTTTTCGTTCTTTTCCTTTTATTTTCATTTCTTTTTCTTTCTTTTTCATTTTTTCTTAACTTCTTTCTTTCGTATTTTCTCTTTTCTTTCTTTCTTTCTTTCTTTTAGATAATATTTCTTCCTATCTTTTCTTTTCAGTTCGTTGATTCTTTTTTTTCATTCATTCCTACTTAGGTTTTGTTCATTCGTTTTATTCTTTCCTTCTTTGTTAATATTTTGCTATTCTCCTTTAGAAGGAGTGCGTCTTTATTTCTACCTCTACCTTGGCTTCTCTTCATACATATTCATCTCCAGCTCTCACGATTTCGGGAGATACTCTCCTATCCATTTCTTACAATAACCATCTTTTTATCTGACGCGTTATATATATATATATATATATATATATATATATATAATAATATATATATATATAGTGTGTGTGTGTGTGTGGTGTGTGTGTGTTTGTTTGTATGTTTGTGTGTGGGGGTCGAAAGATAAATGGAATGAAATGTTGTATGGATAAAAATTTATTTAATGAAATGCCGGCAGGTGTTTTGAACAAGAGTTTGTCCTTGGATACATAGTATCTTATTTAGTATTATTTTTAATATAAAATAATAATAATAATAATAATAGTAATAATAATAATTTTGACTATACAACAAAATGGTATATGCATAAACCAGAATCTGTTCTTGAGAACGAAACGCATAAAATGCTCAGGGACTTTGAAATAGAAACGGATCACCTTATCTCAAGAAGAAGACCAGGCCTAGTGCTGATTAACAAAAAAGAAAGAACTTGTCAACTGGTGGATTTTGCAGTTCCAGCAGATCACAGGGTGAAGCTGAAGGAAAATGAAAAAATGGACAAATACCTGGACCTTGTCAGAGAACTGAAAAAGTTATGGAATATGAAAGTCAAAGTGATACCAATTGTAGTTGGTGCACTTGGAACCGTCCCAAAAGGATTGGAAAAGGGGTTGGAAAGTTTGGAAATCAGAGGAAGGATTGAAACCATTCGGAATACTGCACTGCTGCAATCTGCCAGAATACTCAGAAGAGTCCTGGAGACCTGAGGAGACTTGCTGTCACTCAGACTCCAGTGAAATACTATCAGCTAACACTGGTGTGAAAATTCAAAAGGAGTGAACAATAATAATAATAACAGAGAAACATAAAATTTGAGTACACACGAAGCGGTCTTCTTCTTTCCAAATAATCAAAATATCATGCCCGGAAAAAGAACCCTCGGATACTCAGGACAGTGTGGGAAGATGCGTTGTCATGGTGAAGCACCAACGAGTTGTCCTGCCACATCTTTCGCCATGTCTCGCGCACTGACCAAAGCAAACGCCGCAGTATCTCTTTAGAGACATACTGGTTGATCGTCTGGCCCTGTGCCAAGAACACGCAGTCGACGATGTCAATTGCATCGAAGTTTTCTGACATACTGCAACTTTTCTGACATACCTCGTATGCCTCAGCGTTTGTGTATATAGTGTATTATGCGTGCATATTTGATAATCCATATCATTTGACGTTCGATTAATCAATTGAATAAATTATCTATTTTCTCCAAATCAATTTAAATGCATCATAATTAAACAACACGCTCATTTATTTATTTCGTCCGAAACAGATTGTCTTTAATTAACGAAAACTATTAATATATGAGGAAGTATCGATACTCAATCAATTTTCCCAATTGATTATTGTCTTATGCTACATAATTTCACAGATCTAATTACCAGAAAAAAAACATCTATATATATATATATATATATATATATATATATATATATATATATCTTAATTATTATATAACATTATTTTTATATGCATTAGAACTCTGATTTCCAGAAATTTTATAAATAATTAAAAAATATAGGAATATAATTATTTCTAATCCATTTTGGGTTCAGTTCATATAAGTTTTAATTATTCATTAAAGATTGTCCAAATTAACTTGCATTTATCGCATGCTTTTTCAAAATAGAATATTTGAAAGAATTCATTGTTCTTTCTTTTCAGAAAAATTGTATTCTATCTATCCATATATAAAGGGCAGTTATGTGCATATGTATGTCCAGATGAAACTTCGAAAATAAAACAATTAACCACAAAGTAAATATATATACACATTAAATATCACCAGGGCTTGGTTTTGGGGCAAAAAGAATGGAGATTTGATTTATATTCGTGAAGATAATTAAAAAATAGAATTTAAATGATAAAGGCATGTATTTTTTTTTCATTTAATATTTTAGATAGTAGACATTAACATTTCTTTTCAGAGTAGCTGGATGAATGCAAGGTCTATTTTTTTTTTTTTTACATAGGAATTTAAATGGGGCATCCCACGAGGATTCAACATACGATTCAGTAATAATGGATATGCGGGACTAACTTTAAAAAAAAAAACTCTACCCAGGCGACGTTGGGTAGCCGCTGCTAGTCTTAAATAAAACTTCAATGGTTTTGGCTTTATACATCGTTGGCATCCATCAGTCTACAAGAGAATATGGCGTAGTGTCCAAAAAAACGTGAAACCATGCAGCCTGGGGCGGGTTGATAAGTAAGATGTAATTGTTATTGAAATGAATATCTGTATGTGTGTATGATTGTGTATAGATTCTATTAGATATGGATATTTAATACCATATAACTGTGAGCAAACAAAGGATTATTGTTATTCAATAGGAATACAAACTTGAGGCGTATGATTCTATGTAAATCATAAGTATCATATTAAAAATAATTGATATTATATAAGGTTAAATCGAACTTAACGGACCTAAATTCAACCATCGTATGTCACCCCGCCGAAAGAAAAAAATACCAAAAATCAGGGAATTAACCAAATTTAATGACATTTTCAGTGTTGATATATTAATGAATGCAATATATAATGCATCAGTTATTTTATTTAAAAAATTTACATTTTTCAGGTCAGTTTACCATGTATCTTGGAGGCGTAATACAGATTCTCAAATATACATTTTAATTTTTTACAGTTATTTTATTTATTTATTTTTTTTTACATTTTGTCAGGTCAGTTAATTTGAACCACGTATCTTTGAGGCGTAACATGGATTCTCAAAGATACGTGGTTCAAAGTTAACTAACCTGAAAAAACATAAAAGTTTATGAATAAAATAATTAATGCATTATATCTTTTATTCATTAATATATCAACACTGAAAATTTCATTAAATTCGGTTAATTCACTGATTTTTGGTATTCTTCTTATTTTGGCGGTCCTTTAAGTTCGATATAATTGTGTATAAAGTATTATTATTAGATAGGGATAATTTTTTACATATAAATGTGTGAAAAAAATGATGATTTTTTATAGACTAAAAGGTGCAACTAAAATAATGATTTCAGTATAAATAGTTATGATAATGATTAAATACTATCAATACCTGTGGATATACTACAGTATGATAATTTAGTTATTACAACGTTTGATATGTTTACTTAATAATTATTTAAAATAGATCAATATGTAAAAAGTATAACAATATTGATTTAACTCTCTCTCTCTCACTCCCTTTTTCTTTCTTCCCTTTTTTCCATCTTTCACTTTATGTTCGATTAAAACAGATTAGCGTTATCGCTTCCGCATGTTCAGCCCTCTCTCTCTATCTTTCTCCTATACATTTTCTTTCTTTCTTTCTGTGTAGCATGTACTTTATCCCTTTATTTCTTTATAATAAAAATTATTTAGCTAAGGTGTCGACACTTATAAAAATAAAGAATTCAGCACATAAGTAACACCAGATAATCAGGATTTACATTTTTGCCTTTCATCTTGGACGATTTGGGCAGTCTTATTTTTAAGCGGAGGCGGTTACAAGATGACAACGGTCGTACAATTTAGGAACATGAGCCTTAATAGATAGATTTTCAGATTAATCTAATAGCGGTAGTAAATAACTCATAAGAGGTTTGTATGCCTTTACATATGCAGGGCATGAATAACACAGCTTGGATCTGTGCAGTGAAGTGGGGACTTGATGGTAGCTATAGCGCTCCGTCTCAAACGCAAAAACAATCTCCTAGGTATTGCGATAGTGAAAAGAGGGTACACTTCCTCGCAACTACTTATGTCTTGTTTTTATATTATTTTTTTTACTCGAGTGATTTGAAATGATTTCAAGCGACTTGTGCTCCTGCATTCTTAACTCAGCGATGTCAGGTAGAAATATTGACGGGTAAAACAATCGTATTATATCTTAAACTATGTTGGTATTTACCCAACCCTTCCATACGGGCAGGATGCGAAACAAGATCAATTCTTAAACTAGGTTTTCCTTCTCCTAAACTATATGTCTATTAGTTATTAATGTTACCTTCTTCCTTTTTTTGGGGGGTTTGGTTTGGTTTGGTTTATTTTACGGCATATCAACCTCAGTGGGTCATTTAATGCCGATAAAGTTTTGAAATAAATCAATTCTTAATGGATAGTATAATTTTTTTCTAAATACATTTTTCTATTTAACCCATAGATGGGACCCTAACAGGTACTACCACTCCGGGTCGGAGTGGACCAGGGAGCAATGGTGATGAACTTTTTCTCATATGGGAGCTAGAAGGCGGTGACTGCGGGTCTATAAGTCCTGGGAATGACGTTGAACTCTATCTGATGGTGAGGTTCCTATTCTGGAGGTCTGGGAAATGTGGAGTGCCCTTTCATCACCATTGCTCCCTGGTCCACTCTGACCCGGAGTGGTAGTACCTGTTAGGGTCCCATCTATGGGTTAAATAGAAAAATGCATTTATAAAACAATTGTATTATCCATTAAGAATTGATTTATTTCAAAACTTTATCGGCATTAAATGACCCACTGAGGTTGATATGCCGTAAAACAAAAGAAAACCAAAATAAATTTAAGTTATTCTTTCTGTTTTCGTATTTCCAATTCCATCTATCTTAGGTTAAAAAGCCCATTCTAATCTACTAATTACTCATACTTGGAGGGAAAATAAGTTGATATATTCATTTTGCGATGTAAAATAAATGCAGGAAGCCTCATCCAGAATTAGGTAGAACATGTCAAACACCTTTGACAGTTAAACACTTATTCGTGGAATGCAGGTTTTTTGCTCACATCAAAAACCGTTATTTTAAAGTAAACAATATGAAAGATCTGTTTGAAAACGTCAACATGGAGAATATTCTCTCTTTTTTGAGGGAAATAAAATTATACCATAGAATATAGACATGAAACAAATCAATACCATATAACATAATACCAAATAATGCTAACACATTTTTGAAACCAATTACTAAAAAGTATAAATATGATTACATGATATGTATCACATCCTAACCGTTAGGCATGACATAACCCCAGACGGGTTGATATGCCGTTAAAATCAATAAACAAACAAACAAATAAAGTGGGCTTCGATACCGGTCCTCGCCAACTCAGCGTATGAGTAGCACAGGGATCGGTGCGGTAAAGTAAGGAGCTGGTGGTAGGTGATTGGCTGATACCGACTTTAAGCCGCCCCGACGACTTTTATTTCAGACAATAACCGTAACACGACGGACGCCAGTCTTGTACTATGCATGTACACAAATAGAATTCTACATTAATGATTAAATTTCGTCCAGTCGTAATAAATTATTTTTAAATTAAAATCTTTATCTATTTTGTGTGTGTGGGGATGGGAAGGGATGAACTGAGTTTTTTCCAATCAATCTTTGTAAAATATTTGCGTGTGCAAGTGCATTTAATTCTCACGATTCTATTTTGATCATTGTGAATAGAGACTCTTAAAATGTCAGTATTCATCTATCATCTTGGCGGGAAAAATTCTAAAAGACTAAAAAGTAAAGTTAAATTGAAAGAAAAATCAACACGTAGATATTAAGAGTAATTAACATAAATGATTTTTTTTCTGTGCATCGTCAAGTCATGGTGGCAGCAAGGATTTTTCTTGATTCTCTCCAGGTTTACACGAAATCATACCATCGTTTCCCACCTGAGGATGGCAAATTGTATTGCTGAAAGCGCTCGTTTTGAAACCTTTGGGGGACTGTTATACCAGGTACACCCCGACACCAGAAAGATGCCCCGAAAATTGGAACGAATCAACGAAAAACTTGTCCGACAGGAATTGTCTTTACAGTTCAACAAAACTTGTATATATATATATATATATATATATATATATATATATACAGGGTGGTGAAAAAGTAGGTATCCAGTAGTGTCACATCAGTGAACTTAGTGTCATATTATACTGAAGTGAAAGTGACATATCTCAAGTAATAAAAATGCGTGTATATTTACTGGTTTCCTTTTATTCACTTCAGGTAAATTGGCAATTCAACCAAATTGATGCTGATAAAGACCTTTGTTCCAGAGTGAGAATGAGTGTCTGTTCTTGAATAGAGGAGTGTGTGAACTCTGAAGTCAAGCAATTTGAGTACCTGAGGGATTAGAGCTTCTTACTACATGGGATTCTTATTACATGTATATGTAACATTTGTTTGTTTGTATAATAAATACAATGAGTAATGTATGTGTTTTACCTTTTTTATAACTGTATACCTACTTTTGCACCCCCTATATATTATATATATATATATATATATATATATATAATGTATATATATGAGGTAAGGTAAAAGAAAAAGTGTACAAAAGATAATGATTCAAACAAGTAGAAGTAGGAAAGAAATATTTCGTTCCGCTTTACGCGAGGGACTTTATCAGTCTAACATTATTCAAAACAAAGTACGTACATTTGTACTTTATCTTCTATAAATACAAATGTACGTATTTTGTTTTGAATAAAGTTAGACTGATGAAGTTCCTCGCGGAACGAAATATTTCTCTCCTACTTCTACTTGTTTGAGTCCTTATCTTTTATACACTTTTCCTTTTACCTTACCTCATACTATCGGATTTTACTCCAAACCTTCTATCTTCATATATATATATATATATATATACTAGCAAATATATGCACCCTCCGGGTGCAAGTATTTAAGTTTTAATATAATAAAATATCATATTAAATTAGAAAGGCTAATGAAACTGAATAAGAATGCAGATAAAAAGATTTGGAACAGAGGGGGTATGACTGAAAAATAGAACAACTTTGAAACTAACCCTTCCATCATTTTCCCTTACTCCCGTCTTTCATTGGTAAATTTTCATAATTTAACTATTTAGTTAAAATATGAAGTAAAGAATAATATTACAGTTATTTCTTCTTGTTAATGGATTTCTTTTAAGATTTATCCCCGAAATTTTTGCTCATATTCATTAATATAAAACCAAACAATTAGAAATCAATAATACTAAGCATATATTTATTAAAATCAAATTTTTAAGATCAATATGCAAATTAGCCTTCCAATTCACACTGTAAACAGCTATTTTGTTGTATATATAAATACAATTGCATGTTATTAGTATTTATATATGGTCAACAGTATTAATGATGTAAAACAATTTTATTAATAATTGAGGTTTAAATAAAAAATAAAATAATGGAGAATGTGATGTAAATAACAAAGGGAATTGTGACTTGAATAGTAATATAGTTTCGGTTACAGACATACAAACCCACAATCTCCATTATAATAAGATATATATATATATATCATCATTATGTCGCGCAATTAGCACGGATATCCATGACAATCTCTAGCCAACCTTTCCTATCATTCATTTTCCCAGGGAGGTCCTCTGCGCAGCATCCTGCGTCTTTGCTTAGTTGGTCAATGTAAGTCCATGATGGGTGGCCCACACTAGCATGTCCATGTCTTGGCTTCCACAGGAAAACGTCGCTTATGAGCTCGTCCTTGCTTCTCCAGCAGTGCCCGGCATGCCTTGTCCGTCTCACTCGAATGGTTTGTGAGATGGGTGGGGGTGTAGGTGGCCATATAGCTGTTTCCTCGTGGGGTGCTGCTTCCACGATTTGTTCAAGACTTCACGCAACATACTTGTGCAGCTACCGTCCAGCTTATTCTCAAGGTGCCTCATTAGGGTCCAAGTGGTGCAGCCATACTGCAATACTGATATAACCACTGCTTGGAAGAATTGTCGCTTTAGCTTGTCAGTGAGATCGGATTTATGTAAATACACGAATAGGAAAAGCGTGGTTGGCCACAAACAAATATCAGTAATATATATATATATATATATGTATATATATATATATATATATATATATATATATATATATAAAATATATATATATATATATATATATATATATATATATATATATATATATATATATATATATATGTAAGATCTTAGTAAATATTATTTTTTATTTTTCTTATATTTTGAACTTGGAAATCTATATAGTGTTCCTGTAAGAAAATGATAGTTGGAATGTCTCTCACTATACATTTGAACACACGCACCACCCCCTTTCTTTTCTCTGTTAAGCAAGGACCTATCAAAATGTCCCGTTCGCCATCTTTTTCCTATTAATACCTACGTCGGCTATTCGGGATACCTATTAACCCGGTCACCATTTGCTAATTAACACACTTGAATAGCTTAAAGCATCGCCTTGCTAAAATGGAGTGTCTGTCCGTATGTCCGTCGGCCAAGGTCGAACCTTACTGACAGCCAATTAAGACGTCTGATGATTACCTGTCAGCAAAATAGAATAAAGGTATGTTTGCGGAAGCCGGTGAGCACAAATAAATCGACCTTCGATTGTCCGCCCAAAAAAGTGGCATGGGATATTGCCGTTCAGGTATAGTAAAATTACGGTTATTTCCTAGTTGAGTAACATGATATTACAAAGTGACCCAGAAAAAAACAGAACCCAAATTATCTATTTATTTTCCCATTAAACTAACCCTAAACTCCAAACTTAACCCTAACCCTAACCCTAAACCGTAACCCTAACCCTTGATGGACTTAAACTTAAAAAAATATTAAAATTAAAATTAACTGTTTTATTACAAAATTTGTGGTTCTGCTTTTTTGGGGGGTCACCCTGTTATATTATGTTACTCAACTAGGAGGGTTTATGGTTGGGGTTAGGGTTTAGGGTTTAGGGTTAGGGTTGGGGTTAGGGTTAGTTTAATGGGAAAATAAAGAAATAATTTGGGTTCTGTTTTTCAGGGTCACCCTGTAATATCATGTTACTAAACTAGGAAATAACCAAAATTACTTTGGGGTAAATATGAATCAGCAAAAGATCTTTATTTAAAAAAATCATTTTTCATGTTCATCTGCAGTATCTATTCTAATTTATTAATACTTATCTATCTATCAATAAAAAATTTACGGTGAACTAGCAGATGGCACGCGGAGGACAGGAGATACCCATAAGCGGTTTAAAAACCATATTAAGACAACGCTGAAAAAATGACACCTTCAAGCGTGGAAGATCTGGTCTCGAATAGATAGGGTTGGCGAGACGCATGCGCACAGGGGATAGGCGGCATAATATCGAGATTAACAGGGCTGCAGAGCGACGACGTCTTCGTAGTGATGAACCACTAAATGCAGATGGGAATTTCCCATGCAATGTGTGTGACCGCAATTGCAAGTCCAGAATTGGACTAAGTAGCCACCAGAAGGTCCGC
Source organism: Doryteuthis pealeii (assembly GCA_023376005.1). Taxonomy (NCBI): domain Eukaryota; kingdom Metazoa; phylum Mollusca; class Cephalopoda; order Myopsida; family Loliginidae; genus Doryteuthis; species Doryteuthis pealeii. Next base: position 51,287,028 of record CM042152.1, read on the forward strand.
AACCGTTGAAGACATGGAGTGACGTCATCGTCGTCTGCGACGGACTTCTAAAACGAAAGGAAAGATCTATAAATATATGAATCTATTTTCTGTTCATATATATATATATATATATATATATATATATATATATATATATATATAAGCATGAATAACTCTGAGTATAACTGTTCAAAACTAGGTTAATGTTTAAAAAATATAAATGACTTACCAGACGTGTTAGAATTGGTAATGTAATTGATATTGAACCTGGGAGACTTATAATAATTGTTATATTTCCGGTTAAGGTATATATATATATATATATATAATATATATATAATATATATATATTATATATATATATTGTCATCCACAGAAACAGTGTTTCGAAGTATCACGTCTCATCGACTTAGCAAACTACTTCCGGCTAAGATAGAAATCCGACGGATTTTTGATCAGTCCGAGGTAATGCAGATCATTCCATGTGTAGTTTAACCGTAGTGATACAGGTAAACCGTAGTAATAGCACGAATTGAACGGAAAGATACACCCTCCCCCTAAAAGTGGACAGACAGAGACACTCTCCCGCCAAAAAACTTAGAAATTTAAACCCCTGTATTCCGGGTAATGTTTTTGCTTATATCTGATGCTGCTGCCTTCATGCAGTTGAAATAAATTATTACAATGTAGTAAATTTAAAGTTTTTTTTTTTCCTTAATGTAGAGTGTTCGGCTAGGAATCACAAGGTTATTGGTTCGATACCGGCCCTCGCCAACTCAGCGTATGAGAAGCACAGGGATCTGTGCGGTAAAGTGAGGAGCTGGTGGTAGGTGTGTCACTCCACCTCATAGACTCCTTCGCTGTCTGGCTGATACCGACATTAGGCCGCTTGATGAAATAAAAACTATATATATGCTCTTTGCATACAAAAAACAATTTTATTCTTTTCCACTTTTTGGCCCTACTGTACTTGATCCTACCAACACACACACACACACACCACACACACACACACATATATATATATATATATATATATATATACATAAACACACACACACACACACACACATATATAATATATATATATATATATATATATATATATATATTAATGTCATAAAAGTATCGAGATTGAAGCTGTATTTAACAAGATAGAAAAAAAACATTGAGTGTAACGTTAAATTTTTTCAGAATACAAGGTGTGTCAAAAAAGTGCCCAATTTGAAGCTTTATTTATTAAGATAGAAATGATCAATGAATTGAACATCATTGCTTTTTTTTTCAGAATACACGGTGTGTCAAATATTACAAAAATCTCGATACTTTTTTGACACACCTTATTTATGTAGAACAATGTTCTTTTCTTTATGTTTATATAATTTCTCGTCATATAGTTCAGTAAAAAATGTCGCAAATAAATAAAGAATGGCCGAAATATAAAGAATGTTACTAGAAATTAAAGAAAATTGTAATAATGAAATATAAAAATAAATAGATTTTTAAAATGAAGGAAAAGGCTAAAGAAAAAGAGTATGAAAAAGAAAAGAAATGATAGAAGGGAAGACGAACAGAAGGAAGAAAAATTGGAAATCCTTAGGAGAAAGTAAAGAATAAAATATTTTTTAAAAATGAATAATAAGCTGAAATGAAAAAAAAATATATATATAGAAATAGATAAATACATTTGAAAGTGACCGAAGTGAAAATTGCTGAATGAAGAAAAAACGGTAAAAAAAACACACAGAAAAAAAAACAAAAAAGCAAAAAAAAACAAATAAAGATGGAAGAAAAGGTAGAAAGAAAAAAATTGAAGGAGGCGAAAATGAATAATTGAAAGATGAAGATAAAAAAAAAGGAAAAATAAATATTATTGAGCAAGATTGCACGACCGGACAAATTAATTTGGAAGAAATGATTTATTTTAATAAAGCCAAAAAGAAATTGAATCATTTAAAAGGCTTCAATCATGAAATGAAATTATCCAAATAAAGATGGCCAAACATTTCCAAATATATCTCGAATAGATATTAAAACACACACACACGCATATATATATATATATATATATATATATATTATATATATATATATATATATATATATATATGTGTGTGTGTGTGTGTGTCTGCATATGTGTGTGTGTGTGTGGTGTGTGTGTGTGTGTGTCTGCATTGGTTTGGTTCGGTTTACGGCATATCAACCTCAGTGGGTCATTTAATGCCAATAAAGTTTTGAAATAAATCAATTCTTAATGGATAATACAATTGTTTTATAAATACATTTTTACTATTTACCCTAACAGGCACTACCACTCCGGATCAGAGTGGACCAGGGAACAATGGTGATGAAGGGGTGCTCCACATTCCCCAAACCTCCAAAACTGGAACCTCACCATCAGATAGAGTTTAACGTCATTCCAGAACATGTTGACCCGCAGCCCTCGCCTTCTAGCACCCATATGATAAAAAAGGGGTTGGGGCTTGCATAAGGGCAATAGGGGTGTCTGCATTATGTGTGTGTGTGGGTGTGTGTGTGTGTGTGTGTGTGTGTGTGTGCGTGGAAAAAACACAAAGTGTTCCGAAGTATGAAAATTTATTCTTGATGGTAATGTCGATGTTTAAAAGTTTCGGTTTTGCAACCTTCTTCGGTACATTAGGTGAAATCTTGTGTTGGAGACGTTGAACTCCTACTAGTCGGGTTATGAGTAGTGCTGGTTGCATATTGGTGAAGGTGGGTAGTTGTCAGCATCATCCAGTGTAGCTGCACTTGATCTTTGGGTAGAAGTTGGGTCTAAGTATTTATCTATTTTCTGAATTTCTTTCGTTTACACACTGTGGTCAACTGGAACAGCGAAACACGCTAGCTGACAAGTTATTTACTTGCAAGAAAATTAATAACGATACACAAGGCAAAGGAAAACGAAAAAGTTGACAAATGCCTAGACATTGGCAGCGAATTGAAAAAAAAAACTGAGGAATATCTGAAATATTGCATACTGTAGACAAAATAATGTAAATTGTATACTTTAATTAAATTTTACACCGCGGCGCGTACACACACACAAAGACATACATTCTCTCTCTCTCTCTCTCTCTCTCTCTCTCTCTCTCTATCTATCTATCTATCTATCTATCTATATATATATATATATATATATATATTATAAAGTTAAGATAGCATGGACATAGAGTCAATGGTGTCTAGTTACTGATAGTTTCGCCTGTACGCTCAGGCAGACTCCGATGTTCGTACAGGCGAGAAACTGCCAATAAGTTATTCATATTTTATGATTTAATAGACTATGTGTTTTCATAATGACTTATCCTGATAATATTTCTCCAATAATATACTTTATATACCTTTGTGTTATGTCATTTAGGCAATGTTTAAAATCATGTTTTGTCAATTTCCTTTATCTCGAAGAATGTGCACGCCTTTTCTATTCTTTGCGGACCCTCCCTACTCTGAACTCAGCATATTCTTAAAACCCTCCCCCACCGTTTCACTTGCTCTTTTCCCTTTTTAGTGTTTATCTTTTTGTTATTTAGTTTATTTGTTTAACAATGCTAATTCTATGCACTGCTTCCTAGCCGGAACTCAATACAAGGTTTGGCTAACATCCTACCCGACCCCACTCTTTTATGTTCTTGCAAATATTCCTACCCCATTCCTTTTTGTTTCGTTCACTCCCACCAACATTACCCGTCCATTCTTGTCGACCATTCCCAGAATGAATCCCTTTATTACATCCTGGCTTCCATTCCAAAATGACTCCCCGACACCGCCCTACCTAATTTTCGTGTACTTTTATTTTTGTGCGTCAAAGACGATGAAGTGCCACGAGAAAGAAAGAGACAAAAAGACAGTCTTGTTTTGTAAGGGTTGCGTAGGGCGTGTCCTGCATCGGCTTGTTTTTGAGCGCAGCCCTCCCCCTCATGCCATATCGGGCCAACAAACGCATCATAAAGCCCATGAAGATTAATCAGCGAACAAGCGCTATCATTAACAAGTTTTGATCAAATAGGCGCTGATGTCCAGGAAGTGTATATACAACGCCTCTGACGGCGACTGAGGAATCGATCGTAAATCCGCAGTTCGCACAGAAGCGTACGTCTCGGGTAACATAACGTGGTAAAATACTTATTTACTAAGCTTAGATGTGGCACAAGACCATATTATGGGGCGCCCGTGAGAATCGAACTCACCAACATGGTTGCGAATCTAACTTGCTAACCATTAAACCACGCGAGGTACCCAGTAATTTACCAAGCTTAACTTAGATGTGGCACAAGGCCTGAGGTATTGAGCACCTAATGAGAATCGAACTCATTAAAAACGGTGTGGAAATCTAACTTGCTAACCATGGCACCATGTGAGTAGCCCTAATTTGGTATAATATACTTATTTACTAAGTTTAGTTTAAATATGGCACAAGACCAAATTATAAGGCGCCCGGTGAGAATCGAACTCACTAACAATAGTTTGCGAATCTAGCTTGTTAACCATTACACCACATGAGGTGCCCAGTTATTTTTTAAGCGTAGCTTAGATGTGATAAATGGCCTGAAGTATGAGGCACCCAATGAGAATCGAACTCATTAACAATGGTTTGCCAATCTAACTTGAAAGCCATTACACCACGTGAATGTGATAACGTGGTATAATATAGTTATTTACTAAGCTAATCTTAGATGTGGCACAAGGCCAGAAGTATGGGGCGCCCAAACGTGGTATAATATAAAGTGTCTTGCGTCATCAGCGTTACTTATGAAACTGTTGGTTGGGATGCGTATCATGACCTGAAATTGAAGAAAATATCCATATCACATTTTCCTTAATCTTCCGACATTTATCATCCTGCAACACCCTCTGGTTAGAAATGAGACCGTCCAAATCGTCCAAGATGAAATGCAAAAAATTAATTCCTGGTTATTTGGTGTATTCTTATTTCTTATGGGTGTCTTCACCTCAGCTAAATAATGGACCATTCCGTTTTTATTATTAAAAAAAGTAGGGGAACAAAAAGGGCATGCTACGCAAAAAATACATGAACCAGAAAGAGAGAGAGAGAGAGAGAGAGAAGACAGACAGAGAGAGAGAGAGAGAGAGAGAGAGAGAGAGAGAGAGAGTAGAAGAAAGGTAAAGAGAGGAAGTGTGTGTGTGGAAGCAACAACATGAATCTGTTTCAATCGAACATAATGAAAAGTTGAAAAGAAGGGGAGAAAGAAAAAAGTGAAAGACAGAGTTAAATCAAGATTATTATAGTTTTTACATATTGCAGTCCTTGACAATAGCTCTTAAGTAAGTAAAAGTCGTCGGGGCGGCCTAAAGTCGGTATCAACCAATCATCGAGGGAGTCTATCCCATTTTCAATAGCGCTAGACCAAGGAGATTGTTTTTGCGTCTGAGGTGAGGCGCCACACCTACCATATGCTCCTTACTTTACCGCAAAGATCCCTGTGCTACTCATACGCTGAGTTGGCAAGGGCCGGTATCGAACTAAGAACCTTGTGGTGTCTAGCCGAACGCTCTACGGACTGAGCTAATATGCTGTGGTATATCCTCTGGTCCTGCTAGTAGCATGGTATAATATAAAATATCTTACGTTATCAGTGTTACTTATGAATCTGTATTTTTTGGGGGGGTGGGGGGTCTTGGCTTGCGTATCATGATTTGAAGTTATGAAAATTTATAAATAATTACTTATTTTTAAATGTTTAATAAGTTTAGCAGTTTCTTCAAACTGTCTAGACAAGATTAGAATAGGGCATCGTTAACCACAGTATATATGTAAGAAGATATATATATATATATATATATATATATATATATATATATATATATATATTGCAGTTACCATTAAATTCACCAAGCAAATAAGTATAAAATCTTATTTACTTCTGGATTTTTTCTCTAAAACCGATTAAAAAGTGCTCAATATAAAGAGCTATATAGTTTAAAATCGAATGATTTAAAAACATACTTACATGCACGGTATGCACGGATGTGATGATGCTTTCTTAATAATCTTCTATTTCACTTCTGGATTACTCTTGTGCTTTTCTTTCAATGACCATACATGTTTTGCCAGTGTTGTCGTTTCGCAAAGTTTAGTGACCCAGAGCAGATATTGAACTCGCGAGCAGAATTAACAAACAAATATAGGTATAAAAACAAATACAGGCTATACCTAGTAAGTTCCGGTGTTACATAGGGGGTTAAGGCGGGTATGTAGCACACCCGCTGTATTGAAAATAGGCACTACCCAGATATAAAATACAGAAAGATGGTAGGAAGAAAATTCCCTGAAGATTTGCGCTACTTTGCGAAACTTAAGTCGGAAGTTTTTAAACCATTCGATTTTAAACATTACATATAATATTAATTCTGTCAAGTTGCCAATTGTTCTAAAATCTGACACGCTCTTTCCCCCCAATCTTAAAGATAGTGTAACCCCCCCCCCACGAAGAAGTTACCTAATATATATATATATATATATATATATATATATATATTGAAAAAAAAACCAAATGATGTTTACAAATGCTTGGAATCATCAGGAGAGAATGTGGCACCGTTGCGGGGCCTTCCTCTCAACGGTTTTTAACTGCACATCGTTCCGTTGAGAGGAAGGCCGAAACGGTGCATATTCTCTCCTGATGATCCCAAGCATTTGTAAACATCATTTGTTTTTTCAATATATCAAATTCACACTGTCGGATTAATTTCCTTTTATTTCACACACACACATATATATATATATATATATATATATTAAAGCAAAGTTAATGCCTGGTTCTTTGATGTGTGTGTGTGTGGGGGGGGTTATCCAACAATGTCATAGTATCATTCCATATTATTAGCGGCTACATGAGAAGATCAGAGAATTATCTAGTCCTGTTGTAGCTCTTTGGTTATTGTTTTTCTTTGTGACGCTGACTCTTATCCATGTTGGTTCCATGGTGGCTCTTGAAGAGTGAAGTGGCTTTAGTAGTAGTTGGTCGCCATTGTTTTCTATTGACAACCGGGACTCTCCACTGTCGTTGGTCGGTCTCTCAGAAGATGAGTACTTTTTTAAAGGTTGTCCTGCATCTTATTTAGAAAGCCCTTCAACCGATTGGATAGTTAGCCTAAAATGTGCACTATTCTGTGTGGTGCTGGACTTCTATTCTGACAGTGTGAATTACCCAGCGCAGCTATATTTTCAGTTATATTGTTTCAATACGAATTTATTCAGTAGTTTTAAGGACTTTGATATTCGTGAAGAACGAGTGCTGACTTTTTGTAAATATGTAGTGACATTAAGAGCTTTAAAGATACTTCAATGGATTTTCTTAACTTGATAATCATTTAACATTTGTAATATAATCTAATATTATTTGATTATATTAATATATATAGTAATATAATCTAGTGTATAATAGTATATACTATAAGGCCGGTTAGGTCAGTCGGTAGAGCGATCGGTTCCTTGTTTGATACCGGTCCTCGCCATTTCAGCGTATGAGTAGCACAGGGATATGTGCGGTAAAGTAAGGAGCTGATGGTAGGTGTGGCGCTCCATCTCAGATGCTAAAAATAATCTCCTTGGTCTAGCGCTATGGAAAAGGGGATAGACTCCCTCGCTGACTGGCTGATACCGACTTTAGACCACCCCGACGACTTTAATTTATATATAGTATATAGTATATATATATAGTATATATAAACTATAGGGTTGTTTACATTCCACTTTGTGTTAATGCACCTGAGAAAGGCATTAATCCAACTCTTCTCTCTCCCACACATATATGGGTAAATAGTAGGGCAGACTACTTTATTTAGCCTTGTTATAGCAACCAGTCTAGGAGAAGGAAAACTTAATTAAAACCAGCTTTACTCTACTTAAAAATTGACTTTGTGTTACAATCTGTCAGTGTTGGAGGGACTGCGAAAATACGTATACAAGTGTGCGCACACACACACACACACACACACAAACCCGCACACACAGCTATTTTTACTAAGTTTTACTAATATATTAGCTTTCTTTTCTATGTTTCTTATTTATATAAAATAATTTATAATGTAACATGTGTAATATAAGTTGTGTCTTATTTTAATACATACTAATAGCAAAAAACCTAGATGTCTTACTTGCACCATTTGAGGAAATAAGATCAATGGTCGGCTGCTAAATGCACGAAAAATCCTCGTTTTCGTAGAATTTAGTAATTTAACCACCGATGAAATTTCTGGCAATTTGAAAATTTAAAACAGAATTCGTTGTCATTTTAAACTAAACGAATGAAACATTATAACTAGAATTCAAATTGAAAATATGTCCCCATCACAACTGACATCTCAGGCAATGTTTTGAATGACAATATTTTGTGTGGTAATATTTTATGTTAATTTGCAACTTTCACCACATGGGAGAAGTTACAGTTCCAAAATCAACCTACCCTAGTATACTTGGCGATATCAATAAACTATGAGGGGTAATAAATGCCATGGTCGAGTGTGAGGGGTAATAAACTTCATGGGTGGGTTCGCAAGCGATACCACTCATGAAGTTTATTACTCCTCACACTCGACCACCTGCCTGATTCGCTCTTGAACATAAACCGCCCCTCGGGTGATTATAAGAATGGAGGACAAAGTTTGTTCCAAAGGCTCCGAAATGTATAAAATCCTCAGCCTTTCGGATACCATTTCAATCAAATTAGCGATTTGTAGATCATATGTGTATACATATACATGTGGGTGGGAAAAAATTATAATTTCTAAAAGGAGCGATATTTAAGCCTATTTCTTTACCAAATATATAATTATAAGACTACGTATTTTGATGAAAATGTACGTTATCGATTTTATTGTTTTTTCTCATGGATTCTAATGCGCTGAATTTACTGATGGTGCAAAAAGTGCTCAATTCGGAGTTTTAGGTGAATTTTTGTGGCATGATAATCCCCCTGAGAGTGGGCAAAAATGGCCAATATCGTGTACAAATAAATACTAATGCAGAATAGTGCGCAAGAGACAATACCATTAGATTACCCATTATATTTCAATTAGTTTTCTTTTCTTTTCGTAATGTTTTCAAGTCAGTGCACATTTCGATTTTAAAAATAATATTATACTTAGTAGGTACCCAATTTTCCCTGTGAAATTTGCAAAAAAAAAAATATCTTGAAATATTTTCCATTCGAAGAAGAAACATTAAATAAACTCCTGATGATTTAAAGAAAATTAAGCTTACGGAAATAAGGAAAATTATTTCATTTTTCTACAGTTAAATCAACTGAAATTTAACGTAGCCAAAAACAACTTACGACAAGAGGATTTTTAAAAAAAATCTATGAAAAATCACTTAATGGTCGGATTTTCACGAAAATTTCCTTAACTATTTACCTTTGGATGTAAATATGTCTGAAATAGTCTGTTCCTTAAATATATTAGGGGAAATATTTTTTTACCAGGTCTGCCCCCCCCCCTCTATTTTATTTTATGAAATATTAAAAAAATGAACTGTCAAAAAACGATTTTTACTTTTTTTCTATAAATATAAGAGTCTGAATAACTATATCAAAAAATGTGTATAATACTCAAATCAGTAGTTTTGTAGAAAAAAAAAATGAATTCTGAAATAAAAAGGGCAAAAAATGTCATAATATTATTATTTGAAACCTTTTTTTCTTTTTTAAATGATGTGTACTATTAAATGTGATCTATTAAATTGACAAGAAAAAAAAATTAAGAAATTAAAGAAAAAAAATTTAAAGAAATTATTTTTTAAGAGATTTTAAATATTTTCTCTGCTTAAATAATTTTGTTTTTTTAATGTTTAAAAATCTTTTTGTGTGTAAATATATATACGCATTAAATATCATCAGGGCTTGGTTTTTGAGCCAAAAAATAGATATAAATATAAATTTATATTCGTGAAGATAATTAAAAAATAAAATTTAAATGATAACAACATGGATTTTTTATATTTAATATTTTAGATAGTAGACATTAACATTTCTTTTCAGAGTAGCTGTATCAATGCAAGGTCTATTTTTTTTATATAGGGACTTAAATGGGGCATCACACGAGGATTCAACTCACGATTCAGTAATAATGGATCTGCGGGACTAAGTTTTAAAAATCCCTCTCTTACCCAGGTGACGCTGGGTAGCCACTGCTAGTCTATCTATAAATAGCTGTTTCGGGGTATCTCAGTCGGTAGAGCGTTCGACTAGAAACCAAAAGCTTCCTAGTTCGATACCGGCCCTCGCCAACTCAGCGTATGAATAGCACAGGGATCTGTGCGGGAAAGTAAGGAGCTAATGGTAGGTGTGCCGCTCCACCTTAGCGCAAGTGAAAAGGAGATAGACTCCCTCGCTGATTGGCTGACACCGACTTTAGGCCACCCTCACGACTTTACTTTTTTATATACCTATATATTCAGGATATTTGTATTATACATCACTAGTTTATTCTCTACCTCTATCTCTCTCTCTCAATATATATATATATATATATATATATATATATATATATATATATATATGAAAATGAATGGAAGTGAATCCGACAGTGTGAATAAATATTTTAGAAAAAACAAACACATTATGTTAAAATTCGCTGACAGAAATCTGTTTCGACTCTTTATTGAAGTTGTCTTCATCAAATGCCAGTTGTGTATGATAGAGAGACGGTATGAGTGGACCGTTATAAGACGAAAGTGATATATATTAGAATTTTTTTCTAGTATTTGATAATTGAAAATAAAGGACTCGATTACGGGTGTGAGAGCCTTAAGTAGTTAACAAGCTGCTTTGAAACCAATGGAAACAATCGAAGCTTAAATGTATTGTACACTATCATGAACACACACACAACACACACACACACCACACACACACACACACACATATATATATATGTACAAAGTGTGTCAAAAAGTATCGAGATTCTTTGTACTTTTCGACACACCTTGTAGTCTAAAAGATAACGTTCCAGTCATTATTTTTTTTTCAGAATACAAGTGGTGGCAAAAAAGTACTAATTTTAATGCTGTATTTACCAAGATTGAAATGAAGAATGAATGGAACGTTTTTTTTTTTTCAGAATGTAAGATGTGTGAAAAAGTACAAAAATGTCGATTCTTTTTTTACACACACACACACACACACACACACACACATATATATATATATATTATATATATATATATTTGACTATCTATTTATCTACCGATGGCTTTCTTTGTTTTATCAGAAAATCTCGTTTATATAAACTATTTCCCTCATTTTCTCGAAATAAAAAAAATACATGTATCATTCAAATGTTTTATTATTTCACACGGTCAAACAACAATGATATTTTTCATTTCATTTCATGTACATTATTTCCGTCGTATTAGCCTCGACTTAGAACCAAATATCATTCATCTGGTGTAACTCGAATCTCGTAAAATTCTCTATTATCATTCGCACGTGGGTGTTTTGAATCATCAAATAGCGACGACTGACAACCAGATGGAAGATTCTAGTTTGTTGCAGAAGAAGAAAAAAAGCAACCGTTGGTGGCAATACAAATCCTCATTAATCAACTTTAATCAAACAACTCAGCCAGGCAGGTGTTTGCTTTAAACATTTCGGAAACTAGAACATTCTATTGAATCACCTTTCACTGGTTAAACAATAAAAAAGACAAACACTTTCTAGATGCACTTTGGTATTTATGTTGGGTAACAGAGAAGCTTCGGCATTCAGATTTTCAAGAGACTCCTTCCATTGAGATACTGAATAAGAACTACAGCCTCTAAGACATTCATCCTGTGGAGAATTTCAAAACCTTTGTTATTCAAATGATGAGGCTTTACTGAATTTAAAAAAGAGAACAATTAATGAGGCGAAGAATACAGTTATGAGTTCAAGCTTCAGTAAAAGGAATTACGGGGTAGTTGGGGGCGCTTAATTCTACCGGTGGCAGGCAAATAATTTTGGAAATTAAATAACATATCTTATTATAATAAAGGTTGTGTGTTTTTCTGTCTGTAACCGAAACTATATTACTATACAAGTCACAATTCCCTTTGTTATTTACATCACATTCTCCATGATTTTATTATTTATTTAAACATCAATTATTAATAAAATTTATTTACATCATTAAGACTGTTGACCATATCTACATACTAATAACATGCAATTGTATTTATATATACAACAAAATAGCGGTTCACAGTCTGAATGGGAAGGCTAATTTGCATATTGATATTAGAAATTTGATTTTAATAAATATATGCTTAGTATTGTTTATTTCTAATTGTTTGGTTTTATCTTGTTGAATATGAGCAAAAATCTCGGGGATACATCTTAAAAGAAATCCATTAACAAGAAGAAATGACTGTAATATTATTCTTTACTTCCTATTTTAATTAAATAGTTGAATTAGGAAAATTCATCAATGAAAGAGGGGAGTAACGGAAAATGATGGAAGAGTTAGTTTCAAAGTTGTTCTATTTTTCAATCATACCCTCTCTGTTCCAAATCTTTTTATTTGCATTCTTATTCAGTTTCATTAACCTTTCTAATTTAATATGATATTTTATTATATTAAAACTTAAATACTTGCACCCGGAGTGTGGATATATTTGCTAGTATATCTAACAAAACGTACAAAAAAGATTGCTGCAAATATGTGGTATTTACAACTAGACTTATCTTGATGAGTTAAGGTGAATTTGAAGGTTGCATTGGGTGAACCTCTCGCTGTTTGCTGGTGAAGAAGCGCTAGAAGACTGTTCTACTCCCTTTTTGTTGTGTGCGATTGGTTCTCGCGTCTCTCCTGTTCGAATCTCATTCGATAAGTAAAAGACCCCTTGATGGACAAAGTGTTGGGAGCACTTATTTTAGAAGCTTCGGCAGTCTGAATTTCAAGAGACTCCTTCCATTGAAATACTAAATAAGAACTGCTACTTATTAGAAATTGCAAATCATCATTTCTAGCTTTGATACCGGCCCTCGCCAACTCAGCGTCTGATTAGCACAGGGATCTGTGTGGTAAAGTAAGGAGATGATGGTAGGTGTGGTGCTCCATCACAGATGCAAAAACCAAAAAAAAAGATCTCCTTGATCTAGCGCTAGTGAAAAGGGGATAGACTCACTCACTGATTGGCTTGATACCGATTTAGGCCACCCAGATGACTTTTATATATATATATATATATATATATATATATATATATATGTTGAAAGATAAATGCAAAGAAAATGTTATATGGATAAAAATTTATTAATTGAAATGCTGACACATGTTTTGACCAAGAGTTTGTCGCTGTATACATTGTATTCTATTTATTAATATCTTAAATATAAAATAAAATAAGATATATTATTATCTATATATTTTTTTGCTTGAAAGCAATTACATGCACATGAGCAACCTTCCACCCACTTCAAGGTAGCTAAACTCATTCGCTGGCTGTACCAAGAGAAAGAGAAGGAATCATTTGTGGTATATATATATATATTTACCAACTCCTCCGCACGAGCAGGATACGACACAAGGTCAATTTCTTAAGCGGAGTTTAACAGGTTTGAATTCAGAGTTTTCCTTCTCCTAGACTGGTTACCTAGCCATGGTTAAAGAGCCCAGTCTGCCCTGCTATTTACCCATAGCTGGAGGGAGAGTAGGATTCATACCTTTCCCAAGGGTATTAGCGCTAAGTGAAATGCAATTACCACGTCCAGGATTTGAACTAAGGGGAGACGAGTCCATTTCCCATGACTTTAACCATTACACCACGCGCTTCCTTTGTGGTATACAACCTGAAAACCTACCACTGCTCGGAAGAATTTGTTTTGGTGAACAAACGAGTGTGTCGCGTCCCTTGCCGAAAATCTGCATCCTTGTATACGTTTTTGTAAGGATTACGTTACAAAGGTCTCTCAGTATTTTGAAGGCTCATTTTCCACCATTCCTTGCATTTCATATTATTAAGGATAAGCTTTCATCATCCAGAAAATGTAACACCAATGCGAAAATGTTGTCATTCTTCTCTTCATATATGACATCATCATTGGAATTTATATTTGAATCAATGATGGGTGATAATTTCTGTATTTGAAATATAAGAATTTAGAATTTATACTTATACTAAGTTAAAACTTAGATGACTAACAGGCAACAAAACTGGCACTCCCAACTGGTATGTCTCGGTTATTCAAATGATGAGATTTTACTGAATTTAAAGAAGAGAAAAAATAATGAGGCGAAGAATTCAGTTCTGAGTTCAAGCTTCGGTTTAGGTTGATTAGTCTGTCAGTTGATTTTAACGACATATCAACCGTAATGCCTAGCGGTTAGGAAGTAATATATGCTGTGTATCTGTATTTACACTTTTGTAGTAATTGGTTTTAACAATGTGTTAGTATCATTGGGAATCATGTTGTATGGTATTGATTATTTAGTCGGGTATTATGGCATGTCAACCCTTATTGGGTTATTTTATGCAGAATACCTTTTTATCATTCATGATGGTTACTTAGAAATTCTTAAACACAATTTTAAAAACACATTTTGCTATTTCATTTCGTTCTATTTAACCCATAGAACCCTAACAACTTCTAAGAACTGGGTTAGGTAGGACCTAGAGGTAAGGGCGAATAAAGGGTTCTACACACTCCTCAGAGTTCTAGAATTTGAATTTCAACATCAGATGAAGTTTAACATCATACCCAGGACACTGAGAAACCCTCTTGACGATTTCCAGCACGTATAGGATAAAAAGGCTTAAGGGCTTGTCATTAGGGCAATAGGGGTAGGACAATCATATAGATGCTAGGTCTTGACGTGACCAGC
>CM042152.1:51306850-51310811 GCA_023376005.1 Doryteuthis pealeii
CAGTCTGTACGGTGTTCTGCATAGCGAGCCATCCTTTGCGGGATTTACTTGTCAAGATTATTTTCTATAATTATCGAATTTTATGCGATACATGCATTTATAATTGCTTTCAAGCAAAATATAATAATAATTTGTCAACATTGCTTCTATAAAAACAAACATCCAAAAATCTTATTCACTTCGCCGAAGAGCTTACGACCGGGTTTGTTTACTAAATAAAACGTCCACTTGCCTACTATGGCAGGGGCGTGTAATAGTATCGTTGACAAGGTTAATTTCGCAGGGATTGTTCGCTATGTACCGGCGGCCGAACGGATATGGTCTCTGACTATGCCTGTGAAGTCCCGGTTTCGATTCCTGTCGGAGGGGAGTCATTAGTATACATCGCTGAAGAGACTTAATAAAGTCGAAACAGTCTGTACGGTGTTCTGCATAGCGAGCCATCCTTTGCGGGATTTACTTGTCAAGATTATTTTCTATAATTATCGAATTTTATGCGATACATGCATTTATAATTGCTTTCAAGCAAAAATATAAATAATAATTTGTCAACATTGCTTCTATAAAAACAAACATCCAAAAATCTTATTCACTTCGCCGAAGAGCTTACGACCGGGTTTGTTTACTAAATAAAACGTCCACTTGCCTACTATGGCAGGGGCGTGTAATAGTATCGTTGACAAGGTTAATTTCGCAGGGATTGTTCGCTATGTACCGGCGGCCGAACGGATATGGTCTCTGACTATGCCTGTGAAGTCCCGGTTTCGATTCCTGTCGGAGGGGAGTCATTAGTATACATCGCTGAAGAGACTTAATAAAGTCGAAACAGTCTGTACGGTGTTCTGCATAGCGAGCCATCCTTTGCGGGATTTACTTGTCAAGTTTATTTTCTATAATTATCGAATTTTATACGATACATGCATTTATAATTGCCTTCAAGCAAAAATATAAATATATATATATATATATATATATATATATATATATTTGTAAAAGTAGCCAATGAACTGGTAAGTTGCGGGTGATTCTATGTGGGAACATATATATCCTCTGTATAAACACAATGCATACCCATACAGATGCACGACTATAGTTTTATACAAGGATTATTTCAAATCCCCAAGAGAGCTCAGAGTAAGATAATTAATAAACTAATTAAATACGAAGAAATGTTTATTGAGTGTATAAAATTATTTTTGAAACTATACATATATATATATATATCTTGTCAAGATTATTTTCTATAATTATCGAATCTTATTCGATACATGCTTTTACAATTGCCTTCAAGCAGAAATATAAATAATAATATATATATATGGGTGTGTGTGTGTGTGTGTGTGTGTGTGTGTTTGTGTGTGTGTGTGTGTCGTCGTGAAGTCTAAGTGTGCTTCTTTGTTGGTATATCTGGTGAGTCTAGTTCTCAGTTTGAATATATTATATTTGTATATATTTATTTTATATATACCTATAATATTTACTTCATCTTAACAAAGGAAGGCCGAACTTCCGAAATATAGAATGAAATAAAATGAAAAGACACTTCACACACACACCACACACACACGTATATATATATATATATATATATATATATATATATATATATATATATAGAGAGAGAGAGAGAGAGAGAGAGTTTCAGCACTAATTTTATACACCCAATAAACATTTTTCTGTATTTAATTAGTTTATTAATTATCTTACTCTGAGCTCTATTGGGGATTTGAAATAATCCTTGTATAAATCTATAGTCGTGCATCTGTATGGGCATGCATTGTGTTTATACATAGGATATATATGTTCCCAAATAGAATTTACTATGGTTAAGGGTTAGCGTTAGGATTACGGTTATGCTTAGGGCTGGTTTACAGTTAGGGTTAACATGGGAAAGAAGGGAAGGAGTCATGACTTTTCCGAGGATTTGAACTCAGATCACCAAGTCAATAAATTGATATCGTTTAGGAGAACAAATAATAAAAAGTAACATACCAACGATTCAAGTTATAATTAATATGGCTTTTAGTTAGAAAGATGGACATACCGATCAATAAGCGGTGTTGGGCAAGGATAACTTTTTTATGGAGGAATTATTATTGAATAATGACTAAATGAAAAGATAGCAGCGTTAGATTTATGACTCTGTATTTTATATATATTGTTCCCATAAAACAATAAAAGATAGATAATTAAGAAGTTGATGAAATCATTAATCCTATTGGATCTAATGATTGGCGACTCTTAGTCATAATATCATCACCAGGTAGATTGATTTATGCAGAAAAAAATTAGAATAATTACAAGAAAAAAAAAATGCTGGAAAAAATTGGATGTGCAGAACGATCGGCCGAGGTAGTGTAATCTAATTATGCGGACGAAAGGCAAAAAAAAAAAAAATTCTAAAAAGATATTGAAACTCCTGTGGGACAAAGAAAAATTAAATAAAGCAAACAGAACTTTTTTATTTTTTGTTTTATTTTATCATCTTTCTCTCTTTTGGTTTCACAAGCGCCATCTTTGCAGACGCAAACCGAATGTAATCATCACAGCCATAAAATAATAAATAAATAACTAAATATGGTGCGAGGAAATGTCTACCATGGAAAGTCGATCGTAGGTCGGCAAGGTTGATTTTTTCAGACAATGTCTTCTCTTCGACTTTCCTCCAATAATTACCATTTTGTTTCTTTGTTACTCTCTCTCCATCTGTCTGTCTGTATATCTCTTATCTCTCCTTTCTCTCACCCCTTCTCTCTTCTCTCTCTCTCTCTCTCTCTCTCTCTCTCTCTCTCTCTCTCTCTCTCCTTCTGACCAGCTTTGATGTTTAATTCAGCAAATTAATTGTGGTGAAAGGGTTGCGCGAGGGCAGGTCGGGGTAGCTTGCCACTGACAACTTGCTGGTGAATCAGGGTTACGGTGATAAAATATAGAGAATGGTGTCGGGGGAGGGGGGAAGAAATGCGTAAATGTTTTCATGGGCAGTTGGGTGGGTGGGGTTTGAAGAAGCAGCCTACTACTTAGTGCTTGCATTGTTTATTATTTTCTCTAATTAACACACTGCAATTAACCTTTTAAGTATCAAATGGAGAGAGAGAGAGAGAGGAGAGAGAGAGAGAGAAGAGAGAGAGAGAAATAGGGAGAGAGAAGAGAGAGAGAAGAGTGAGAAGAGAGAAAGAGAAATAGGGATAGAAAGAGAGTGAGAAATAGGGAGAGAAAGAGAGGAAAGAGAAAGAGAGAAAGAGGGAGAGAAAGAGAAAGAGAAAAATGGGAGAGAGAGAGAGAGAGAGAGAGAGAGAAAGAGAGAGAGAGAGTTTCTTCAAGTGCGCGTTAGAGGACTTGATGTCAATGAGGGGGATATTCTAGTAAATATGTCTTAGATCGTCGGTAAAAAAAAATTCCCGATGCCATGCCGAATTTTAAGAAATCACTTAGTATAGAGTAAGTTGGTTGGTTGGATTTTACGGCATGCCAACCCTTGTTGGGTTATTTTATGCCGAAGACGTTTTGTTTTATTCATTCTTTATGGGTACTCAATTTTATTTTTAAACTCACTTTTTTTAAATTCAAAAGTCATTTTTTTCTATCTACTCCAGAGATGGGACCCTAACAGGGACTAACACTCCGGGTCAGAGTTGACCTTCGAGTAATCGTAATGATGGGGTACATCACATTCCCCGGAGCTCCAGAACTGGAACTTCACTATCAGAGAGTTTAACTTCATACCCTGGATATTAAGATCTTCAGCCACTGCCTTTCATCACATATATCATAAAAAGGGCTGCGACTTGAAATAACGGCAATAGAGTTGGGACTATCATATAGGTGATAGGGCTTGACAAAACCAGCTGATTGATCGGAAGGGAGCCTCGTCTACCACCAGTCTAGCCTAAGAAGTGCCAAAGTGGGAGTGTTGCATGTATGGATTCTTCAGCACAGGATCATCTTAAGCTCACTGGGTACT
>CM042152.1:51310911-51350911 GCA_023376005.1 Doryteuthis pealeii
GGGAGATTAAATTTCGTAATCGCCATTCCAATTTTAGTAAATTCTTATTTCCAGCCGATGCATGCTAGGATAAATGCAAGCACCGGCTTTTCCTAACTCGATGGAATATAATTGCATTCCCCCCAAAAAAAAGACGGATGAGGAATTCATGTTTCAAATGGAATGTCCAATTGTTTTTGAAGAAAAAAAAATAGCTGAGAGTTTGTTTTTGTTTATTTTCAAATATTTTCATGTTTAAATTGTATGTCAATTTTCAACAGAGTTGCTCACTTTTGTCACTCTAAATGTTGGTACAAAGCCGACTGACGTTTTTCTCGAATAGATTCAATGATATATATTATTTTCTTCTATATTTTTGTTTTTTGCTTTCGTTAATTTTTTTCTTTTTTTCATTCCTTCCTACTTTCGTTTATTTCCTTCTTTTTTCCCTTTTTTTTTCCTTCATTTGGTTTTATTTTCGTTTATTTTCTTCTTTCTTTTTGTTCATTTTTTCTTTCCTTCTTTCTTTTGTTTTTTTTTTCCTTCTTTTCTTTCTGTCTCTCTTTCTTTCGTTTAGATAATCTCTTTTTCTTCGTTGATTTTTTTTCTTTTTTTATTCATTTCTACTTTCGTTTGTTTCGTTCTTTTTTTCTTTCCTTTTTTGTTCTTTTTCCCCTTTTTTCCTTCATTTGGTTTTATTTTCGTTTATTTTTCTTTCTTTTTGTTCATTTTTTCTTTCCTTCTCTCTTTTGTTTTTTCTCTTTTCTTTCTGTCTCTCTTTCTTTCTTTTAGATAATCTTTTCTTCAATATTTTGTTTTTCTTTCGTTGATTCATTTTTTTTTTATTCATTTCTACTTTCGTTTGTTTTGTTCTTTTTTTTCCTTTTTTTGTTCTTTTTTTCCCTTTTTTTTCCTTCATTTGGTTTTATTTTCGTTTATTTTTCTTTCTTTTTGATCATTTTTCTTTCCTTCTTTCTTTTGTTTTTTCACTTTTATTTCTGTTTGTCTTTCTTTCTTTTAGATACTCTTTCCGTCTATATTTTCTTTTTCTTTCGTTGATTTTTTTTCATTCATTCCTACTTTCGTTTTTTCCTTCTTTTTTTTTTCCTTTTGTTCTTTGGCTTTATATTTTGTTTATTTTTCTTTCTTTTTGTTCATTTTTTTCATTCCTTTCTTTCGTCTTTTCTCTTTTCTTTTTAGGTAATCTTTCCTTCTACATTTTCTTTTTCTTTTCGTTGTTTTTTTTTTCTTTTTCATTCATTCCTACTTTCGTTTGTTTCCTTCTTTTTTCCCTTTTTTCGTTCTTTTCCTTTTATTTTCATTTCTTTTTCTTTCTTTTTCTTCATTTTTTCTTAACTTCTTTCTTTAGTATTTTCTCTTTTCTCTCTTTCTTTCTTTCTTTCTTTTAGATAATATTTCTTCCTATTTCTTCTTTTCAGTTCGTTGATTCTTTTTTTTTCATTCATTCCTACTTAGTTTTTGTTCATTCGTTTTATTCATTCCTTCTTTCTTAATATTTTGCTATTCTCCTTTAGAAGGAGTGTGTCTTTATTTCTACCTCTACCTTGGCTTCTCTTTATACATATTCATCTCCAGCTCTCACGATTTCGCAGTTACTCTCCCTATCCATTTCTTACAATAACCATCTTTTTTATCTGACGCGTTTATATATATATATATATATATATATATATATATATATATATATATATATATATATGTGTGTGTGTGTGGTGTGTGTGTGTGTGTGTGTGTGTGTGTGTGTGTGTTTTGTATGTTTGTGTGTGGGGGGGGGTCGAAAGATAAATGGAATGAAATGTTGTAATGGATAAAAATTTATTTAATAAAATTGCCGGCAGGTGTTTTGAACAAGAGTTTGTCCTTGGATACATAGTATCTTATTTAGTACTATTTTTAATATATAATAAAATAATAATAATAATAATAATAATAATAATAATAAAATAATAAATATTAATAATAATTTTGACTATACAACAAAATGGTATATGCATAAACCAGAATCTGTTCTTGAGAACGAAACGCATAAAATCCTCAGGGACTTTGAAATAGAAACGGATCACCTTATCCCAAGAAGAAGACCAGGCCTAGTGCTGATTAACAAAAAAGAAAGAACTTGTCAACTGGTGGATTTTGCAGTTCCAGCAGATCAGAGGGTGAAGCTGAAGGAAAATGAAAAAATGGACAAATACCTGGACCTTGCCAGAGAACTGACAAAGTTATGGAATATGAAAGTCAAAGTGATACCAATTGTAGTTGGTGCACTTGGAACCGTCCCAAAAGGATTGGAAAAGGGGTTGGAATGTTTGGAAATTAGAGGAAGAATTGAAACCATTCAGAATACTGCACTGCTGCAATCTGCCAGAATACTCAGAAGAGTCCTGGAGACCTGAGGAGATTTGCTGTAACTCAGACTCCAGTGAAAGACCATCAGCTAACACTGGTGTGAAAACTCAAAAGGAGTGAACAATAATAATAATAACAGAGAAACATAAAATTTGAGTACACACGAAGCGGTCTTCTTCTTTCCAAATAATCAAAATATCATGCCCGGAAAAAGAACCCTCGGATACTCAGGACAGTGTGGGAAGATGCGTTGTCATGGTGAAGCACCAACGAGTTGTCTTGCCACATCTTTCGCCATGTCTCGCGCACTGACCAAAGCAAACGCTGCAGTATCTCTTTATAGACATACTGGTTGATCGTCTGGCCCTGTGGCAAGAACACGCAGTCGACGATGTCAATTGCATCGAAGTTTTCTGACATACTGCAACTTTTCTGACATACCTCGTATGCCTCAGCGTTTGTGTATATAGTGTATTATGCGTGCATATTTGATAATCCATATCATTTGACGTTCGATTAATCAATTGAATAAATTATCTATTTTCTCCAAATCAATTTAAATGCATCATAATTAAACAACACGCTCATTTATTTATTTCGTCCGAAACAGATTGTCTTTAATTAACGAAAACTATTAATATATGAGGAAGTATCGATACTCAATCAATTTTCCCAATTGATTATTGTCTTATGCTACATAATTTCACAGATCTAATTACCAGAAAAAACATCTTATATATATATATTATATTATATATATATATATATATATATATATATATATATATATATATTAATTATTATATATAACATTATTTTTATATGCATTAGAACTCTGATTTCCAGAAATTTTATAAATAATTAAAAAATATAGAAATATAATTATTTCTAATCCATTTTGGGTTCAGTTCATATAAGTTTTAATTATTCATTAAAGATTGAACAAATTAACTTGCATTTATCGCATGCTTTTTCAAAATAGAATATTTGAAAGAATTCATTGTTCTTTCTTTTCAGAAAAATTGTATTCTATCTATCCATATATAAAGGGCAGTTGTGTGCATATGTATGTCCAGATGAAACTTCGAAAATAAAACAATTAACCACAAAGTAAATATACATACACATTAAATGTCGCTTGGTTTTCGAGCAAAAATAATAGAGATTTGATTTATATTGGTGAAGATAATTAAAAAATAAAATTTAAATGATAAAGGCATGTATTTTTTTTTCATTTAATATTTTAGATAGTAGACATTAAACATTTCTTTTCAGAGTAGCTGGATAAATGCAAGGTCTATTTTTTTTTTTATTATTTTTTTTTTTTTTACATAGGAATTTAAATGGGGTATCACACGAGAATTCAACATACGATTCAGTAATAATGGATATGCGGGACTAACTTAAAAAAAAACTCTACCCAGGCGACGTTTGGTAGCCGCTGCTAGTCTTAAATAAAACTTCAATGATTTTGGCTCTATACATCATTAGCATCCATCAGTCTACTAGAGAATATGGCGTAGTGTCCAAAAACAACCGTGAAACCATGCAGCCTGGGGCGGGTTGATAAGTAAGATGTAATTGTTATTGAAATGAATATCTGTATGTGTGTATGATTGTGTATAGATTCTTACTATTAGATATGGATATTTAATACCATATAACTGTGAGCAAACAAAGGATTATTGTTATTCAATAGGAATACGAACTTGAGGCGTATGAGTCTATGTAAATAATTAGTATCATATTAAAAATAATTGATATTGTATAAGGTTAAATCGAACTTAACGGACCTAAATTCAACCATCGTATGTCACCCCGCTGAATGAAAAAAATACCAAAAATCAGGGAATAAACCGAATTTAATGACATTTTCAGTGTTGATATATTAATGAATGCAATATATAATGCACCAGTTATTTTATTTATTTTTTTGACATTATAGGAGACCCTAACAGGTACTACCACTCCGGGTCAGAGTGGACCAGGGAGCAATGGTGAACGGTTGCTCCACATTCCCCAAACCTCCAAAACTGGAATCTTACCATCAGATAGAGTTTAACATCATTCCCAGAACATGTAGACCTTCAGCCACCGCCTTCTAGCACCCATATGATAAAAAGTGTTGTGGGATTGCTATAAGAGCAATAGGGTTGGCACAATCATATAGGTGCTAGGGCTTGACATGACCAGCCGATTGATCGTAGGGGGCCTCTTCGACCGCCCGTCTAGGCTAAGTAAGTTTCTAAGTGGAGTGTTGCAGGTCCACTCTGACCCGTAGTGGTAGTACCTGTTAGGATCCCATCTATGGGTTAAATAGAAAAATGTATTTATAAAAAATTGTATTATCCATTAAGAATTGATTTATTTCAAAACTTTATCGGCATTAAATGACCCACTGACGTTGTTATGCCGTAAAACAAAAAAAACAAAAACAAAATCAAATTAAGTTATTCTTTCTTTTTTGTATTTTGAATTCCATCTTTCTTAGGTTAAAAAGCCCAGTCTAATCTACTATTTACTCATACCTGGTGGGAAAATAAGTTGATATATACATTTTGCGGTGTAAAATAAATGCAGGAAGCCTCGTCTGGAATTAAGTGGAACATGTCAAACACCTTTGACAGTTAAACACTTATTCATGGAATGCAGGTTTGTTGCTCACATCAGAAACCGTTATTTTAAAGCAAAAATATGAAAGATCTGTTTGAAAACGTCAACATGGAGGATATTCTCTCTTTTTTGAGGGAAATAAAATTATACCATAGAATATAGACATGAAACAAATCAATATCATATAACATAATCCCAAATAATGCTAACACATTTTTGAAACCAATTACTAAAAAGTATAAATATGATTACATGATATGTATCACATCCTAACCGTTAGGCATGACATAACCCCAGACGGGTTGATATGCCGTTAAAATCAATAAACAAACAAACAAATAAAGTGGGCTTCGATACCGGTCCTTGCCAACTCAGCGTATGAGTAGCACAGGGATCGGTGCGGTAAAGTAAGGAGCTGGTGGTAGGTGATTGGCTGATACCGACTTTAAGCCGCCCCGACGACTTTTATTTCAGACAATAACCGTAACACGACGGACGCCAGTCTTGTACTATGCATGTACACAAATAGAATTCTACATTAATGATTAAATTTCGTCCAGTCGTAATAAATTATTTTAAATTAAAATCTTTATCTATTTTGTGTGTGTGGGGATGGGAAGGGATGAACTGAGTTTTTTTCCAATCAATCTTTGTAAAATATTTGCGTGTGCAAGTGCATTTAATTCTCACGATTCTATTTTGATCATTGTGAATAGAGACTCTTAAAATGTCAGTATTCATCTATCATCTTGGCGGGAAAAATTCTAAAAGACTAAAAAGTAAAGTTAAATTGAAAGAAAAATCAACACGTAGATATTAAGAGTAATTAACATAAATGATTTTTTTTACTGTGCATCGTCAAGTCATGGTGGCAGCAAGGATTTTTCTTGATTCTCTCCAGGTTTACACGAAATCATACCATCGTTTCCCACCTGAGGATGGCAAATTGTATTGCTGAAAGCGCTCGTTTTGAAACCTTTGGGGGACTGTTATACCAGTTACATCCCGACACCAGAAAGATGGCCGAAAATTGGAACGAATCAACGAAAAACTTGTCCGACAGGAATTGTCTTTACAGTTCAACAAAACTTGTATATATATATATATATATAATATATATATATATATATATATATATATATATTATATATATATATAGGTGGTGAAAAGTAGGTATCCAGTAGCGTCACATCAGTGAACTTAGTGTCATATTATACTGAAGTGAAAGTGACATATCTCAAGTAATAAAAATGCGTGTATATTTACTGGTTTCCTTTTATTCACTTCAGGTAAATTGGCAATTCAACCCAATTGATGCTGATGAAGACCTTTGTTCTAGAGTGAGAATGAGTGTCTATTCTTGATTAGAGGAGTGTGTGAACTCTGAAGTCAAGCAATTTGAGTACCTGAAGGATTAGAGCTTCTTACTACATGGGATTCTTTTTACATGTATATGCAACATTATAGACTCTATAATAAATACAATGAGTAATGTATGTGCTTTCCCTTTTTTATAACTGTATACCTACTTTTGCACCCCCTATATATATATATATATATATATATATATATATATATATATTTATATGAGGTAAGGTAAAAGGAAAAGTGGACCAAAATAATGATTCAAAACAAGTAGAAGTAGGAGAGAAATATTTCGTTCCGCTTTACGCGAGGAACTTCATCAGTCTAATTTTATTCAAAACAAAGTACGTACATTTGTACTTTCGCTTCTATAAATGCAAATATACGTATTTTGTTTGGAATAAAGTTAGACTGATGAAGTTCCTCGCGTAAAGCGGAACGAAATATTTCTCTCCTACTTCTACTTGTTTGAGTCATTAATTTTGTCCACTTTTCCTTTTACCTTAGCTCATACTGTCGGATTTTACTTCAACCCTCCTCCGGGTTAGCTCAGTCGGTAGAGCGTTCGGCTAGAAACCACAAGGTACCTAGTTCGATACCGGCCCTCGCCAACTCAGCGTATGAGTAGCACAGGGATCTGTGCGGTAAAGTAAGGAGCTGATGGTAGGTGTGGCGTCCACCTCAGACGTCAAAACAATCTCCTTGGTTTAGCGCTATTGAAAAGGGGATACACTCCCTCGCTGACTGGCTGATACCGACTTTAGGCCGCCCCGATGACTTTACTTATATATACTAGCAAATATATGCACCCTCCGGGTGCTAGTATTTAAGTTTTAATATAATAAAATATATTAAATTAGAAAGGCTGGTGAAAACTGAATAAGAATGCGATAAAAAGATTTTGAACAGAGGGGGTATAATGATGAAAAATAGAACAACTTTGAAACTAACTCTTCCATCATTTTACATTACTCCCGTCTGTCTTTGTTAAATTTTTCCTAAATTAACTATTTAGTTGAGATAGAAAGTAAAGAATAATATTACAGTTATTCTTCTTGTTAATGGATTTCTTTTAAGATTTATTCCTGAGATTTTTGCTCATATTCAATAAGATAAACCAAACAATTAGAAATCAATAATACTAAGCACATATTTATTAAAATCAAATTTTTAATATCAAAATGCAAATTAGCCTTACCATTCACACTGTAATCCGCTATTTGTTGTATATATAATACAATTGCATGTTATTAGTATGTAGATATGGTCGACAGTCTTAAAGATGTAAAACAATTTTATTAATAATTGGGTTTTAAATAAAAAATAAAATCATGGAGAATGTGATGCAAATAACAAAGGGAATTGTGATTTGTATAGTAATATAGTTTCGGTTACAGACAGACAAACCCACAATCTCCATTATAATAAGATATATATATCATAGCAATGATCATTTCTCCGGAAATTTGATCTCTCACTGACCGAAAAATACATAAACATTCCTATGTACTTAAT
This sequence comes from Doryteuthis pealeii, assembly GCA_023376005.1. Classification (NCBI taxonomy): domain Eukaryota; kingdom Metazoa; phylum Mollusca; class Cephalopoda; order Myopsida; family Loliginidae; genus Doryteuthis; species Doryteuthis pealeii. The sequence goes on from CM042152.1 coordinate 51,318,751, forward strand.
ATATAGTTTAAAAACACCAGTCCCCGCATCAGCTGTCAGTGGGCGAGGGGATAAGATATCGTACTACCATGCGTTTAGTCTGAGTTCGACCCTAGCCAAGGATAGTTGTGTCTAGCCACACTGAAGAAGCGTGAAACGCCGAAACACGTGTCTGTGGATGACTTATTAATATATATATATATATATATATATATATATATATATATATAAGGACAGATCTTAGTAAATATTATTTTTTATTTTTCTTATAATTTGATTTTGTAAATCTATCTGGTGTTCCTGTAAGAAAATGATAGTTCGAATGTCTCTCACTGTACATTTAAACACACGCACCACCCCCTTCTTTTTCTCTGTTAAGCAAGGACTATCAAAACGTCCCGTTCGCCATCTTTTTCCTATTAATACCTACGTCGGCTATTCGGGATACTATTACCCGGTCACCCATTTGCTAATTAACACACTTGAATAGCTTAAAGCATCGCCTTGCTAAAATGGAGTGTCCTGTCCGTATGTCGGCGGCCAAGGTCGAACCTTACTGACAGCCAATTAAGACGTCTGATGATTACCTGTCAGCAAAATAGAATAAAGGTATGTTTGCGGAAGCCGGTGAGCACAAATAAATCGACCTTCGATTGTCCGCCCAAAAAAGTGGCATGGGATATTGCTGTTCAGGTATAGTAAAATTACGGTTATTTCCTAGTTGAGTAACATGATATTACAGAGTGCCCCAGAAAAAAACAGAACCCAAATCATCTATTTATTTTCCCATTAAACTAACCCTAAAATCCAAACTTAACCCTAACCCTAACCCTAAACCGTAACCCTAACCCTTGTTGGACTTAAACTTCAAAAAATATAAAAATTAAAATTAACTGTTTTATTACAAAATTTGTGGTTCTGGTTTTTTTTGGGGGGGTCACCCTGTTATATTATGTTACTCAACTAGGAGGGTTTATGGTTAGGGTTAGGGTTTAGGGTTTAGGGTTAGGGTTGGGGTTAGGGTTAGTTTAATGGGAAAATAAAAAAATAATTTGGGTTCTGTTTTTCAGGGTCACTAAACTAGGAAATAACCAAAATTACTTTGGGGTAAATATAAATCAGTAAAAGATCTTTATTTAAAAAAAATCATTTTTCATGTTCATCTGCAGTATCTATTCTAATTTATTAATACTTATCTATCTATCAATAAAAAATTTACGGTGAACTAGCAGATGGCACGCGGAGGACAGGAGGTACTCATAAGCGGTTCAAAGACCATATTAAGACAATGCTGAAGAAATGACACCTTCAAGCGTGGGAGATCTGGTCTCGAATAGATAGGGTTGGCATGACGCCTGTCGCACAGGGGCTAAGCGGCTCAATATCGAGATTAACAGGGCTGCAGAGCGGCGACGTCTTCGTTGTCATGAACCACTAAATGCAGATGGGAATTTCCAATGCAATGTGTGTGACCGCAATTGAAAGTCCAGAATTGGACTAAATAGCCACTAGAAGGTCCGCAACCGTTGAAGACATGGAGTGACGTCATCGTCGTCTGCGACGGACTTCTAAAAGGAAAGGAAAGATCTATAAATATATGAATCTATTTTCTGTTCATATATATATATATATATATATATATATATATATAATAAGCATGAATAACACTGAGTATAACTGTTCAAACTAGGTTAATGTTTAAAAAATATAAATGACTTACCAGACGTGTTAGAATTGGTAATGTAATTGATATTGAACCTGGGAGACTTATAATAATTGTTATATTTCCGGTTAAGGTATATATATATATATATATATATATAATATATATATATATATATATATATATAATATATATATATATATATATTGTCATCCACGAAACAGTGTTTCGAAGTATCACGTCTCATCGACTTAGCAAGCTACTTCCGGCTAGGATAGAAATCCGACGGATTTTTTATCAGCCCGAGGTAATGCAAATCATTCCATGTGTAGTTTAACCGTAGTGATACAGGTAAACCGTAGTAATAGCACGAATTGAACGGAAAGATCCACCCTCCCCCTAAAAGTGGACAGACAGAGACATTCTCCCGCCAAAAACTTAGAAATTTAAACCCCTGTATTCCGGGTAATGTATTTGCTTATACCTGATGCTGCTGCCTTCATGCAGTTGAAATAAATTATTACAATGTAGTAAATTTAAGTTTTTTTCCCTTAATATAGAGTGTTCGGCTAGGAATGACAAGGTTCTTGGTTCGATACCGGCCCTCGACACCTCAGCGTATGAGTAGCACAGGGATCTGTGCGGTAAAGTGAGGAACTGATGGTAGATGTGGCGCTCCATCTCATAGACTCCCTCGCTGTCTGGCTGATACCGACATTAGGCCGCTTGACGAAATAAAAAATATATATATGCTCTTTGCATACAAAAGAAATTTTATCTTTTCTCTTTTTTGGCCCTACTGTACTTGATCCTACCAACACACACACACACACACACACACACACAACATACATACATATATATATATATATATATACATATTAATGCCATAAAAATATCGAGATTGAAGCTGTATTTACCAAGATAGAAAATAACATTGAGTGGAACGTTAATTTTCTTCAGAATACAAGGTATGTCATAAAAGTGACTGGTTCGAAGCTTTATTTATCAAGATAGAAATGAACAATGAATTGAACTTCATCGTGTTTTCAGAATACACGGTGTGTCAAATATTACAAAAATCTCGATACTTTTTTGACACACCTTGTTTATATATAACAATGTTCATCTTTTCTTTATGTTTATATAATTTCTCGTCATATAGTTCAGTAAAAAATGTCGCAAATAAATAAAGAATGGCCGAAATATAAAGAATGTTACTAGAAATTAAAGAAAATTGTAATAATGAAATATAAAAATAAATAGATTTTTAAAATGAATGAAAAGGCTAAAGAAAAAGAGTAAAAAAAAAGAAAAGAAATGATAGAAGGTAAGACAAACAGAAGGAAGAAAAATTGCAAATCCTTAGGAGAAAGTAAAGAATAAAATATTTTTAAAAAATGAATAATAAGCTGAAATGAAAAAATATATATATATATAGAAATAGATACATTTGAAAGTGACCGAAGTGAAAATTGCTGAATGAAGAAAAAAAACGGTAAAAAAAAAAACACAAACACACACAAAAAAAAAAAAAACAAAAAAAAAACATTAAAAAAAAACAAATAAAGATGGAAGAAAGGTAGAAAGAAAAAATTGAAGGAGGCGAAAATGAATAATTGTAAGATGAAGATGAAAAAAAAGAGTAAAAATAAATATTATTGAGCAAGATTGCACGACCGGACAAATTAATTTGGAAGAAATGATTTATTTTAATAAAGCCAAAAAGAAATTGAATCATTTAAAAGGCTTCAATCATGAAATGAAATTATCCAAATAAGATGGCCAAACATTTCCAAATATATCTCGAATAGATATTAAAACACACACACACGCATATATATATATATATATATATATATATATATATTATATATATATATATGTGTGTGTGTGTGTGTGTCTGCATATGTGTGTGTGTGTGTGTGTGTGTCTGCATTGGTTTGGTTTGGTTTGTTTTACGGCATATCAACCTCAGTGGGTCATTTAATGCCAATGAAGTTTTGAAATAAATCAATTCTGAATGGATAATACAATTGTTTTATAAATACATTTTTACTATTTAACCCATAGATGGGACCCTAACAGGCACTACCACTCCGGGTCAGAGTGGACCAGGGAACAATGGTGATGAAGGGGTGCTCCACATTCCCCAAACCTCCAAAACTGGAACCTCACCATCAGATAGAGTTTAACGTCATTCCAGAACATGTTGACCCGCAGCCACCGCCTTCTAGCACCCATATGATAAAAAGGGGTTGGGGCTTGCCATAAGGGCAATAGGGGTGTGTCTGCATATGTGTGTGTGTGTGTGTGTGTGTGTGTGTGTGTGTGTGGTGTATGTATGTGTGTGTGGAAAAACACAGAAAAACACAAAGTGTTCCGAAGTATGAAAATTTATTCTTGATGGTAACGTCGATGTTTTAAAAGTTTCGGTTTTTGCAACCTTCTTCGGTACATTAGGTGAAATCTTGTGTTGGGGACGTTGAGCTCCTACTCGTCGAGTTATGAGTAGTGCTGGTTGCATATTGGTTAAGGTGGGTGGTAGTCAGTGTTATCCAGTGTAGCTGTACTTGATCTTTGGGTAGAAGTTGGGTCTAAGTATTTATCTATCTTCTGAATTTCTTTCGTTTACACACTGTGGTCAGGTGGAACAGCGAAATACGCTAGCTGACAAGTTATTTACTTGCAAGAAAATTAATAACGATACACAAGGCAAAGGAAAACGAAAAAGTTGACAAATGCCTAGACATTGGCAGCGAATTGAAAAAAAAACTGAGGAATATCTGAAATATTGCATACTGTAGGCAAAATAATATACATTGTATACTTTAATTAAATTTTACACCCACGCGCGTACACACACACACAGACACACATTCTCTCTCTCTCTCTATCTCTCTCTCTCTCTCTCTCTATATATATATATATATATATATATATATATATATATATATATATATTATAAAAGTTAAGATAGCATGGACATAGAGTCAATGGTGTCTAGTTACTGATAGTTTCTCGCCTGTACGCTCTTCAGACAGACTCCGAAGTTCGTACAGGCGATAAACTGCCAATAAGTTATTCATATTTTATGATTTAATAGACTATGTGTTTTCATAATGACTTATCATGATAATATTTCTCCAATAATATACTTTATATACCTTTGTGTTATGTCATTTAGGCAATGTTTAAAATTATGTTTTGTCAATTTCCTTTATCTCGAAGAATGTGCACGCCTTTTCTATTCTTTGCGGACCCTCCCTACTCTGAACTCAGCATATTCTTAAAACCCCTCCCCCACCGTTTCACTTGCTCTTTTCCCTTTTTAGTGTTTATCTTTTGTTTATTTAGTTATTTGTTTAACAATGCTAATTCTATGCACTGCTTCCTAGCCCGGAACTCAATACAAGGTTTGGCTAACATCCTACCCGACCCCACTCTTTTATGTTCTTTGCAAATATTCCTACCCCATTCCTTTTTGTTTCTTTCACTCCGCACCAACATTACCCGTCCATTCCTTGTCGACCATTCCCAGAATGAATCCCTTTATTACATCCTGGCTTCCATTCCATAATGACTCCCCGACACCGCCCTACCTAATTTTCGTGTACTTTTATTTTTGTGCGTCAAAGACGATGAAGTGCCACGAGAAAGAAAGAGACAAAAAAACAGTCTTGTTTTGTAAGGGTTGCGTAGGGCGTGTCCTGCATCGGCTTGTTTTTGAGCGCAGCCCTCCCCCTCATCGCCATTACATGCCCAATATTATACGGGCCAACAAACGCATCATAAAGCCCATGAAGATTAATCCAGCGAACAAGCGCTATCAATTAACAAGTTTTGATCAAATAGGCGCTGACATGTCCAGGAAGTGTATATACAACGCCCTCTGACGACGACTGAGGAATCGATCGTAAATCCACAGTTCGCACAGAAGCGTACGTCTCGGGTAACATAACGTGGTAAAATACACTTATTTACTAAGCTTAGATGTGGCACAAGACCATATTATGGGGCGCCCGTGAGAATCGAACTCACCAACAATGGTTTGCGAATCTAACTTGCTAACCATTACACCACGCGAGGTACTCAGTAATTTACCAAGCTTAACTTAGATGTGGCACAAGGCCTGAGGTATGGAGCACCTAATGAGAATCGAACTCATTAAAAACGGTGTGGAAATCTAACTTGCTAACCATGGCACCATGTGAGTAGCCCTAATTTGGTATAATATACTTTTTTACTAAGTTTAGTTTAGATGTGGCACAAGGCTAAATTATAAGGCGCCCGGTGTGAATCGAACTCACTAACAATGGTTTGAGAATCTAGCTTTGTAACCATTACACCACATGAGGTGCCCAGTTATTTCGAAGCTTAGGTTAAATGTGATATATGGCCTGAATTATGAGGCACCCAATGAGAATCGAACTCATTAACAATGGTCTGCCAATCTAACTTGAAAGCCATTACACCACGTGAGGTGTCATAACGTGCTATAATATAGTTATTTACTAAGCTAATCTTAGATGTGGCACATGGCCATAAGTATGGGGCGCCCAAAAGTGATCTAATATAAAGTGCCTTGCGTCATCAGCGTTACTTATGAAACTATTGGTTGGGATGCGTATCATGACCTGAAATTGAAGAAAATAGCCATATCACATTTTCCTTAATCTTCCGACATTTATCATCCTGCAACACCCTCTGGTTAGAAATGAGACCGTCCAAATCGTCCAAGATGAAATGCACAAAATTAATTCCAGATTATTTGGTGTATTCTTATTTCTTATGGGTGTCGTCACCTCAACTAAATAATGGACCATTCCGTTTTTATTATTAAAAAAAAAGTAGGGGAAGAAAAGGTCATGCTACGCAAAAAATATATGAACCAGGGAAAGAGAGAGAGAGAGAGAGAGAGAGGTAAAGAGAGGAAGTGGGCGTGTGGAAGCAATAACGTGAATCTGTTTCAATCGAACATAATGAAAAGTTGAAAGGAAGGGGAGAAAGAAAAAAAAGTGAAAGACAGAGTTAAATCAAGATTTTTATAGCTTTTACATATTGCAGTCCTTCGCAATAGCTCTTAAGTAAGTAAAAGTCGTCGGGGCGGCCTAAAGTCGGTATCAACCAATCAGCGAGGGAGTCTATCCCCTTTTCAATAGCGCTAGACCAAGGAGATTGTTTTTGCATCTGAGGTGGAGCGCCACACCTACCATCAGCTTTACCTTACAGATCCCTGTGCAACTCATACGCTGAGTTGGCAAGGGCCAATATCGAACTAGGAACCTTGTCGTGTCTAGCCGAACGCTCTACCGTCTGAGCTAACATACTGTGGTATATCCTCTGGTCCTGCTAGTAGCGTGGTATAATATAAAATATCTTACGTTATCAGTGTTACTTATGAATCCGTATTTTTTTTTGGGGGGGGGGAGCTTGGCTTGCGTATCATGATTTGAAGTTATGAAAATTTATAAATAATTACTTATTTTTAAATCTTTAATAAGTTTAGCAGTTTCTTCAAACTGTCTAGACAAGATTAGAATAGGGCATCGTTAACCACAGTATATATGTAAGAAGAATACATATATATATATATATATTTATATATATATATATATATAATATATATATATATATATATATAATATATATATATCGCAGTTACCATTAAATTTTCCAAGCAAATAAGTATAAAATCTTATTTACTTCTGGATTTTTCTCTAAAACCGATTAAAAAGTTCTTCATATAAAGAGCTAAGTAGTTTAAAATCGAATGCTTTAAAAACATACTTGCAGGCACAGTATGCACGGGTGTAAAGGTGCTTTCTTAATAATCTTCCATTTCACTTCTGGATTACTCTTGTACTTTTCTTTCAATGGCCATACATGCTTTGCCAGTGTTGTCGTTTCGCAGAGTTTAGTGACCCAGAGCAGATATTGAACTAGCGAGCAGAATTAACAAACAAATGTAGGTATAAAAACAAATACAGGCTATACCTAGTAAGTTCCAGTGTTAAGGCGGGTATGTAGCACACCCGCTGTATTGAAAATAGGCACTACCCAGATATAAAATACAGAACGATGGTAGGAAGAAAATTCCCTGAAGATTTCCGCTACTTTGCGAAACTTAAGTCGGAAGTTTTTAAACCATTCGATTTTAAACATTACATATAATATTAATTCTGTCAAGTTGCCAATTGTTCTAAAATCTGACACGCTCTTTCCCCCTAATCTTAAAGATAGTGTAACCCCCTACGAAAAAAGTTACCTAATATATATATATATATTATATATATATATATATATTAAAGCAAAGTTAAATGTCTGGCTCTTTGACCTATGTGGGTATGTGTACGTGTGTGTGTGTGTATGTGTGTGTGGGTGTGTCTATCCAACAATGTCATAGTATCATTCCATATTATTAGCGGCTACATGAGAAGATCAGAGAATTATCTAGTCCTGTTGTAGCTCTTTGGTTATTGTTTTTCTTTGTGACGCTGCCTCTTATCCATGTTGGTTCGATGGTGGCCCTTGAAGAGTGAAGTAGCTTTAGTAGTAGTTGGTCGCCATTGTTTTCTATTGACAACCGGGACCCTCCACTGTCGTTGGTCGGTCTCTCAGAAGATGAGTACTTTTTTAAAGGTTGTCCTGCATCTTATTTAGAAAGCCCTTCAACCGATTGGATAGTTAGCCTAAAATGTGCACTATTCTGTGTGGTGCTGGACTTCTATTCTGACAGAGTGAATTACCCAGTGCAGCTATATTTTCAGTTATATTGTTTCAATACGAATTTATTCAGTAGTTTTAAGGACTTTGATATTCGTGAAGAACGAGTGGTGACTTTTTGTAAATATGTAGTGACATTAAGAACTTTAAAGATACTTCAATGGATTTTCTTAACTTGATAATCATTTAACATTTGTAATATAATCTAATATTATTTGATTATATTAATATATATAGTAATATAATCTAGTGTATAATAGTATATACTATAAGGCCGGTTAAGTCAGTCGGTAGAGCGTTCGGTTCCTAGTTTGATACCGGTCCTCGCCAACTCAGCGTATGAGTAGCACAGGGATATGTGCGGTAAAGTAAGGAGCTGATGGTAGGTGTGGCGCTCCACCTCAGATGCTAAAAATAATCTCCTTTGTCTAGCGCTATTGAAAAGGGAATAGACCCCCTCGCTGACTGGCTGATACCGACTTTAGGCCACCCCGTCGACTTTACTTACTATAGGGCCAGTTTAGCTCAGTCGGTAGAGCGTTCGGCTAGAAACCCCACGGTTCCTAGTTCGATACCGGCACTGGCCAACTCAGAGTATGAGTAGCACAGGGATCTGTGCGGTAAAGTAAGGGGCTAATGGAAGGTGTGGTGCTCCACCTCAGACGCAAAAACAATCTTCTTGGTCTGGCGCTAGTGAAAAGGGGACTTTAGGCCAACCCGACGACTTTACTTTACTTTATATATAGTATATAGTATATATATAATATATATAAACTATAGGGTGGTTTGCATTCCACTTTGTGTTAATGCACTTGGGAAAGGCATGAATTCAACTCTTCTCTCTCCCACCCATATATGGGTAAATAGTAGGGCAGACTAGTTTCTTTAACCTTGTTATAGCAACCAGTCTAGGAGAATGAAAACTTAATTCAAGCCAGCTTTACTCTGCTTAAAAATTGTTACAATTTGTCTGTGTTGGAGGGACTGCGAAAATACGTACACAAGTGTGTGTGTGCGTGCACACACACACACACACACACACACAAACCCGCACACACAGCTATTTTTACGAAGTGTACTAATATATCAGCTTTCTTTTCTATGTTCTTATTTATAATAAAATAATTTATAATGTAACATGTGTAATATAAGTTGTGTCTTATTTTATTACATACTGGTAGCAAAAAACCTAGATCTCTTACATGCACCATTTGAGGAAATAAGATCAATGGTCGGCTGCTAAAATGCACGAAAAATCCTCGTTTTCGTAGAATTTAGTAATTTAACCACCGATGAAATTTCTGGCAATTTGAAAATTTAAAACAGAAATGGTTGTCATTTTAAACTAAACGAATGAAACATTATAACAAGAATTCAAATTGAAAATATGTCCCCATCACAACTGACATCTCAGGCAATGTTTTGAATTACAATATTTTGTGTGGTAATATTTTATGTTAATTTGCAACTTTCACCACATGGGAGAAGTTACAGTTCCAAAATCAACCTACCCTAGTATACTTGGCGATGTCAATAAACTATGAGGGGTAATAAATGCCATGGTCGAGTGTGAGGGGTAATAAACTTCATGGGTGGGTTCGCTAGCGAAACCACTGATGAAGTTTATTACTCCTCACACTCGACCACCTGCCTGATTCGCTCTTGAACATAAACCGCCCCTCGGGTGATTATAAGAATGGAGGACAAAGTTTGTTCCAAAGGCTCCGAAATGTATAAAATCCTCACCCTTTCGGATACCATTTCAATCAAATTAGCGATTTGTAGATCATATGTGTATACATATACATGTGGGTGGGAAAAAATTATAATTTCTAAGAGGACCGATATTTAAGCCTATTTCTTTACCAAATATATAATTATAAGACTACGTATTTTGATGAAAATGTACGTTATCGATTTTATTGTTTTTTCTCATGGATTCTAATGCTCTGAATTTACTGATGGTGCAAAAAGTGCTCAATTCGGAGTTTTAGGTGAATTTTTGTGGCATGATAATCCCCCTGAGAGTGGGCAAAAATGGCCAATATCGTGTACAAATAAAAACTAATGCAGAATAGTGCGCAAGAGACAATACCATTAGATTACCCATTATATTTCATTTAGTTTTCTTTTCTTTTCGTAATATTTTCAAGTCAGTGTACTTTTCGATTTAAAAAAATAATATACTATACTTAGTAGGTACCACCAATTTTCCCTGTGAAATTTGCAAAAAAAAAAAAAATAATATCTTGAAATATTTTTCCATTCGAAAGAAGAAACATTAAACAAACTCCTGATGATTTAAAAATAAATTAAGCTTACGGAAATAAGGAAAATTATTTCATTTTTGCACCGTTAAATCAACTGAAATTTAACGTAGCCAAAAACAACTTACGACAAGAGGATTTTTTAAAAAAATCTATGAAAAATCACTTAATGGTCGGATTTTCACGAAAATTTCCTTAACTATTTACCTTTGGATGTAAATATGTCTGAAATAGTCTGTTCCTTAAATATATTAGGGGAAATATTTTTTTACGAGGTCTGCCCCCCCCCCCTCTATTTTATTTTATGAGATATTAAAAAAAAATGAACCGTCAAAAAACGATTTTTACTTTTTTTCTATAAATATAAGAGTCTGAATAACTATATCAAAAAATTTGTATAATACTCAAATCAGTAGTTTTGTAGGAAAAAAATAATGAATTCTGAAATAAAAAGGGCAAAAAATGTCATAATATTATTATTTGAAACCTTTTTTTCTTTTTTAAAGGATGTGTACTATTAAATGTGATCTATTAAATTGACAAGAAAAAAAAATTAAGAAATTAAAGAAAAAAAATTTAAAGAAATTATTTTTTAAGAGATTTTAAATATTTTCTGTGCTTAAATAATTTTGTTTTTTTAATGTTTAAAAATCTAAAAGTGTGTAAATATATATACGCATTAAATATCATCAGGGCTTGGTTTTTGAGCCAAAAAATAGATATAAATATAAATTTATATTCGTGAAGATAATTAAAAAATAAAATTTAAATGATAACAACATGGATTTTTTATACTTAATATTTTAGATAGTAGACATTAACATTTCTTTTCAGAGTAGCTGTATCAATGCAAGGTCTATTTTTTTATATAGGGACTTAAATGGGGCATCACACGAGGATTCAACTCACGATTCAGTAATAATGGATCTGCGGGACTAAGTTTTTAAAATCCCCCTCTTACCCAGGTGACGCCAGGTAGCCACTGCTAGTCTATTTATAAATAGCTGTTTCGGGGTATCTCAGTCGGTAGAGCGTTCGACTAGAAACCAAAAGGTTCCTAGTTCGATACCGGCCCTCGCCAACTCAGCGTATGAATAGCACAGGGATCTGTGCGGGAAAGTAAGGAGCTAATGGTAGGTGTGCCGCTCCACCTTAGCGCAAGTGAAAAGGAGATAGACTCCCTCGCTGATTGGCTGACACCGACTTTAGGCCACCCTCACGACTTTACTTTTTTATATACCTATATATTCAGGATATTTGTATTATACATCACTAGTTTATTCTCTACCTCTATCTCTCTCTCAATATATATATATATATATATATATATATATATATATATATATGTATGTATATATATATGTATGAACAATGAATGGAAGTGAATCCGACAGTGTGAAATAAATATTTTAGAAAAAACAAACACATTATGTTAAAATTCGCTGACAGAAATCTGTTTCGACCCTTTATTGAAGTGGTCTTCATCAAATGCCAGTTGTGTATGATAGAGAGACGGTATGAGTGGACCGTTATAAGACGAAAGTGATATATATTGGAATTTCTTTCTAGTATTTGATAATTGAAAATAAAGGACTCAATTATGGGTGTGAGAGCCTTAAGTAGCTAACAAGCTGCTTTGAAACCAATGGAAACAATCGAAGCTTAAATGTATTGTACACTATAATGAACACACACACACACACACACACACACACACACACACACACACATACATATATATGTACAAAGTGTGTCAAAAAAGTATCGAGATTCTTTGTACTTTTCCACACACCTTGTAGTCTAAAAAAATAACGTTCCAGTCATTATTTTTTTTTCAGAATACAAGTGGTGGCAAAAAAGTACTAATTTTAATGCTGTATTTACCAAGATTGAAATGAAGAATGAATGGAACGTTATTTTTTTTCAGAATGTAAGATGTGTGAAAAAGTACAAAAATGTCGATTCTTTTTTACACACACACACACACACACACACACACACACACACACACACACATACATATAATATATATATATATAATTATAATATATATATATATACATGTATATATATATAACTATCTATTTATCTACCGATGGCTTTCTTTGTTTTATCAGAAAATCTCGTTTATATAAACTATTTCCCTCATTTTCTCGAAATAAAAAAAATACATGTATCATTCAAATGTTTTATTATTTCACACGGTCAAACAACAATGATATTTTTCATTTCATTTCATGTACATTATTTCCGTCGTATTAGCCTCGACTTAGAACCAAATATCATTCATCTGGTGTAACTCGAATCTCGTAAAATTCTCTATTATCATTCGCACGTGGGTGTTTTGAATCATCAAATGGCGACGACTGACAACCAGATGGAAGATTCTAGTTTTGTTGCAGAAGAAGAAAAAAAAGCAACCGTTGGTGGCAATACAAATCCTCATTAATCAACTTTAATCCAAACAACTCAGCCAGGCAGGTGTTTGCTTTAAACATTTCGGAAACTAGAACATTCTATTGAATCACCTTTCACTGGTTAAACAATAAAAAAGACAAACACTTTCTAGATGCACTTTGGTATTTACAGTGTTGGGTAACAGAGAAGCTTCGGCATTCAGATTTTCAAGAGACTCCTTCCATTGAGATACTGAATAAGAACTACAGCCTCTAAGACATTCATCCTGTGGAGAATTTCAAAACCTTTGTTATTCAAATGATGAGGCTTTACTGAATTTAAAAAAGAGAAGAATTAATGAGGCGAAGAATTCAGTTATGAGTTCAAGCTTCAGTAAAAGGAATTACGGGGTAGTTGGGGGGGCTCTTAATTCTACCGGTGGTAGGCAAATAATTTCGGATGAAAGAAGACAAACACAATTGGAAATTAAATAACATATCTTATCTTATTATAATGGAGATTGTGTGTTTTTCTATCTGTAACCGAAACTATATTCCTACTCAAGTCACAATTCCCTTAGTTATTGACATGATTTTATTTTTATCTAAATCTCAATTATTAATAAAATTGTCTTACATTATTAATACTGTTAACTATGTATACGTACTGATAACATGCAATTATATTTATATATACAACAAAATAGCGGTTTACAGTGTGAACGGGAAGGCTAATTTGCATATTAATATTAAAAAATCGAATTTAATAAATATGTGCTTAGTATTATTGATTTCTAACTGTTTGGTTTTATTTTAATGAATATAAGCAAAAATCTCTTCAATGAATCTTAAATGAAATCCATTAACAAGATAAAATAACTGTCATTTTATTCTTTACTTCCTCTTATAACTAAATACTTAAATTAGAAAAAATAACAATGAAAGACGAGAGTGATGGAAGAGTAAGTTTCAGTTTTTTCATTTATTATTATACTCCCTCTGTTTCAAATCTTTTATTATACTCCCTCTGTTTCAAATCTTTTTATCTGTATTCTTATTTAGTTTCCTTAGCCTTTCTAATTTAATACAATATTTTATTACATTAAAACTTAAATACTTGCACCCGGAGGGTGCATATATTTGCTAGTTATAATAAAGATTGTATGTTTTTTCTGTCTGTAACCGAAACTATATTACTACTCAGGTCACAATTCCCTTTGTTATCTTACATCACATTCTCCATGATTTTATTATCTATTTAAACCTCAATTATTAATAAAATTGTTTTACATCATTAAGACTGTTGACCATATCTACATGGTATTTACCGCGTACCCCACTTGTACGGGTCAGGCACAAAGTCCCTATTAACGTGGGACCACCCACAGACCGAAGCTCATGGAGTGGCAGGTGAAAAATTGCGTCGATCCCGTCGGCATTCCCCCTCAAGGGGGGCGCCTCAGGCACTGGGCAATAAACCCAGCCCTGCCCCTTTAAATCAAGGGGGCAGGTGTTGCCTGGGGGGATAGCCCCCTGGGATCGACGCTATTAACTCGTAATGATCGAGGGCCGAAGCCACTGGACCCCCGGTGTTGACCATATCTACATACTAATAACATGCAATTGTATTTATATATACAACAAAATAGAGGTTTACAGTCTGAATGGGAAGGCTAATTTGCATATTGATATTAGAAATTTGATTTTAATAAATATATGCTTAGTATTATTTATTTCTAATTGTTTGGTTTTATCTTATTGAATATGAGCAAATATCTCGGGGATAAATCTTAAAAGAAATCCATTAACAAGAAGAAATGACTGTAATATTATTCTTTACTTCCTATTTTAACTAAATAGTTGAATTAGGAAAATTTACCAATGAAAGAGGGTAGTAACGGAAAATGATGGAAGAGTTAGTTTCAAAGTTGTTCTATTTTTCAATCATACCCTCTCTGTTCCAAATCTTTTTATTTGCATTCTTATTCAGTTTCATTAGCCTTTCTAATTTAATATGATATTTTATTATATCAAAACTTAAATACTTGCACCCGGAGGGTGCATATATTTGCTAGTATATCTAACAAAACGTACAAAAAAGATTGCTGCAAATATGTGGTATTTGCAACTAGACTTATCTTGATGAGTTAAGGTGAATTTGAAGGTTGCATTGGGTGAACCTCTCGCTGTTTGCTGGTGAAGAAGCGCTAGAAGACTGTTCTACTCCCTTTTTGTTGTGTGTGATTGGTTCTCGCGTCTCTCCTGTTCGAATCTCATTCGATAAGTAAAAGACCCCTTGATGGACAAAGTGTTGGGATCGCTTATTTTAGAAGCTTCGGCAGTCTGAATTTCAAGAGACTCCTTCCATTGAAATACTAAATAAGAACTGCTACTTATTAGAAATTGCAAATCATCATTTCTAGCTTTGATACCGGCCCTCACCAACTCAGTGTATGAGTAACACAGGGACCTGTGTGGTAAAGTAAGGAGATGATGGTAGGTGTGGTGCTCCATCACAGATGCAAAAACAATCTCCTTGATCTAGCGCTAGTGAAAAGGGGATAGACTCACTCACTGATTGGCTTGACACCGACTTTAGGCCACCCTGATGATTTTTATTTTATATATATATATATATATATATATATATATATATATATGCTGAAAGATAAATGGAAAGAAAATGTTATATGGATAAAAATGTATTAATTGAAATGCTAACACATGTTTTGACCAAGAGTTTGTCGCTGTATACATTGTATTCTATTTATTAATATTTTAAATATAAAATAAAATAAAATATATTATTATTTATATATATTTTGCTAGAAAGCAATTACATGCACATGAGAAACCTTCCACCCACTTCCAGGTGGCTATACTCATTCGCTGGCGGTACCAACAGAAAGAGAAGGAATCATTTGTGGTATATATATATATTTACCAACTCCTCCGCACGAGCAGGATACGACACAAGGTCAATTTCTTAAGCGGAGTTTAACAGGTTTGAATTCAGAGTTTTCCTTCTTCTAGACTGGTTACCTAGCTATGGTTAAAGAGCCCAGTCTGCCCTGCTATTTACCCATAGCTGGGGGGAGAGTAGGATTCATACCTTTCCCAAGGGTATTAGCGCTAAGTGAAATGCAATTACCACGTCCAGGATTTGAACTCGGGGCGACGAGTCCATTTCCCATGACTTTAACCATTACACCACGCGCTTCCTTTGTGGTATACAACCTGAAAACCTACCACTGCTCGGAATAATTTGTTTTAGTAAACAAACGAGTGTGTCACGTCCCTTGCCGAAAATCTGCATCCTTGTATACGTTTTTGTAAGGATTACGTTACAAAGGTCTCTCAGTATTTTGAAGGCTCATTTTCCATCATTCCTTGCATTTCATATTATTAAGGATAAGCTTTCATCATCCAGAAAATGTAACACCAATGCGAAAATGTTGTTGTCATTCTTCTCTCATATATGACATCGTCATTGAAGTTTACATTTGAATCAATGATGGTGATAATTTCTGTATTTGAAATATAAGAATTTAGAATTTATACTATATACTAAGTTAAAACTTAGATGACTAACAGGCAACAAAACTGGCACTCCCAACTGGTATGTCTCGGTTATTCAAATGATGAGATTTTACTGAATTTAAAGAAGAGAAAAAATAATGAGGCGAAGAATTCAGTTCTGAGTTCAAGCTTCGGTTTAGGTTGATTAGTCTGTCAGTTGATTTTAACAACATATCAACCGTAATGCCTAGCGGTTAGGAAGTAATATATGTTGTGTATCTGTATTTACACTTTTGTAGTAATTGGTTTAAAAAATGTTTTAGTATCATTGGGAATCATGTTGTATGGTATTGGTTATTTAGTCGGGTTTTATGGCATGTCAACCCTTATTGGGTTATTTTATGCAGAATACCTTTTTTTATTCATATATGATGGTTACTTAGAAATTCTTAAACACAATTTTAAAAACACATTTTGCTATTTCAATTCGTTCTATTTAACCCATAGATGGAACCCTAAAAACTTCTACGACTCCGGGTTAGGTAGGATCTAGAGGTATGGACGAAGAAAGGGTACTACACACTCCTCAGAGCTCCAGAATTTCAATTTCAACATCATATGAAGTTTAACATCATACCCAGGACACTGAGACACTCCGCTATCGCTTCCCAGCACGTATATGATAAAAAGGGTTAAGGGCTTGTCATTAGGGCAATAGGGGTAGGACAATCATATAAATACTAGGTCTTAAAGTGACCAGCCAAATGACCGGCGGGGACTTCTCCGGCCGCCCGTCTAGCTTAAGTAAGGGTCAAAGTTGAGTTTTGCATGTCACGGACTACACAGACACCCGGATTCTGTTCTTAAGCAGATGGTTACATTGGGGAGATTTTAACTTTCTGCAGAGGTGCAGTCGGTGAATTTTTCTGTCCTATCCGACAGGGTGACCTCTGTTTAGGCGTCGATTATGGCTTGTGATTTATATTTATTTAAGGGAATTTTTTCAAGCTATAGCTGTGTCGGTACTACTGAATGACTGGACCACTTGGACTCTTAGAAAACGTTATAATTGTAATGACAAAATGATGATGTGTGATATTTTGAATAAATACTGGAAGCAACACAATAAAAAACTTCTCTACGCCCAATTACCGCTGATCTCATAAACTATTCAATTATGATTCACCAGACAAGCTGGGCACTGCAGGAGAAGTTGTGATGAACTCATAAGCGATGTTCTTCTATGGGCTCCTACACGTGGATAAACCAGAGTTGGTCAGTCAACAAAAACTTACATTCATCAACCCCCTACGGACATGGAAGGCCGTTTAGAGGACGTAACTAGGCAGATGGCCGATAGGGATGGATTATCAGAAAGAGATAGATAGATAGATAGATTAGAGAGGGGTAAGAGAGAGTAAGAGAGAAAGAGAGAGAGAGAGAAGATAGATTAATAGAAAGAAAGAAAGAGGGAGAAGACAGAGACAGAGACAGAGGGGGAGAAAGAGAGAAAATCTGTGCCGATAGGATGGGTTATAAAAGGAGAGAAGAAAAGAGAGAGAGAGAAGGAGAGAGAGAGAAAAATAGAGAGTAAGAGAGAGAGAGGGGGCGGGAAAGAGAGAAAATCTGTGCCGATAAGGATGGTTATTAGAAAGAGAGAGAAAGAGAGAGAGAGAGAGGAGAGAGAGAAGAGGGAAAGAGAAGAAAATAGAGAGTAAGAGAGAGAGAGAGAGAGAGAGGAGAGAAAAGAGAGAAAATCTGTGCCGATAAGGATGGGTTATTAGAAAGAGAGAGAGAAAAGAGAGAGAGAGAGAGGGAGGGAGAGACAAGAAAGACAGAGTAAGAGGAGAGAGAGAGAGAGAGAGAGAGAGAGAGAGAGAGAGAGAGAGTAAGAGAGACTAAGAGAGAGATAGAAAGATAGATTGATAGAGAGAGAGAGACAGACAGAGGAGGACAGAGAGAAAGAGAGACAGACATACAGACAGACACACAGACACACAGACAGACAGAGGGAGACACAGAGAGAGAGAGAGGGGGGAAAGAGAGAGGGGGAGAAAGAGAGAGAACATCTGTGCTATCAGCTAGGAACGATGATAATATCACCGTTTAAAATGTCATTCATTTAAAACCATAATGATAATAATTACACAAAATTACTAAAGACCTCACCTATCAGTCTTCACAGTCTTAATTTCTCCCTAATTATTAAACAATCAGTCAATTATAGAAAAGGAGGTTATCAACTTTTAGGGATTATAAAATAATACTTTAATTTTTTAATCAACTTAAGCACATGTAATACTATATACATTGTATGGTTCGATGATTCGACCTCTTTGGTGACTGACAGTTTCCTGCATATGCGATTTTCTAAGCGTGGTTTGAAAAATTGCATAGGTTAGAAACTCTCAGTTAACAGACGGGTTTGACTTCATGTCTTTTGTACTAAACTCATATGTACTTTCTCTATCAATGATATATATATATATATATATATATATATATATATATATATATAGTTTTAAAACCATAGACACACGGTTTTAAATCCATATACACGTTTTACCACTAAACACATCTTTACACACAAACACAAACACACACATACACACACACAAACACGCTCACACACATATCTATCTACCTGTCTTCCCCCTCTCTCTCTCTCTCTCTTCTCTCTCTCTATATATATATATATATATAATATATATATATATATATATATATATATGGGGGGGCGTAAAACCAAATACACGTTTTTTTACCACCAAACACATCTTTACACACACACAGTAAACACGCACAGACATAAACATATCTATCTATCTATCTATCAACCTGTCTGTCTGTCTGTCTCTCTCCCTCTCTCTTTTTCTCTCTCTCTCTCTTTCTATATATATATATATATATATATATAGACACACTTAGAGAGAGAGACAGATATATATATATATTATATATATTATATATAATATATATATATATATATAACAACACAGATAGATAGATCACCGGCAACAATAGACTAAACATATTTAATAACTAATTCCTTTATATTTCGTTTTCTATTTCTTTCTACTTCTTTCTTTTTCTTTTCGAATTTCTCCTGTTGACTTATTTTTTTTAGTCCTGTCGCTTTCTTTCTTTTTTCTTTCCTTCTTTCTTTCTTTCCTTCTTTCATTCTTTCCTTCTTTCTTTCTTTCTCTTTAAATCTTCTTCCTTTGTTATTTCTTATACACTATATCAACTTATGTATCTTTCTTTCTTTCTTTATGTTTTACATTCCTTTCTATATTTTCTGTTTCTTTCGTTTTTTTATTTCTTTATACTTCTTTCTTTCTCGTTTTAAATCCTTCTCTTCAGTTTCTTTATCTCTTTCTTTCTTCCTTTCTTTCTTCTTTCCTTTCATTCCTTCTTTTCTTTCTTTCTTTATTTCTCATAATATCTATATTTTTCTTTCCTTCTTTCTTTCTTTCACTTTAAATATTCTTTCTTAGTTATTTCTTATACACTATATCAACTTATGTATCTTTCTTTCTTTCTTTCTTTATGTTTTACATTTCTTTCTATTTTTTCTGTTTCTTACATTTTCGATTTCTTTATATTTCTTTATTTCTCATTTTTAAATGCTTCTCTTCAACTTCTTTATCTATTTCTTTCTTTCTTTCTTTCTTCCTTCCTTCTTTTCTTTCTTTCTTTTCTTTCTTTCTTTCTTTCTCATAATATCTATATGCTTAGTCATTTCTAATACACTGTATCAACTTATGTTCCTCTCTTTATTTTTTTTCTTTCATTACTCCCTTTCGAAATTGTCTGCCTCACTGTAAATGACTCTTTATTATTCCTATTCATGACCCTTGTATATTTAATCTGAAAACCGATCCGTTTAATAACGTAAACAAAACAAAAAAAAATGATATATTCCACCATAAAAAGAACAACAAAAAAACATGAAAAGATCGCCCCTGCTCAAAACGGGTTCCTGAAAAGAAGAATATGCTATAATACGATAAAACCACAATAAATAGAAATCATAACGCGTAAAATGTTCGCCATTTCGGAAGTCCCCGAGCGTCTATAAAGAGATTAGCATCGCAGATATAAAGATAACGAGTGAATGATAATCTGCTAATCAAATTAGAGTTGTTTTCTCTACATTTTATTGTAGAAGAGCCACCATGTTGCTTAGAGAGCACATGGAGAGCGATTAGTCGAGAAGACAGACAAACGCCGCAAGTAGAAAATAGTCAATGATTTAGTAGAACAATAGCTTATAACAAATAAGTAAAATATTTTTAACACACACACCATTTATATATATATATAATATATATATATATATATATATAATATATATATATATATATTATATGAAGGATTCATTGTCGGATTCATTTCCTTTCTTTTAACTAATTATATATTATATAATATATATATATATTTCCTTTCCTTTAAAAACTAATATATACATATTATATAATATATATATATATTATATTTATTATAATAATAATATATAATATAATATATATTATATATATATAATATTTCCTTTCTTTTAACTAATATATATATATATATATATATATATATATATATATATATATATATATTATAATAAATAAGTAATCCACAGACACGTGTTTCGAGTATTCTCGGTTGAGCACTCTATTTAAAGGTATAATAATGCAGATTCACCGTATTCGGCTCGGCCAAATCTCACTTTGTTTACATAGTTTGAGAACTCTAGGTGAAGGTCCATTTCCCCTTAGAAATATAGCAATTAAATAGCCTGCTATACTTGGCGACTGACTGTGGATGTGTGGGTAAGAAGCTTGGGCGAGCGTAAGTTCGTTCGGGTTTCGAACCCAGCCAGAGGCAGCTGCTAAAACCGTATAACTATAACTGATGAGAGGTGATACCTCGAAACACGTGTCTATAGTTTACCCCCTTTATACGCTTCCCGTTCTCGGTTGAGCACTCTATTTAGAAGGTATATAATTGCAGATTCACCGTATTCGGCTCGGCCAAATCTCACTTTGTTTACATAGTTTGAGAACTCTAGGTGAAGGTCATTTCCCTTTAGAAATATAGCAATTAAATAGCCTGCTATACTTGGCGACTGACTGTGGATGTGTGGGTAAGAAGCTTGGGCGAGCGTAAGTTCGTTCGGGTTTCGAACCCAGCCAGAGGCAGCTGCTAAAACCGTATAACTATACTGATGAGAGGTGATACCTCGAAACACGTGTCTATAGTTTACCCCCTTTATACGCTTCCCGTTCTCGGTTGAGCACTCTATTTAGAAGTATATAATTGCAGATTCACCGTATTCGGCTCGGCCAAAATCTCACTTTGTTTACATAGTTTGAGAACTCTAGGTGAAGGTCATTTCCCCTTAGAAATATAGCAATTAAATAGCCTGCTATACTTGGCCGACTGACTGTGGATGTGTGGGTAAGAAGCTTGGGCGAGCGTAAGTTCGTTCGGGTTTCGAACCCAGCCAGAGGCAGCTGCTAAAAACCGTATAACTATACTGATGAGAGGTGATACCTCGAAACACGTGTCTATAGTTTACCCCCTTTATACGCTTCCCGTTCTCGGTTGAGCACTCTATTTAGAAGGTATATAATTGCAGATTCACCGTATTCGGCTCGGCCAAATCTCACTTTGTTTACATAGTTTGAGAACTCTAGGTGAAGGTCATTTCCCCTTAGAAATATAGCAATTAAATAGCCTGCTATACTTGGCGACTTGACTGTGGATGTGTGGGTAAGAAGCTTGGGCGAGCGTAAGTTCGTTCGGGTTTCGAACCCAGCCAGAGGCAGCTGCTAAAACCGTATAACTATACTGATGAGAGGTGATACCTCGAAACACGTGTCTATAGTTTACCCCCTATATATATAGTATATTATATATTATGCATATATATATATATATATAATAAATAAGTAATCCACAGACACGTGTTTCGAGGTATCACCTCTCATCAGTGTGGTTATACGTTAACAACTACCCCTGGCCGAGTTTGAGAACCGAATGAACGTTCGTTCGCCAATCCTCTTACCCGTGCGGCCAGAAGCAGCTGTCAAATATAGGAGAATATTTAATCGCTACATTTCTAAGCGGAAATTATTCCAGTAGAGGCCTCAAAAAAAGCGATGTTTAGCTACACGCCAGAACGGTGAACTTGCAATTAAATCCCTATTTAAAGTACTCGACCAAAGTGGGAGTATATATATAATAAATAAGTAATCCATATATATATATATATATATATATATATATATATATATAATATCATCATTATCGTCATGTCGCGCTGTTAGCACGGATATCCATGACAATATATCTCCATCCGTCCCTATCACTCATCATTCTCGTAGGTCCTCTATGCAGCATCCTGTATCCGCAGAGAGCTGGTCAACGTGCGTCATTGTTGGTCGGCCCACACTGGCGTGCCCATGTGCAGGCTTCGACAGGAGGGCGTCACTTATGAGTTCGTCCTTGCTTCTCTAGCAGTGCCCTGCGTGTCTTGTCCGTCTTACTCGGGTGGTTTGGGTGATATGTGCCAGGTGGTCAAACAGCTGTTTTCTCGTGGGGTGTTGCTTCCACGTCTTATTCAGGATCACACGCAGCATTCTTGTGCAGCTTCCATCTCGTTTATTCTCTAGTCGCTTCGTTAGGGTCCAGGTGGTGCAGCCATACAACAGCACTGACACGACAACTGCCTGGAAGAATTGTCTCTTTAACTTGTCTGTGAGATTGGATTTCCATATGACGGATAATTTATTTATAGCCGACCATGTCTTTCATAAGCGTGCATTATCATCGTTTTCTGTTGAGGAGATATTACTGCATAAATTACCTAAATTGTTCTACCAAGTTTAGGAGTTTGTCATCGATAGTTGAGATGTCTCTTTTGTTTTTAAAAGACATGAACTATAAATATTTTTGGTACAGGCAAATTTATATAATATATTTAATGCTATCATGTATAGTAATCTACACAATGATAATGAATGGGAGACAGAAAGGAGGGATAGAGTGGGGAAAGTTGTTTTATTAATATAAAACAAGGGCCCTTTCGTCCGGAAGTTTTTCAAGTTTTACACCCGGAGACGATTAAAAGTCAGAATAGTAAATGAATAGCAGATTAAATAAATCGGGAATTGATATATATATTATATATATATATATAATATATATATATATATATATATATATATATTATTTGTAAAAGTAGCCAATGAACTGGTAAGTTGCGGGTGATTCTATTCGGGAACATATATATCCTCTGTATAAACACAATGCATACCCATACAGATGCACGACTATAGTTTTATACAAGGATTATTTCAAATCCCCAAGAGAGCTCAGAGTAAGATAATTAATAAACTAATTAAATACGGAGAAATGTTTATTGAGTGTATAAAATTATTTTTGAAACTATACACATATATATATATATATATATATATATATATATATATAATATATATATATATATATGTGTGTGTGTGTGTGTGTGTGTGTATGTGTGTGTCGTCGTG
This sequence comes from Doryteuthis pealeii, assembly GCA_023376005.1. Classification (NCBI taxonomy): domain Eukaryota; kingdom Metazoa; phylum Mollusca; class Cephalopoda; order Myopsida; family Loliginidae; genus Doryteuthis; species Doryteuthis pealeii. The sequence goes on from CM042152.1 coordinate 51,342,851, forward strand.
AAGTCCAAGGTGTGCTTCTTTGTGGTATATCTGGTGAGTCTAGTTCTCAGTTTGAATATATTATATTTGTATATATTTATTTTATATATACCTATAATATTTACTTTATCTTAACAAAGGAAGGCCGAACTTCCGAAATATAGAATGAAATAAAATGAAAAGACACTTCACACACACACACACACACACACACACACACACACACATATATATATATATATATATATATATATAGTTTCAGCAATAATTTTATACATCCAATAAACATGTTTCTGTATTTAATCAGTTTATTAATTATCTTACTCTGAGCTCTCTTGGGGATTTGAAATAATCCTTGTATAAATCTATAGTCGTGCATCTGTGTGGGCATGCATTGTGTTTATAGAGAGGGTATATATGTTCCCAAATAGAATTTACTATGGTTAAGGGTGAGAGTTAGGATTACGGTTATGCTTAGGGTGGGTTTACAGTTAGGGTTAACATGAGAAAGAAGGGACGGAGTCATAACTTTTCCGAGGATTTGAACTCACCAAGTCAATAAATTGATATCGTTTAGGAGAACAAATAATAAAAAGTAACATACCAACGATTCAAGTTATAATTAATATGGCTTTTAGTTAGAAAGATGGAAATACCGATCAATAAGCGGTGTTGGGCAAGGGTAACTTTTTTATGGAGGAATTATTATTGAATAATGACTAAATGAACAGATAGCAGCGTTAGATTTATGACTCTGTATTTTATATATATTGTTCCCATAAAACAATAAAAGATAGATAATTAAGAAGTTGATGAAATCATTAATCCTATTGGATCTAATGATTGGCGACTCTTAGTCATAATATCAATCACCAGGTAGATTGATTTATGCAGAAAAAAATATAAGAATAATTACAAGAAAAAAAAAATGCTGGAAAAAATTGGATGTGCAGAACGATCGGCCGAGGTAGTGTAATCTAATTATGCGGACGAAAGGCAAAAAAAAAAAAAATTCTAAAAAGATATTGAAACTCCTGTGGGACAAAAGAAATTAAATAAAGCAAACAGAACTTTTTTATTATTTTTTTGTTTTATTTTATCATCTTTCTCTCTTTTGGTTTCACAAGCGCCATCTTTGCAGACGCAAACCGAATGTAATCATCACAGCCATAAAATAAATAAATAAATAACTAAATATGGTGCGAGGAAAATGTCTACCATGGAAAGTCGATCGTAGGTCGGCAAGGTTTGATTTTTATCAGACAATGTCTTCTCTTCGACTTTCCTCCAATAATTACCACTTTTGTTTCTTTGTTACTCTCTCTCTCCATCTGTCTGTCTGTATATCTCTTATCTCTACTCCTTCTCCCTCTCTCTCTCTCTCTCTCTCTCTCTCTTCTCTCTCTCTCTCTCTCTCACTCTCTCTCTCTCTCTCTCTCTCCTTCTGACCAGCTTTGATGTTTAATTCAGCAAATTAATTGTGGTGAAGGGTTGCGCGAGGGCAGGTCGGGTAGCTTGCCACTGACAACTTGCTGGTGAATCAGGGTTACGGTGATAAAATATAGAGAATGGTGTCGGGGGAGGGGGAAGAAATGCGTAAATGTTTTCATGGGCAGTTGGGTGGGTGGGGGTTGAAGAAGCAGCCTACTACTTAGTGCTTGCATTGTTTATTATTTTCTCTAATTAACACACTGCAATTAACCTTTTAAGTATCAAATGGGGAGAGAGAGAGAGAGAGAGGGGGGGGAAAGAGAGAGAAAAAAGAGGGAGACAAAGAGAGAGAAAGAGAGAGAAGAGAGAAAGAGAAAGAGGGAGAGAAAGAGAGAGAGAAATAGGAGAGAAAGAGAGAGAAAGAGAGAGAAAGAGAGAAGAGAAATAGGGAGAGAAAGAGAGAGAGAAAGAGAGAAAGAGAGAAAGAGAGTCAAAGAGAGAAAGAGAGAAAGAGGGAGAGAAAGGGAAGAGAGAAAAGAGAGAGAGAGAGAGAGAGAGAGAGAGAGAGAGAGAGAGAGAGAGAGAGAGAGAGAGAGAGAGTTTCTTCAAGTGCGCGTTAGAGGACTTGATGTCAATGAGGGGGATATTCTAGTAAATATGTCTTAGATCGTCGGTATAAAAAAAATTCCCGATGCCATGCCGAATTTTAAGAAATCACTTAGTATAGAGTAAGTTGGTTGGTTGGACTTTACGACATGTTGGGTTATTTCATGCCGAAGACGTTTTGTTTCATTCGTTCTTTATGGGTACTCAATTTTATTTTTAAACTCACTTTTTTTAAATTCAAAAGTCATTTTTTTCTATCTACTCCAGAGATGGGACCCTAACAGGGACTAACACTCCGGGTCAGAGTTGTCCTTGGAGTAATCGTAATGATGGGGTACATCACATTCCCCAGAGCTCCAGAACTGGAACTTCACTTTCAGAGAGTTTAACTTCATACCCTGCATATTAAGATCCTCAGCCACTGCCTTTTATCACATATATCATAAAAAGGGCTGCGACTTGAAATAACGGCAATAGAGTTGGGACTATCATATAGGTGATAGGGCTTGACAAAACCAGCTGATTGATCGGAGGGGAGCCTCGTCTACCACCAGTCTAACCTAAGAAAGTGCCAAAGTGGAGTGTTGCATGTCATGGACTTTCAGCCACCAGGATCCATCCTTAAGCATCACTGGTCACTACCCTGAGCCAACAGATGGCCCCATTTTGGGACGGCCTAAGGTACCGGGCAATAAACCCAGCCCAGCCCATTTTTATGTGAGGATGCAGGTGCTGCCGGGGGAGATAACCCACTGAAATCAAGCGAGAAACTTTGGCGGCTTCTCGGTCCAGGCACAGATAATTCATTTCGATTTTAGCACAGGCTGGGCACTTACTATCAAAAGATCTGGAACTAAAGGCAGCCTACGGCGAACTATATACACTTTGACACGTTCATTGATAGGGTGAGTGGGTTAAACTATAGCGGGTCTCTCTGTATTTACCCATGAAGAATCATGAAGAGTTCCACAGATCTTTTCATTTTTGGTCAATTAATTCAATTACATCACTTAATCAGCAAAAATCAATGAGTAGATTTTGTGAGTTTCTTAATTATATACATATTAAAGTATATGCGGAATTTCAAATCTAGAAGACAGACATACCATAAAGATTACTTTATGTGTATAGATATATATGTATGTGTGAGTGTGTGTATGTGTTTATGTGTGTGTTTGTCTGTGTTTATGTGTGTGTGTGTGTGTGTGTGTTAATGTGTGTGTGCGTGTGTGGATGAGTATGTATATGATAAGTGGCCACTAACCAAAAGCGGCCTGGTTTATTGGAGCCACTTAGTAACATTAAAAAAGTGAAAAAAATACATGTATTAAAATAATCAATGAATGCCAAAATGTACAACAGCATGTTTAATAAGTGAGACAGTTGTTTTAATTTTCCCTATTCCACTCATAATCGAATCAATTTAACATATTCAACAACACAGTTATTAATGCATGAATATTTATTAATAGACCATGATGTAGTTACATGTAAGTTAAATAACCTATAGCCTAGGGCCCAACATGCACAGAGGCTTGTCATTTTTTGTTTTTAAATATATTTTGTTATATCATTAGATCTTATTAATCATCATCATCAGCAGCAGCAGGATCAGCAGCAGCAGCATCAGCAGCAGCCACAGCAGCAGCAGCTGATGTTGACAGTAAGGATTCCCATGACCCTCTCTCCCGCTCTCTCTATCTCCTGTCTCCCTCTTTCTCTTTCTCTCTCGCTTTCTCTCTCTCCTCTCTCTCTCTCTCTCTCTCTCTCTCTCTCTCCCATTCACCCACACACACAAACACACCACGCGTCCCTATCAGTCGTTTCATCATGACAGGTCTTCTCCACGGCATCTAATAATTTATTGCCTCTTCAAAATGTATTTTATTAGTTTCTTGTTGTTTATTCTTCAATGCGTATGATCCCTGTTGGAATATTTTTGTAATATAAGGTATCCTGCAATGCAACACCTAAATTTATAGACTGGACGAGGTCACGTGGTTTATTCCTCCGCCAATTAACAACCATAATGCGTGGCTGATTCACTACTTAAACACTGATACTTGCCAGAGTTCATTTGCAACAATTTAGGGAGAACTTACAATACTAAGGAGTACTAAAGAATACTTTCTCAAGGATTTCCGCTGGACAAGCGCTCTTGCTTAAAACCTAAAGGATGGCCCATAAAATTGTAACAATTACTGTTACATATTAATTGGATCCCTATTACTTTTTAAGGTAGTATAGAGATCCTTATGGCGATCAGTGCAGCTGATGGCCTTGAGAGTGAGTGACAATGCTTGACCTCACTCTCACCTTGCTTTCTGGGGATAGAATCGTGGGAACGGAACTCCGATAGAAAGCCCCCCTTCCGGTTTAAGGAAGCAACTTAGTGAGTTGCAGTTAGTCAGTTGAGAGTTAGGACTGAAGCTAGCAAGATGTAACTCTCAGCGCGCGTTTTGTCTGGTTATGGGGATCCGGAATAAAATAACATCAAAGGTAAATCGAAGTCTTGTTGTTATTACTAAAAGCTAACAATGACACAAGGCTTCTGATAAGAAATGGTCCCCAGCAGAACCAGACACGGAATCCCCAGATAAGAAAGACCAGACGAGACCTGTAGAAGATATACAAGACCATTAGAAGACCAAGACAGACTATTAGAAGATAGAAGACTAGACGATCAGAAGACGGCCAGAAGAATAGACGAGACAATTAGAAGATAGATGATAGAAGTACCAAGCCGGCCAGAAGAGAAGTGTGTAACATTACATATTCTACGAAAACAATTAAAACATTATAAATAATAACAAAACACTACAACTGCTAACAATACATATTCAAATAACATTAATAATTCCAATAGATATATAATTCTACCCAACAATCCTATCAACGATACAATAACCAGAAACCTTAATAATTTAGGTATTAAAATGGTTACTGTTGGATTATTTGTGTATATAAGGTGTGCTACAATTCCCCACCTAAATTCATAGACTGCCAAGGTCAAGTGGTTTATTTCTGCGCCAATCAATAGTCATAATGCGTGGCTGATTCACTACTTAAACACTGATACTTACCATAATTTATTTACAATACGAAGGAAAACCAATGGATACTTTTTCGAGGATTTTCACAGGACAAGCGCTCTTGTATAAAGCCTAAAGGATGGCCCATAAAATTGTAACAATCACACATTAAAAAATATCAACTGAGGTGCATTGACTTCAGTAATATAAAGGGTGATTGAAAAGTACTCCCTATTTGAAACTATTTAAACTATTTTTATATGCAGTTACAGTTTTCTCAATTTGTTTATGTATGTTCCCTAATAAAATTAAAGCTGTGTTGTTTTTATTTCTTTTCTTCTCCATATTTTGCTATTGTTGTTCGTGAATAGTTGAATCACCAGTTTCCGAGGAGTTGGTTAGGTAGACAGGGTCCGCATCATTCGCCAGCCAGAATCCCTGATTTAACACCCTGCGACTTTTTTCTTTGGAGTTGGTTGAAGGAGCAATTCTACTCTACGAAACCAACGACTTAGGAAGAACTTAATATACAAATAATAATGTAATTTCTGCCATTTCTCAAGAGTTCCTGGGAAGATCAGTTGATGCAACTACCGAGCGGCTTACGGGGCCGGAGGCGAATGCTGGTATCCATATTTTAAAAAAAAAACTCTATGTTATGTATATTCTTCTTATATTCAATTTTTGTAAAAATAATGATTCAGAAATAAATTATAAGATTGTTAAAATGGGGAAGGGAGTTACTTTACAATAACACTGTATCTATTTACCAACCCCTCTGCACGACACAAGGTCAATTTCTTAAGTGGAGTTTAACAGGTTTGAAATTCAGATTTTTCCTTCACTTAGATTAGGTACCAAGCCAAAGAGCCCAGTACCCCCTACTATTTACCCATAGTTGGTGGGAGAATAGTTTGCTTTCCCAAGCGCAATATGAAATTCACAAAGCCTCGTCCAGAATTTGAAGTCGGGTCGATGAGTCCATTTACCACGACTCTAACCATTGATATAACTGATAGATTTGCAACTAAGAAAGCTGACCGAAAATCGTTGGTTCTAGCTAAGAAACATCTCATTTTTTGTCAAAACTTTTAATCGGCCGTTTTTGCTCAGTCAGTAGAGCACCCGCCTAGGTATCGGAAAGTTCCTTGTTCGCTACCGGTTTCCGCTAACTCAGCATAAAGTGGCTAATCTGATCTGTGCAGTAAAGTGGGAAGCTGACGATAAGTGTGGCTAGCCACCTTAATAACAACAGTCTCCCTGGTTGAGCGCTAGTGAAAAGGGGTTAGAATCCTTCAGTCACCGCCTGATACTTGTTGGATTTTTTTATAAGGCATCAGGTAAATGGTCACTCCTATTTATAGACTCGCCTATAAACACGTGACCGGAGAAGATTTCTATTGTCCAATCACTGGCACTGCTGCTGCTGCTTCTGCTGTATTAATAGACATACCATTCTGAGTTATTTCATTGACATTTGGATTCTCTCGGACGAAGGACTTACAAGGAATACGTTAACACTGGATTCTTATTGGCTCGCTTACTTATTCATTACATCTGGAACGAAGGATGGCTGCCAGATACTTAACAATACTGACAATAGACCACTACGCCAATGTAAAAAAATAACTATTCTTAATAAGCGACGTTCTCTTATGTGCTCATACACATGGACACCAATGGGATGACCAGTATAATTTTACATTCATCACATCTGTACTGACACTCGATGCCATGCGGACGACCGTTCAAGGCGATAGCCAATAGGGAAGGATGTCGAGAAAGAGTCTGTGCGACTTGATTATAACAATGATGATGATGAAGAAGCGGGTAATTCGTTCGTAAAATGCTCATGTCAAAAATTATTTGTAGTATTCGGACTATTGTCCTCGTCTTTATTGTTATCTGTACAATGTTTCGGACGATGTGCCCTCTAGCCTTCTTTGTATATCTTGTCGGACTCGGGAACCTTTTCTTCGAACGCGGGAACCTTCTCTTCGATATCGGGAATCTTATTGTCGTAATCGGAAGCTTTCATAGAACTATGAAACCAGGCCTCTATTCAATCCACGGGGGTATCCTGTTCTCATTCCGCTAACCGTAGCTTGGTACAATTGTTAAGCCGTGTTAATTATTATTGGATGTTACTGTCGCCCTTGATTAGATTTAAACCTACAGCCAGGAGATAACTGTCACTTAGAACTGTATCAAACCAACGCATATATCCACTAACATTGTGTCCAATTGTTGTTTCCATACACACGCAGGCGGATGAAAATTGATTAGAACCAAAGAAAGGTTTCCCATCAATATAATTAATAATTAAGTGGAATAAATATACATATATAAACAATAGATATAAGATATTAGAGTTTAAAAGAAAATATCAATTAACTATTAAAAAAAAGAAGTAAGAAAGAAGATATCTTAAAGATTAGAAAATGAGAAACTTATTTGTCAGGTTTCTTGTCTTTGGGCGGGGGACACTTCAAACGCACACAATGGATATTTCTGTTCTTTTGAAAAATAAGCCTAGCCATTCCTGACGTCATTATCAAATACGCTTTCCTCGTAGCGTAATTAAATAAAGACGATGGAATTAAACGAGAAAAAAAAGATGAAAGAATAAATAAGAAGGAATCCTGGAAGAAACTCTTTGACAGATGTAAGAGAAAATGGTAAAGAACTGAAGATATGAAGAAATAAACAAAAGAAAGAATGTGCAATCAAATTCAATTCAAATGGGGAAAAATGTTTGGAAAAAAAAATTCCCCGTGGAATATGTTTGAAAAACCTGGCAATGACGCAATGAAAGACTTTACAAATTAAAAATGGCGGCAAGGGTAGACGAACAGAAGAATTTGTAATCGAAACCTATAAACAGTAGAGAAGGAGAAAATTAAAGGAATAGGATATATCCGTAGGTGAGAAATAAAACTAAAAAGCAAAAATAAAATAAAAAATAAAAAATAAACAAAAAAAAACAAACAAAAACAAACTAAACAACAAAAGG
>CM042152.1:51353411-51355911 GCA_023376005.1 Doryteuthis pealeii
TACGGCAGGTGTAAAAAAACCAATAATAATAATAATAATAATAATAATAAACGTATAAAGATAGTTAGAAGCAGAAAGTGTGAGTTGAAGAATGCAACAGAATCGGTGAGAAAAACTCAAGAGTTCTTCAAGACGAATAGCAAAAAAAAACTACCCAAGAAAATAAAGAGTAAAGGAATCTAAAAAAATGGATACAAATAAAATATTAAGCAACAAAGAATGTGTGTAGAATAAACAAAAACAAAAAGGGAAATAAAACTGTTTGGAAAGAAAAAATAATAAACAAGCCAAAATAGAGAAAAGAGAAAAGAGAAAAGAAAAAAAAAACGATGAAAATAAAAAAGAAAGAAAGAGTTATCTGAAAAAAAGAGTAAAACAACAACAACAACAAAAAAAAAGTGAACTGAAGAAAAAAAAAAGAAAAAAGAAAAAAAAGAAATAAGACTGGAAGAAAAGAAAAGATGCAGAATGAAATGGATTCAAAGTGTGATAAAGAAAGGAAGAGAGTGAAAAAGAAAGGAAGAAAGTGAGAAAGAAAGGAAGAAAGTGAGAAAGAAAGAATAAAAAGCGAAAAGGAAAGAAAAAAAAGCTACAAAGAAAGAAAGCGAGAAAAAAAGAAAGAAAGAAAGGAAGGAAGAAAAAAAGAAAGAAAGAAAGAAAGGAAGGAAGAAAACAAAAGAAAGAAACGAGGAAAAAAGAAAGAAGGTGAGAAAGAAAGGAAAAACATGAGATAGAAAGAAAGAAAGAAAGAAAGAAAGAAAAAAGAAAGGAAGCGAGGAAGAAAGAAAAAAAGAAAGTGAGGAAGAAAGAAAATGAGATAGATATATAGAAAGAAAGAAAGAAAGAAAGAAAGAAAGGAAGGAAGAAAAAAGAAAGGAAGCGAGGAAGAAAGAAAAAAGAAAGTGAGGAAGAAAGAAATGAGATAGATAGATAGAAAGAAAGAAAGAAAGAAAGGAAGAAAAAAGAAAGGAAGCGGGGAAGAAAGAAAGAAAGAAAGTGAGGAAGAGAGAAAATGAGATAGATAGATAGAAAGAAAGGAAGAAAAAAAAGGAAGCAAGGAAGAAAGAAAGAAAGAAAGTGAGGAAGAAAGAAAATGAGATAGATAGATAGATAGATAGATAGAAAGAAAGAAAGAAAGAAAGAAAGGAAGTGAGGAAAAAAGAAAGAAAGTGAGAAAGAAAGGAAGATAACGAGATAGAACGAAAGAAAGGTAGAAAAAAAGAAAGAAAGAAAGCGAGAAAGAAAGAAAGAAAGAAAGCGAGAAAGAGAGAAAGAAAGTGAGAAAGAAAGAAAGAAAGAAAGAAAGAAAGTGAAAACGAAATGACGTACGCGAGAAAGAAAGAAGGAAAGAAAGAAAGAAAACCAGAAAGACGAAAAAACGATGAAAAAAAGAACGAATTATCTGAAGAAAAAATGAAGACTGCAAATTAATGAGAAAACGTATATCAATTACTTACATCATTCGTTAATGAAGAAATTCTAGGCAGAAAGTTTGAATGTTTCGCCTAATCCATTGACAGAGAGGAAGCGGAAACGGTGAAATCAAGAAGCTTGTCAGCGAACATATCGGGTTGGAGAAGAAAAAAAATAACTTTCTTGCAACTTTTGATGTTGTTCTTAAGTCGGGTAATTCCAGATAAATCATGATACGAATAGACGCACAAAGGTTCTTAAAGATAAATATTTGTTTAGACCGAGGTTCGGTATAAAAAATCAACAGTCATTTAAAATAAATAACCTAATTATACAAAGATATCAGACTATTTCTTTCAGCCATTATTCTAAGATTGTAAGTATTAAAAAAACGTTGACAGAGATTAAATAAAACATTTAAAAAATAAAAATGTCGCCCTTTTTAATATGTGAGCTTAAATTGTCAAAATTAGGTTTGATTTTTCTCATTAAAGTTAAAAACCCTCTCAGACAGGTCTCATATCTCGATGGTTTGGTTTGGTTTGGTTTGGTTTGTTTTACGGCATATCACCCTCAGTGGGTCATTTAATGCCGATAAAGTTTTGAAATAAATCAATTCTTAATCGATAATACAATTTTTTTATAAATACATTTTTCTATTTAACCCATAGATGGGACCCTAACAGGTACTACACTCCGGGTCAGAGTGGACCGGGGAGCAATGGTGATGAAGGGGTGCTCCACATTCCCCAAACCTCTAAAACTGGAACCTCACCATCAGATAGAGTTTAACGTCATTCCCAGGACACCCGAGCCACCGCCTTCTAGAACCCATATGATAAAAAGGGGTTGGGGCTTGCCATAAGGGCAATAGGGTTGGGAAAATCATATAGGTGCTAGGGTTTGATGTGAGCAGCCGATTGATCGGTGGGGGCCTCTCCGACCGCCCGTCTAGCCCAAGATAGGGCCAAAGTGGAGTCATGAACTGCTCATCCACCTGGGCTCTATCCTTAAGCATCACGGGTCGCCACCCACGGCCAACAGATGGCCCCATTGGGGGAGTCTTACCCCTCTGCTGGGTGCAGTC
>CM042152.1:51360911-51380911 GCA_023376005.1 Doryteuthis pealeii
CCTAGACTGTCAGATGCCGAACTCACCTGATACTCTCCCTGGAGACTCGCGTCGTGTAACGTTTATCGTCTTGGGAAATGAACATGGTGAAATTCTGGACGAGACTGTTTGTATTTCACATTGCGATACACTTGGTAAAAGGTATGAATCCAACTATTCGCCCTCCAGCTATGGGTAAGTGGTAGAAGCAGACAGTGCTCTTTAAAACGTAGTATGGCAACAAGTCATAGAGAAGGAAAACGCTGAATTCAAATCTGTTAAATTCCGCTTTAAAATAATTTGTGACACATCCAGCTGCGGAGGGATTGTATAAATATCTACTTAGATGTGGTTAATTGTATTTTTCATATGTATATTATTCACTATAAAATATCATTAAACTTTGTACACATACTAAACATAACAAAAGATTATCCTACTCTCATAACTAATTTGGTTTAAGATTGGGATATGAGACACTAAACCAAGGGTTGCCAAACTACGGCCCGCATGCCGCATCCAGCCCGCGAAGGCTATTTATCAGGCCCGACGACGGTACTTCAATTTTTAATATTTTTGATAATGTTTTGAACCTAGATATGTTGGTTGAATTCGTTTCTGTGCCTCTTACGCCACTCATCCATGAATATAACATGGAAAGATAAATTTTGTTTTACATCTTTTTCTTAGAGATTTCGTTCTGACTAGCAAGAATTGAGCACAATAATAATGTGGCCTGCAAATTTGAGTGTATATAACACAGTTTCATTGTATTCTATGAATTAACAATTTTCACTTTAAAATAAATACTCATAAATCATTGAGAATATTGTGATGTAAGCTGTGGCGTAGTTTTGGTAACAGAAATAAATACACCCAATCTCCATTATTAAAATATAGTAGTTATCCCATTTTCTAACTTTTCAAATGAACTTCAGCATTCTAATAACCATCGTAAATATGTTTGGTTATTACTCTTGAATCAACGGTCTATTTAAGCTCTTGCTGCCTCCTCCAAGCTATGTAGTAGTAACTCAGCCTGTGCCGGTGTATCTGCAAGAAGTGCGAGGTCATCAGCATAGTCTGCATCTTTGATTGTTTGTGCGGGATATCGCCTGCTTCTTGCCCTTTTTAGTGTGAAACCTTTTCCTTTTATAGTATCTAATGATGTTTGGAGTACGTAGTCTAGGCATATTATAAATATATATGGTGCTAATGTATCTCCTTGTAAATACTTATAAATCATTGAGAATATTGTGATGTAAGCTGTGACGTAGTTTTGTAACAGACATAAATACACCCAATCTCCATTATTAATACTAGCAAATATATGCACCCTTCGGTGCAAGTGTTTAAGTTTTAATATAATAAAATATATATTAAATTAGAATGGCTGATGAAAACTGAATAAGAATGCAGATAAAAAGATTTGAACAGAGGGTATGATTGAAAATAGAACAGCTTTGAAACTGACTCTTCCATCATTTTACATTACTCCGTCTGTCTTTGTTAAATTTTCCTAATTTAACTATTTCATTAAGATAGAAAGTAAAGAATAATATTACAGTTATTTCTTCTTGTTAATGGATTTCTTTTAAGATTTATTCCTGAAATTTTTGCTCATATTCAATAAGATAAAACCAAACAATTAGAAATCAATAATACTAAGCATATATTTATTAAAATCAAATTTTTAATATGAAAATGCAAATTAGCCTTACCATTCAGACTGTAATCCGCTATTTTGTTGTATATATAAATACAATTGCATGTTATTAGTATGTGGATATGGTCAACAGTCTTAATGATGTAAAACAATTTTATTAATAATTGGGTTTTAAATAATAAAAAAAATCATGGAGAATGTAATGTAAATAACAAAGGGAATTGTGATTTGTATAGTAATATAGTTTCGGTTACAGACAGAAAAACTCACATTATAATAAGATTTATCCCATTTTCTAACTTTTCATATGAGCTTCAGCATTCTAATAACCATCGTAAATATTTTTGGTTATTTGTTTTGAATCAACGGTCTTTCTAAGCTCTTGCTGCCTCCTCCAAGCTATGTAGTAGTGACTCAGCCTGTACCGGTGTATCTGCAAGAAGTGTGAGGTCATCAGCATAGTCTGCACCTGCGACTGTTTGTGCGGGATATCGCCTGCTTCTTGCCCTTTTTAGCGTGAAAACTTTTCCTTTTATAGTATCTAATGATGTTTGGAGTACGTAGTCTAGACATATTATAAACATCATCATCATGTCACGCTTGCAGCACGGATATCCATGACAATCTCTCGCCAACCCTCCCTATCACTCATTGCATCTGGGAGGTCCTCTGCTGAGCATATAGCATCCTCGCATAGCTGGTCAATGTAGGTCCTTGCTGGGCGCCCCACACTTACATGTCCATGTGTTGGCTTCCACAGGAGAACGTCGCTTATGAGCTCGTCCTTGCTTCTCCAGCAGTGTCCTGCATGCCTTGTCCGTCTCACTCGGATAATATATATATATTATATATGCTGCTAATATATCTCCTTGTAAATACTTATAAATCATTGAGAATATTGCGATGTAAGCTGTGACGTAGTTTTGGTAACAGACATAAATACACCCAATCTCCATTATTAATATTTTATCCCATTTTCTAACTTTTCACATGAGCTTCAGCATTCTAATAACCGTCGTAAATATGTTTGGTTATTTGTCTTGAATCAAAGGTCTTTCTAAACTCTTAGCGCATTACGGCTCATATATTCTCTAGACAGATCAATATTTACGAAGGTCACTTAGTACATATGTTTGTCGAATCCTACTCATAAGCAGTAACATTTAAATCCGCACGGACACGTGTGCACAGCTGTACATAATTATCCTTCGGGCGTTTTAAAACAGGGAATTATATTTTAATTGATAGATATCAGATACTTGATATTATCTTTGAGAGAATCTGATATTATTTGAGATTCTTTCTTTCACTTTTGAATATTTTATTACTCGTTGTAAATTATGATAAATTTTCTCTGTTGTTATTTCGGAAATGTCGAAAGCAATTCAAAACACAGCAGACATGATAACTCCAATTTGTTAAATTTCCAGAAAACATGTTTATTTGAAACAAAAGAACCATAACTCTTCCTCAAACCTCTGATATGAAATCTATGTTATTGCTACTAACGTGTTTATCGTAGTTGATTTATAATTTACGTTGGTTGGTTGGTTGGTTGGTTTTCACAGCATTCGTTATTTTATTTATACTTGTTGTTATTTATTCATAATAGTTGTTATTTATGCGTTATTTCATTTATTTGGTTGTTATTTATGCGTTATTACATTTATTTATTTGTTTTATTCATGCATGTAATTTATTCATACTTGTTATTTATTCATACTAGTTGTTATTTATGCGTTATTTCAATTATCTGTTTGTTTTATTCATACATGTTATTTATTCATAGTGTTTTATTTATTCATACTATTGTTATTTATATTACATTATTTATTTGTTTTATTCATACATGTTATTTATTCATAATCATTTATTTATTTTTTTTATCATACATGTTATTTATTCATACGTTTATTTTTATTCATTTATTTATTTTTTTATTCATACATGTTATTTATTCATACTAGTTGTTATTATGCGTTCATTATTTATTTTTTATTCATACATGTTATTTATCATACTTGTTGTTATTTATTCATACTAGTTGTTATTTATGCGTTATTTCATTATTTATTTGTTTTATTCATACATGTTATTTATTCATACTTGTTGTTATTTATTCATACTATTGTTAATTTATGCGTTATTTCATTTATTTATTTGTTATCATTTATTTTATTTATTCATATAGTTGTTATTTATGCGTTATCTTCATTTATTATTTGTTTTATTCATACATGTTATTATTCATACTAGTTGTTATTTAGCGTTTTTCATTATTTGTTTGTTTTATTTCATCATGTTATATCATACTAGTTTATTATATTTCATTTATTATTGTATTCATACTATTGTTATTTATTCATACTAGTTGTTATTTATGCGTTATTTCATTTATTTGTTTGTTTATTCATACATGTTATTTATTCATACTAGTGTTATTTATGCGTTATTTCATTATATGTATTTGTTATTCATACTAGTTGTTATTTCATACTAGTTGTTATTTATGCGTATTTCATTTATTATTTGTTTATTCATACATGTTATTATTTATTCATACTATTGTTATTTTATGCGTTATTTCATTTATTTATTTGTTTTATTCATACATGTTATTTATTTATTCATACTAGTTGTTATTTATGCGATTTCATTTATTTAGTTGTTTTAATCATACATGTTATATTATTCATATTATTGTTATTTATTCATACTAGTTTTATATGCGTTATTTTCATTTATTTATTTGTTTTATTCATACATGTTATTTATCCATACTAGTTGTTATTTATGCGTTATTTCATTTATTTATTTGTTTTATTCATATATGTTTTTTATTCATACTAGTTGTTATTTATGCGTTATTTAAATTTATTACTTATTTTATCATACATGTTATTTATTCATACTTGTTGTTATTTATTCATACACTAGTTATGTATGCGTTATTTCATTTATTTATTTATTTTATTCATACATGTTATTTATTCATACTTGTTGTTATTTATTCATACTAGTTGTTATTTATGTGTTATTTCATTTATTTATTTATTTTATTCATACTCGTTGGGTTGGTTTGTTTTGTTTTGTTTTACGGCATATCAACCTCAGTGGCTCATTTAATGCCGATAAACTTTTGGAATAAATTAATTCTTAACGGATATTCAATTTCTTTTATAAAAAAAAATTTCTATTCAACCCATGGATGGGACCCTAATAGGTACTACCAGTCAAGGTCAGAGTGGACCAAGGAGCAATGGTGATGAAGGGATGCTCCACATTCCCCAAACCTCCAGAACTTGAAAATCCCCATCACATAGAGTTTAACGTCATTTCCAGGACATTAAGACCCTCAATTACCGTCTTTTAGCACATATATGATAAAAAGGCTGGGGCAATTATATAACGATCAGACCTGTTGGGTATTCACATCTTTTTTAACACAATTTAAAAGGAACTAATTTTGTATAAATTTAACTCCTAAATGGGATTCTAACAGGTAATATCAATCCTGGTTTTGGTGGACCTGGGAGTAGTGACAATAAAGGAATTACTCAACGATCCACAGTTGAAAATGGAAGTGAATCCGACAATTATGTTGAACAATTAAAAGGAGAGAAAATGTTGTATGGATAAAAATACTTTATTAGTTTGCTGGCACGTCTTTCGAACAAAAGTTTGTCCTTATATTCTATTCATTATTATTTCCAATTCAAAATAAAATAATAATAAAAGAATAAAAATTCTAAGTATACAAAAAGCGGTCATCACCAGGGCAAGTTATTTTTATATTTGAAAATAAAACGGTGAAACCCTATTAAGAAACTGATAGTATATGGCTATACTTTTACTAGCAAATATATGCACCTTCCGGGTGCAAGTATTTTAGTTAAATTTATAATAAAATATCATATTAAATTAGAAAGGCTTATGAAACTGAATAAGAATGTAGATAAAAAGATTTTGAACAGAGGGGGTATGCTTAAAAAATAGAACAGCTTTGAAACTAACTCTTCCATCATTTTCCGTTACTCCCGTCTTTCATTGGTAAATTTTCCTAATTAAAATGTTTAGCTAAAATAGGAAGTAAAGAATAATGTTAAAGTTATTTCTTCTTGTTAAGGGATTTCTTTTAAGATTTATTGAAGAGATTTTTGCTCATATTCATTAAGATAAAACCAAACAATTAGAAATCAATAATACTAAGCATATATTTATTAAAATCAAATTTTTAAGATCAATATGCAAATCAGCCTGCCCATTCATTCTATAATCCACTATTTTGTTGTATATATAAATACAATTGCATGTTCTGTGTATGTATATATGGTCAACAGTCTTAATGATGTAAAACAGTTTTATTAATAATTGAGGTTTAGATAAAAAATAAAATCATGGAGAATGTGATGTAAATAAAGATGGGAAATTGTGATTTTTGTATAGTAATATAGTTTCGGTTACAGACAGACACACCCACAATCTCCATTATAATAAGATATAAAATCATGCGTTATCTCCCCTCGCCCTACATTTGTCTAAGAGAGTAAGTAGCGTTTTGCTTCTCTTTTTTTGAAACAGAAACTAGATCTTATTGATGTAAAATCCCTACTTTGTATCTCTCCTAATTACGACATCCCACTGCCTTCACAAGAATTAACGCAGTCGACTCATTTGACATTCTCATATGAGCAAACTCTTTTCTACGTTTTTTTAAAAAAAATTTTTTAATGATTTTCCTATTATTTATCATATCAAGTTTTTGCGAAATAAGAAATATCAAATTGTGGTTTCAAACATAATTTGAGCTTATGCTATAAAAATGAACATTTTACATTAGAATTATTGGGCAATAAAGTGTATCCTCTAGATTAGTTGACTGTCGCTATTACTTTAAAAAAGACCATAAAAAATCTTGGATTTCAGTTTTTTGTAATAATATATATATATATTACTCATCAACATTATGAGGGTTTTAAGACCACTGCAAGAAAACACATTAGAGTTAGTGTTTTAACATACCATCTGGTATCCTACGCTCGCATTTTACGAGCAATAGACTCGCCAACGCAGACTATTCATCCACCTCATTTTGTTGCTGAGTTTCTTTTGGTTAGCTCAGTCAGTAGAGCGTTCGGCTAGAAACCACAAGGTTCCTAGTTCGATACCGGTCCTCGACAACTCAGCGTATGAGTAGCACAGTGATCTGTGCGGTAAAGTAAGGAGCTGATGGTAGGTGTGGCGGTTCACCTCAGACGCAAAAAACAATCTCCTTGGTCTAGCGCTAGTGAAAAGGGGATAGACTCACTCGCTGATTGGCTGATACCGACTTTAGGCCGCCCCGACGACTTTACTTTACTTACTATTTTACGTATATTCTGTGTTTTTGGGGTTTTTTTGCGGCATATCAACCTCAGTGGGTCATTTAATGCCGATAAAGTTTTGAAATAAATTCATTTTTAACGCATACTCAATTCTTTTATAAACACATTTTTAATTTAACCTATAGATGGGACGCTAACAGATATTACCACTCCGATCAGAGTGGACCTGGGAGTAACGGTGATAAATTGGGCGCAGATTATTCCCCAGACCGCCAGAACTGGAACCTCACCATCAGATAGATTTTAACGTCATTCCCAGGACATGAATACCCTCAGCCACCGCCTGCTAGCCCCCATATGATAAAAAGGGTTGGGGCTTGCCATAAGGGCAAATGGGGTTGGGGTAATTATATCAGTGCCAGGGCTTGACATGACCAGCCGATTGATCGGAAGGGGGCTCTCCTACCGCCGGTCAACCCTAAGTAAGGGTCTAAGTGGAATATTGCATGTCATGAACTGCTCATCCACCAGAGTTCCCTGCTTAAGGGTCACGGGTCGCAACCCATGGCCAACAGGAGGCCCCATTGTGGTGTTCTTACCCCTCTGCAGAGGTGCAGTCGGTGTATTCTAAAGCCCCAGCCGACAGGGCTTTCTGTGTTTTGTTTTACTTATCGCACTGCTGTATAAATAATCATGAACAAAGAGTTGAAATTAAAATTGATTCAATGTATTTTATATTTTAGTTACTAGTTAGGATTACGTAGTGCCTTTTCTGTGACGGCACTAAATATCTATATGTTATATACTTCTTTTGCTTCTTACTCTGTCGTCTATTCTTCCGGCCGGGTATATCTTCTAAGGTCTCGTCTGGTCTTCTATTGAGGATTCCGGGTCCGGTTTCTATTGGGGATCGTTCCTTATCAGAAGCCCTGTGTCATTGATAGCTTTTAGTAATAAACACAAGACTTCGATTTACTTTTGATGTTACTTTATTCCAGATCCCCAGACCAGACAATCACGCAGTGAGACTCACATCTTGCTAGCTTCGCTTCTAAGTTCTAACTCTAACTAACTGAGTTGCTTACCCCTTAAACCGGAAGGGGCTTCTATTGCCTTCCGATTCTCACGATCATCCCCAGAACACAAGGTCAGAGTGAGGTCAAACGCTGTCACTCACTCTCAAGGCCATCAGTTGCACTAATATGATTTCTACACTATTGTCATAATCATTAGGTTTCTAATGATTATGTAACATTAGTTTTAATTCATCTAATCTAATATATAAAACATGATCCAAATTCTCTATATTTGTTTTTTGTTATTCTAATGTGGCAAAAATGTCTTCACTTGTTTAACATTCAATTATGAAGTTACGTCCAATTTTACCCTTATCGTTTTATGTAATCTTATCATAATGGGGATTCGGTATCTGTTGTAAAGTTTTTAAGGGCCATCCTTGGCCAGTTGAAATAAGGCTTAAAGAAAGTCCTATGTCATGGAATCCTTTGGTGATCCTTTGGTAATCGTATAAGTCCTATCCTGCGTATTGGTAAAGGTCCAGTGAATTAATCCTATGTCCGTCGTCAAAGAGCGCTGCAGTAATTATGACCAGTAGGGTGGGTTAAGTATTGTATCAGTCTCAGAGTACTGCCAGTGATTGGCCAAGGAATAGATCACATGATCTCGCCTAGTCTATAAGTACGGGCGAGCATCTAGCACACACCTTATATATTAAAAAGCTCAACATCTGTCTGTTACCAAAACTACGTCACTGATTACGTCTCGATACCCTCATGAATTCCTTAAGTTTATCCATGAGTATTTTATTTATGGTCAAAAACATTAATACATAGTTAAATCTTACTTGTTAACCAAAACTAAGACACTGCTTGGGTTACATTGCGTAAGTGTATCAATGGGCATTTAATCTATAGTCAAAATCATTAATACATATAATACTTCTTATTTATTAATGAAGTCTCTATAAAAATCTGAGTTAGATTAACCTCTATACAGCCCATGTTTTTGGTGCGTTTAAAATTCTGAAATGTTTCTAATATATCACTAAGAAATAATGGTTTACATAATATATTGTGTGGTTAATTTGCATACTGGTTTTAACAAAACCGGGGTTAATAAATAATTACTTGGTTTTATTGATGTCTAATATTATATTTATTATTCTTTAGCATATTAAAATAAATACTATGAATGATTTTGTATAGAAACCAATTGAAATATAATTAAAATAAGTGTAATCTTTTTATATGCATTATTATTTAATTTTGTTAGTCTTTCTAATTTAATATATTTCATTAGATTAAAACTTAAATACTTACGGGCGGAGGGCGCATATTCTTGCTCGTACTTGTAATACACGTGTAAATAGAGTATTGTAATAGCTTTTCTATCGCAGGTTGCCGTGTCATTGAAGAGTAAAGCAACGCAACTCTATAAATCATACAATGATTGAAAAATCTTCTGTTTGAATGAAAACTGTGAACAGAAGAAAAGAGAGAAAGCCAAGCTTCACATATTGAAAGTAAAACGTTTCTGCTTGAAGGCATTGATTAAAAGAAAGTGAACTTCTGGCTTGCCAGCTAAACTGTCCATTGTTCTAGCTACGAAGGGAGATGTTAAATTAACATAAAAGAAACGAATGTAACAATGGCAAAACAGAACGAAAGAAAATTGGAGAAAAGCAAGACGAAGTCATTATAGATTTTTTTTTCTTAAAAAAGAAAAAGAAATTGTCTGTCGAATTTCTAAGAGCAAGTGACCTTAATGGGTTTAAAATTGTGAAAGGCTGCAAAGTTTAGCCATAGCAATCTTGCAAGATAAAATGGCGGATGGACTGGTGATGAGTGGCGGGAAAAAAATCGACAGTGGGCAAACAATAAGCAAATAAGATTTAAACCAGAAGTAACAACACACATATAAACATACACACACACAAAAAATAAAAAAATAAAAAAATAAAAAAGGAAGAAAAAATAAAAAATAAAACAGGACACTTTTTTAAAGTTCGAAATAAAAAATAATGAAAATAAAAAGAAATATCCAACAACATTAATAGAGTCAGAATAAATAAAACCAAGAAAACAGAGAGTAAGAAGAGTTTTAGAGAAAAAATAAAATACTTAAACATCAATAAACTTAGAGACAACAAAGAGGCAACAAAGAATTTGATGCGGATAATGGCATGGATTTTCCCGGGAATAAAATACATAAACAAAAAGAGCAAAGTGTCTCGGTGTTGATCTGGACATTAACAAACCGACTGTCAGACTAATAAAAGAAGCTACAGGCAAAATAGAAAGAAAAGAAAAGAAAAAAGGGTTTAAACTAAACGGAGAAATAAATAAGACAGTGATTCATTGTTATTAGAAAAAAAGACAGAGGAGAAGAAGTGTCTAAATAGAAGACGAGAGTAAAACACCATTTGGCGATCAATTAAATAAAACTCGCCTTGATGAGTTTGTCTATTCGGCTTTGTCCTTGTATGCGAACACCTGCTGTTTTCAATAACTCTTACAAAGTTACAGGCCACACATAAAAACAGTCGAACCTTTTTCTTTAAATTCTTTTCTCCTGTCTTGTCCTTTACATTCTCTTCATCTCTAAAATCCTTTTTGACTATCTCACAATTTTTTTATAATTCCCTTTTTAACTCTTTATTTTTTATGATTTCAATCGTCTTTTTAAAATTCTTCCATTGATTTTTTCAATCTGACAGTAGTTTTTATTTTTAATGTCTTTTGAGACAAAGCTCATTTATTCATTTTATTCAGTTCCTGCTTCACTTAATTCTGGAACTGTCTGCTCAAGTTACCATTAGAAAATATTCTATATATCAATACACGTGTTCCTTATTTGTACGACCGTTATCCTCTTATAGCTCCTTATGGTTAAAAATGAGATCGTCCAAATCGTCCAAGATAAAATGCAAAATTGTAAATACTGACTATCTGGTGTTGCTTATCTGCCGAATTCTTATTTATTTTTAGTGTCGTCAGTTAAATAATGAACCATATAAATAAAGAAAGGGAAGAAAAACGACATGCTATACAGAAAAATATATAGAAAAGAAAAAAAGAGAGTAGGGGAAAGATAGAGAGAGGGGGAGCGGGCGGAAGCGATAATGATAATCTTTTTCAATCGAACTGAATGAAAACATGAAAAGAAGGAAAGAAAGAAAAAAAGACGGGAGTGTTAAATCAAGAATATCATACATTTTACATATTGAAATATAGCTCTTAATTAAACATTTTTTTTTTTTTAGATAGGCTTGATAATCTGTATTATTTGGATTATTAGAAACAATTGTCCTCATCTTTATTGTTATATTTGTTTATTGATCAAAATGGCGTGTGTATAACAATAAAGATGAGGACAATTGTCCGAATAATCCAAATAATCCAAAATATCAAACGTTATCATTATCAAATAGCATAAACTGTGTTTATGCTAGTTCGTAATATTAGAGACGAATTGCAAACATTTTCTTTCAATAAAGCCGTTATGGACTGTAGGACTAGCTTATTAAACATTGCACCACGACGAGACGCACTAAAAAAGAGAATATTAGTCGGATCATACCTTTCCCAAGAGTAGGTAATTTCTCTTACGCGTCCTTAATATCAAAGTCCATGTCTACGTAATGAATTGTCTGATAGTCCATGGACAAATGACTCGTACATTACCCTAAACATTCAAAAAATATTTAATTCCTAAAAAAGAATTATACTCTGTCTCTACTAAAGAATCACTGCAGCTGAACTCTTCAAACCATCTGCCAACACTAAAAACCCATGCCTTAAATCTATCACGGGATCCTGCATCAACGATTGGAATACACTAACAAAAATTTCAAAACGTGTCTGCTCACCAACTCAAAATTATTATCAAATTGAAATTCAAATAGTATAAGTAAACTTATCACACGCTATTGCTATAATGAACTTTCAAACTATGACAAAAAAAAAGAAGAAAAATCAACTGAGGTGGTCACTACAGAATAGATTCAGTCCTAATTAGTGATCATCCTCCACACATTAATACAATAACCGCATTACGTTATTTGTTTTGTGGGACATTGCAATGTGGTAAATAAACCATCTTCTTCTTCTTCTTCTTCCTTCTTCTTCTTCTTCTTCTTCTTTTCCTTCTTTCTTTTCTTCTTTTTCCTCCTTTTTGCTTTTTTCTTGTTGATCTTTTTTTTTTGTTGTTGTTGTTATGTTTTTCTTCTTCTTCTTCTTCTTCTCTTCTTTTCTTCTTCTTCTTCTTCTTCTTCTTCTTCTCTTCTTCTTCTTCTTCCTTCTTCTTCTGTTTGCTTTTCTTCTTTTTCCTCTTAATCTGTTGATCTTTTTGTTGTTGTTGTTGTTGTGTTGTTTTTTCTTCTTCTTCTTTTCTCTTCTTCTTCTTCTTCTTCTTCTTTCTTCTTCTTCTTCTTCTTCTTCTTCTTCTTCTGTTTCTTTTCTTCTTTCTTCTTAAATCTGTATCTTTTTTTTTATTGTTTTTTCTCTTTATTCTTCTTCTTCTTCTTCTGTTCCTTCTTTTCTTCTTCTTCTTCTTTCTCTCTTCTTCTTCTTCTGTTTGCTTTTTCGTTTTTCCTTCTAATCTTTGATCTTGTTTCTTGTGTTGTTTTTGTTGTTCTTCTTCTTCTTCTTCTTCTTCTTCTTCTGTTTCTTTTCTTCTTTTCTTCATTAATCTTGTTGATCTTCTTCTTCTTCTTTTCTTCTCTTCTTCTTCTTCTTCTTCTTCTTCTTCCTTCTTCTTTGCTTTTCTTCTTTTCTTCTTAATCTTGTTGATCTTTTTGTTGTTATTGTTTTCTTCTTCTTCTTCTTCTTCTTCTTCTTCTTCTTCTTCTTCTTCTCTCTTCTCTCTTTCTTTGCTTTCTTCTTTTCCTCTTAATCTTGTTGACTCTTGTTGTTGTTTGTTGTTGTGGTTGTTGTTCTTCTTCTTCTTCTTCTTCTTCTTCTTCTTTCTGTTTCTTTTCTTCTTTTCTCTTAATTCTTGTTTGATCTTTTTTTTGTTGTTTGCTGTTGTTATTGTTTTTCTCTTCTTCTTCTTCTCTTCTTCTTCTTCTTCTTCTTCTTCGTTCTTCTTCTTCTTCTTCTTCTGTTTGCTTTTCTGCTTTTTTCTTAATCTTTTGTCCTTAAAAATTGTTCGATCTTTTTTTTTTTGTTGCTGTTTTGTTTTTCTTCTTCTTCTTCTTCTTCTTCTTCTTCTTCTCTTTCTTCTTCTTCTTCTTCTCTTCTTCTTCTTCTTCTTTCTTCTTTGCTTTTCTTCTTTTTCTCTTTAATCTGTTATCTTGTTTGTTGTTTGTTGGTTGTTTTGTTGTTATGCTTCTTCTTCTTCTTTCTTCTTCTCTTCTTCTCTTCTTCTGTTGCTTTCTTCTTTTTCTTCTAATCTTCGTGATCTTTTTGTTGTGCTTGTTATTGTTTTTCTTCTTCTTCTCTTCTTCCTTCTTCTTCTTCTTCTTCTTCTTCTCTTCTTTGTTTGCTTTTCTTTCTTTTTCCTCTTTAATCTTGTTGATCTTTTTGTTTTGTTGTTGTTGTTTATTGTTTCTTCTTCTTCTTCTTCTTCTTCTTCTTCTTCTCTTCTTCTGTTTGCTTTTCTTCTTTTTCCTCTTAATCTTGTTGATCTTTTTGTTGTTGTTGTTTTGTTATTGTTTTTCTTCTTCTTCTTCTTCTTCTTCTTCTTCTTCTTCTTCTTTTCTTCTTCTGTTTGCTTTTCTTCTTTTTCCTCTTAATCTTGTTGATCTTGTTGTGTTTGTGTTATTGTTTTTCTTCTTCTTCTTCTTCTTCTCTTCTCTTCTTCTTCTTCTTCTTCTTCTTCTTCTTCTTCTTCTGTTGCTCTTTCTTCTTTTCTTCTTAATCGTTGTTGATCTTTTTTTTGTCTGTTGTTATTGTTTTTCTTCTTCTTCTTCTTCTCTTCTCTTCTTCTTCTTCTTCTTCTTCTTCTTCTTCTTCCTTCTTTCTTCTTCTTCTGTTGCTTTCTTCTTTTTCCTCTTAATCTTGTTGATCTTTTGTTGTGTTGTTTTGTTCTTGTTGTTTTTGTTGTTCTTCTTCTTCTCTTCTTCTTCTTCTTCTCTTCTTCTTCTTTTTCTTTTTCTTTTTTGGTTGCTTTCTTCTTCTTTTCTTCTTATCTGTTGATCTTTTTTTTTGTTGTTGCTGTTGTTATTGTTTTCTTCTTCTTCTTCTCTTCTTCTCTTCTTCTTCTTCTCTTCTTCTTCTTCTTCTTCTTCTTCTTCTTCTTCTGTTTGCTTTTCTCTTTTCTTAATCTTGTTGGCTTTTTGTTTGTTGCGTTGTTATTGTTTTTCTTCTTCTCTTCTTCTTCTTCTTCTTCTTCTTCTTCTTCTTCTTCTTCTTCTTCTTTTCTTTTCTTTTTTTCTTTTTTTCTTTGCTTTCTTCTTTTTCCTCTTAATCTTGTTGATCTTGTTGTTTGTTGTTGTTCTTCTTCTTCTTCTTCTTCTTCTTCTTCTTCTTCTTCTTCTTCTTCTTCTTCTTCTTCTTCTTCTTCTGTTTGCTTTCTTCTTTCTTCTTAATCTGTTGATCTTTTTTTTATGTTGCTGTGCTTCTTCTTCTTCCTTCTTCTTCTCCTTCTTCTTCTCTTCGTTTCTCTTCTGTTTGCTTTATTCTTTTTCTAATCTTGTTATCTTTTTTTTTGTTGTTCTGTGTTATTTTTTTTTTCTTCTCTTCTGTTCTTCTTCTTCTTCTTCTTCTCTTCTTCTTCTTCTTCTTCTTCTTCTTCTTCTTCTTATCTGTGCTTTTCTTCTCGTTTTTCCTTCTTAATCTTGTTGACTTTGTTTTGTTGTTGTTGTTATTGTTGTTGTTGTTGTTCTTCTTCTTCTTCTCTTCTTCTTCTTTTGCTTTTCTTCTTTTTCCTCTTAATCTTGTTTGATCTTTTTGTTGTTGTTGTTGTATTGTTTCTTCTTCTTCTTCTTCTTCTTCTTCCTTCTTCTTCTTCTTCTTCTCTGTTTTGCTTTTCTTCTTTTCCTCTTAATCTTGTTGATCTTGTTGTTTTTGTTTGTATGTTTTTCTTCTTCTCTTCTTCTCTTCTTCTTCTTCTTCTTCTCTTTCTTTATGCTTTTCTTCTTTTTCTTCTTAATCTTGTTGATCTTTTTTTTTTTGTTGCTGTTATTGTTTTTCTTCTTCTTCTTCTTCGCCTTCTTCTTCTTCTTTCCTCTTCTTCTTCTTCTCTCTTCTTTTCTCTTCTTCTTCTTTGTTTGCTTTCTTCTTTTCCTCTTATCTTGTTATCTTTTGTTGTTTTGTTGTTATTGTTTTCTTCTTCTTCTCTTCTCTCCTTCTTCTTCTTCTCTTCTTCTGCTTTTCTTCTTCTTCTTCTTCTGTTTGCTTTCTTCTTTTCCTCTTAATCTTGTTGATCTTTTTGTTGTTGTTGTTGTTATTGTTTTCTTCTTTTCTTCTTCTCCTTCTTTCTTCTCCTTCTTTCTTCTTCTTCTTCTTCTCTCTTCTCTTCTTTCTCTTTTCTGTTTGCTTTTCTTCTTTTCCTCCTAATCTTGTTGATCTTTTTGTTGTTGTTGTTGTTATTGTTTTTCTTCTTCTTCTTCTTCTTCTTCTTTCTTCTTCTTCTTCTTCTGTCTTCTTCTTCTTCTCTTTCTTCTTTCCACTCATTCTTCCAGATATGACGTGACACAAGTCGCAAGTATTGGGCATCCGGCGAGGAGCAACTTGTCATTCAGTATAATGGATTTGCGGGACTAGCTTGCAAACTATTACACCAACAATGAAACCCTAATACCAGTCGAAAAATCTATGAATCCAACTATGTGAATAATAGTTTTAATATAAAATCCAGCTCGTAGCGCAAATGTATTAAGAAATCAATTTTTGCTTTGCTTCAAAGTGAAATAAAATAAAATATTTCATCTTATCCTTTAGGGGGGCACATAAATTCGTTTAGAGTAGACATTCGTGGCTTTGGCATCGCAGTAACCATCCAGCATTCTCACCGTCACGACAAATCTAGAAACCTATCTTGGCGCCAAGACGCTAAGACGTCATCACGATTTGATCTCCCAGCAACTCTCCAAGAATTCTACTGAAAAACATTAATTCTTGGACTGTTAGTTTTGTTCTCTTTACACATTAGCAAAACACACCTTGTCACGTGTTCTAACACAACGCATCAACCCATTTAAAATAATTACTCAACCCAAGTGTAAATCTTATTAGATTTGGTGCATATAAAATACTATAAAGTCGTTCAACGTTTCTTATATTTACTTATCTATTTACTTGTTCATTATATTTACTTATATGTATTTATTCCGACTTGTTCATTTCACATGCCGCGTACTTTTTACTGCCATGGTCAAATTTGCTCAAGTAAATTAACCTTGTTAAATGAACAAGTATTTTGTCCATGATCATTATGCATTTGTTTATTGACGTACTGGAAAAAGAAAAAGTTTTTTAAAAACTTTATTTAAGACAACACAAATACAAATAGGTTTAAGTAGGAGGTGTGTGAATGTAACGATTATCGTTATCTGATGTGGAATCAGCCACCTAAGTTCAAATCCTGAACGTGTCTTATTTACGTAGCCCTAATACCTTTCGAAAATGAATGAACTCAACTATTGTCCCTACTGTTCTTTAACCTTGGAATAGCAACCAGTTTAGATGGTTGGTTGGTTGGCTGGTTGGTTGTATTTTTACGGTATATCAACTCCTATTGGGGTACTTTATGCCGAAGAAATTGTTTTATTCATTCTTGGTGGTTACTGAATTTTTTCTTAAACTTATTTTTAAACACATCTTTTATTACCCTATTTTCTTCTATCTAACTTATTAATTTTTAAGCACATCATTCAATACTAATTTTCTATCTATTAGATGGGACCTCAGAGGTACTACCACTCCAGGTCATGGTGGAACTGGGAGTAATCGCGACGAAGAAGTACCCCACACTCCCACAGCTCCAAAATTGAAACCTCGCCATGGGATGAAGTTTAACGTCAGGACAATAAGACCTTCAACCACCGCCTTCTAGCACAAAGATGCTAAAGAGGATTGGGAGCTTTCCATAAGGTTAATAGCGTTGGGTATAGGGATTGACGTAACCAGTCTACTGATCGGAGGGGGCCTCTCCGACCGCCCGTCTAGCCCAAAGTTGAGTGTTGCATATGATGGGGTAATCAGCCACCAGGATTCCATCCATAAGCATCATGGGTTGCCACTCACAACCAACAGGTGGCCCCATTGAGGGGATTTAACCTCTGTAGAGGTACAGTCGGTGTATTCCTCCGCTCCAGCCAAAAGGACAATAAAGAAGAAAACAATTCAAACCAGTTGCAGACATAGTATCCACTAGGCTATGCGTAACCAATATACACTACATGAATCGTGTCCCCACGACAAAACCATTTTATGTAAAATGTATAGCTGAAGGTATGTACCCCAACCTTATTGTCCTAAGGACAAGCCTCAACTCTTTTTATCATATGGGTGCTAGAAGGCAGTGGCTGAGGGTCTTCATGTCCTGGTGTTGAGGTTACAGTTTTGGAGGTTTGTGGAATGTGTAGCATCCCTTCATCACCATTTCTTTCAGGTCCACTCTGACCAGGAGTGGTAGTACCTGTTAAGGTCTAATCTACGGGTTAATAAGAAAAATGCGTTTATAAAAAAAATTGAGTATCCAATAAGAATTAATTTATTTCAAAACTTTGTCGGCATTAAATGACCTACTGAGGTTGATATGCCGTAAAACAAAATAAAACAAACCAAACCAAACCTGAATGTATGTCTGGATGAAAATGCAACAACCAAATGTGTATGTAAAAAAGTGACTAATTCTACTGAATTATCAACTGAAACGAAAATGATGTTGATTGAGTGAATGATTGAGTGAGGGTAGAGAGATTTTATTGCAGAAGTGGGGACCATAAAGTTGCATGCAGCTTTTTCTAAATTATCAAATGCAGCTTTTCCCGGGCTTGTAAAAAGAAAATGCCGCTACTATACCTTAAAACCTGATATCTCGATGTTTTCTCGAAAAAGGCAATTAAAGAAAATCATATAAAAGGTTAGCAAACTATAATCTTATTATAATGGTGATTGTGTGTTTATCTGCCTATATTACTACTCAAGTCTTAATCTTTTTAGTTATTTACCTAATATTATCCATGATTTTATTTTATTTTAAACCTCAATTAATAATGGAATTGTTTTACATTATTAATACTGCTGGACAAATCTACATACTAATAATATACAATTGAATTTATATATAGAAGAAAGTAGCGGTTTACAGAGTGAACGGGAAGGCTAATTTGCATATTTATATTAAAAATTTGATTTTAATAAATATGTGCTTAGTATTATTGATTTCTAATTGTTTGGTTTCATCTTAATGAATATGAGTAAAAATCCCGGGGATAAATCTTAAAAGTAATCTATAAACAAGGGGAAATAACTGTAGTTTTATTCTTTACTTCCTAATTTAACTAAATAGTTAAATTAGGAAAATTTAGTAATGAAAGACGAAAGTGATGGAAGAGTAAGTTTCTATTTTTTGATTAAACTCCCTCTGTTTGAAATATTTCATCTGCATTTGTATTTACTTCCATTAGCGTTTTTCGTATAATATAATATATAATTACATTAAAACTTAAATACTAGCACCAGGGGGCTGCATATATTTGTAAATTCATTTAATCTAAATAGTATATATCAACTAAACTATGGAGATGCCCGTGGTGTAATGGTTATCGTTGTAGTAAATTTACACGGTGACATGAGTTCAAATTCTGAATGAGACTGGTTGAATTTCACATAGCAGTAATACGCTTGCGAAAAGTTTGCATCCAACTATTCTCCCTCCAGTCACGTGTAAATAGTAGGGCAGACTGTGCTCTTTAATCTTGGTATGGCCACAGACCTAGAAATAAAGCTCTAAATTCAAACCACTCCAGCCGTAAAAGTTGACCTCGCGTCAAATCCTGCTCTTTTGGGGTTGGTAAATACATATATTTACTAAAGTTATACTATGTTATCAGCTAAAAGTTTAAGGTATTTCATTGTAAATATTACTAGAAATGAATTCAGTGCAGGCTTTGTAAGTAGAATAAATTCCAGGTATGGTCAAAACTGTTTTCTATAATGTTGTTTTGTAAAAGAGAGTATCTAGTTAGCATAATATTCTTAGAGAACTATATTATATATATATAATATATATATAATATATATTTATATTATATATATATATATTATATATATATATATATATATAGGAGTAAATGTGGAAAATAAATCCGACAATATTAAGAAGAATTTGAAATTTGAAAAATGAAATCTTTTTAGTTGACTTTTCTTTCATCCCAAGATACATCCTGATGAAGGTTTAAGAAACCGAATGTTTTAAACATCGATAAATAAATTCATCCTATTTTCGGAACACTTGTTTTTTCAAATTTCTTAAATATTATATATATATATAGTTTTGTACTGTAGTTAGGGTATTTCCATGTGTGGTTTAACCAAGCTGATGAGGTAGACTTAAGGAGAACTCAATTACCTAATACCAGTGAGTAGAAGGACAGAGCAAGATATTTAGTAATGAAGAAAAAACTCTAAACTTGCTTCATTACAATAATTTATTTCAACGTATTAATACGGCATCTTCAGTAATCACAAGAACATGACTCATGTTCTTGTGATTACCTGAAGATGCCGCATTAATACGGTTGAAATAAATTATTGTAATGAAGCAAGTTTAGAGTTTTTCTTCATTTACTAAATATATATATATATATATATATATATATATATATATATATATATAGTATATATTGAATAATGGAGATTCGCTTCCGGTTTTTGTCTGTAACAAAAATTACATCACTGCATGCGTCACATTACCCAAAATCGTCATAACATAGAATGAATACACTCAGAATTTGAACAGCAACATTAGACAGTCCTCATTGTTTTTTTTAAACAAAGTTTTAATAAATACATGACTGGTATTATATATCATATATAGTTTGTTTTATTTTAATACATATT
>CM042152.1:51385911-51388832 GCA_023376005.1 Doryteuthis pealeii
ATCATGGGAAATATGACGCTTCAAATGATAAAGGAATAGTGACTTATTATAGTTAGTATATAGTCTCGGTTACAGACAGAAAACACCTTTTCCATTATGATAAGATCTGTTTGTATATCAAGAACTTGTGTCAGAATAAATAATTTGTTTCTTCTTTGAGTTGTGTCCAAAAGTTGCTTATTTATTCATTCATCGTCATTTGTGTCTTTTTTATCCATTCTTACTTTCATTAATTCATATGTAATGTGTCAAGTACATTTACACGCTGTTTGACTCAAACATTTCTTTTTATTGCTAAGCTCTTGTATTCACGACTTAAAAAGATTTTATCAAATTCCCTCTTTTAATCAGGACAGCCCTGATGTGGGATGGAGGCTTTAGAAATAAACCGATTTGCACCTACAGAACTGTAAGAACTGCAACCCATGGAGCGTACTGTGTGGCCATGGATGGCGACCGTGGTGCGTTAGATGTAACCCTGCTGGGGGCTGAACAGTCCAAGACAAACATCATTTCACTTGACACTTAACCTAAGCTAGACGGGCGATCAGAGAGACCCCTTCGATGATCATAAGCTTAGTCACGTCGAGCCCTTAGCACCCATATGATTTATATATATATATATATATATATATATTATATGTGTGTGTGTGTTGTGTGTGCTGTGTCTGCTGCGTGCGATGTATATATTGTGAGAAAGAGTGTGTGTGTCTCTCTCTCTCTCTCTCTCTCTCTCTCTCTCTCTCTCTCTCTCTCTTCTCTCGGTCTCTCTCTCTCTCTGTGTGTGTGTGTGTGTGTCTGTGTCTGTGTGCTAAATGATAGGTTGCGTAGCCATACTGGAGAAAAAAAAAGCATTTATTTATTGCATAATATAATATATATATATATATATATATATTTAATATATATTATATATATATATATATATATATATATAGGAATGTTGTGTGTGGGTGTTGGGGTGGTTTTGCTATATTGATAAGTGCGTAGCCTAATGATATGAAAAGGCATTTATTGATGGGCAAGCCCCAGCGTTTTTTTTTACCTATATGACTTGAAGCAATGGCTGTGATTTAATGTCGGTATGATGACAACATTAGTCTGATGAGGAATTTTCCAATTGAGATCTTGCTGGAATATGAAGTATCCTCATCACCTTTAATGTCCCAAGCTCACTGTGACCCGGAGTGAGTACTACCTGTTAGGGTACCTCTATGATGTTAAATCAGATGCGTGCTTAAATAGATCGAAAATGAATTTGAAATTGTTTAAAAACTGAGTTTAGAAAAATTGCTGAGACCCAACAAGATGGATAAATCAAAATATCTTCGCATAAAAATAACCCCAGCAGGATGTTGACAGCTGTAAAATCCACCAACAACCAACCAAACCAACCAAACCAGCCCGAAATAAATTGTTTTATTCTTTCAGAGTATTTTTAGTCTCTTTTCTCTCATCTCTATTTCCTTCTCTCTTCTCTTTCTCTCTTCTCTTCTCTCTCTCTCTCTCTTCTCCTATATATATATAATATATATATATATATATATATATATATATAAAGCGTGTCAAAACAGTATCGAGATTTTTTTGTACTTGTTGATGACAGCTTTGTATTCTGAAAAAATATCTTTTCCCTTCTTATTTTTTCACAATACAAGGCGTGTCAAAAAACATACCAAATTTACAGTTTATTTACCAAGGATAGAGATGAAGATGAATGGAACATTTTTTAGAATACAACGACTGTGTTAAAAAGATACGAAAATCTCGGATACTCTTTTTTAAACACACGTTGTACACAGTTTACACACACACACACACACACACAAACACACACACACACACACACACACCATATATTTTTTGGTGGGGGTCTTTTTTTCCTAATTTTCATTTAATTAATGACATTGTGTGTCAAGTGCCTGTACACGCAATGGTTGTCTCTTAACATATAATTTTTATCTGCCTGCACTTAGATTCCGACTGAAAAGATTTGTCCAATTCCCTCTCTATCGAGGTACACGGCGTCTCGATTAATATGTTAGAAAGTCCATTTGCTGTGCCTATCCGATTTGATTATCTCCCTTGTTTTTTCCTGTTTGCCAAAAAGCAGTTGAACTTTAAATTCACGTTTCTCTTTTCTATTCTAGCATCACAACATTCGAAACATCTTCTAGAATAACCTTCATAATTATTTTTCTGTTGCTTCTGCAATCCCAGCGCATCCCCCTGGGAATCGAGTGACATTAAATCTTTTAAATAACTACGTTCCTTCTCACATTAATCTTTAAAACGCGAAACGAGTCTCCAAATACTTAGAAATCACAGAAACGTTTATTGTTCAATGATGATGATAGCTTTTTATCTAGTGCTCCTGGGAACGCACATTATTTGCTCTCGAATAAATTCCCGGAAAAAAATTATGGGTTCCACTAAGCCGTCAACTGCTACCTTGATAACCTATTTCTGTGTAATTTGTTTCTAAGGAATATTTGAAATGTATTTACAGCTAGCTTGAAATGATGAGGAAAGAATAAAAGAAAAAAGAAAAATCATGGGGACGCTGCGACACACTTTTTACTGCGTTCCTGTTTGATTTTTTGCGTCAGTGACACAGGATGCGTGCCTGATCGCATCTCCTGATGTTCTTGCCAATATGTATTTGTCATTTAAAACTTTGAACGGTGTTAAAATGTAAAAACAACAGAAGGGATCGAAATCATTACATATTATACTTCCAAGCATTCAGCTGAATACAAGTTCTACAGCCTCTAAAAGCAGGCTTTATATGCTATTAGAGGAGGTTTTTATAGTTTGTAGTGCTCCTGTTAGAAGCCCTATTTCTTAATTGGACGGTCATTTCTTAACTCTACAAATATGTTTATTTTTTCTGCATATTACCATTTCGCTCCCAGATAATT
>CM042152.1:51388932-51391432 GCA_023376005.1 Doryteuthis pealeii
AGCAGGATGGCTGCTTTTCTATGGCCGGTGATGTCCGCGGTTTGGCCTAACAGCACCACTAGCATACTCGCTAGATAGTTCTCACTAGCTTTTTTCTCAAGCTTTTTCGTTTTTGGAATTCAAGCTTTGCGACCATCGTAGTTACTAATTATAGCTTATTTAATGCAGACATACAGTCAACTGATACTGGTTACAGCTCGTCGGAAGAATTTCCCTTATATATAATCGGTGAGATTTACAGAGAGATCAAATTTTTTAAAAATGCAACTAAATATCTATAGGCTTATGTGTATAATTTATTAGAAATCCGAGTTACAATATATTGTGTTGGAGTCAGAGAAACCTGGATATAGTAAAAGGAGATGTGGCGTTAAATTGAGAATTAAAATATTGCAAAACTGTTGTACGAAGTTCAAAGAAAACTTTATAATCTGACCAAAATAGCTTAAAGAATAAAGAAAAATGTTGGAAAACAAAAGAAACATCAACAAAACAACAACAACAACAACAACAACAACAACAATAATAATAATAATAATAATAATAATAATAATAATAATAATAATAATAATGATAATAATAATTGGAACATGAAGGTGAAGATTGTACCAATTGCAATTGATGACCTTGGAACAGTCCCCAAAGCTCTGGAAAAGAATTTGGGTGAATTGAAAATCAGAGGAAGAATCCAGTCCACCCTCACTACATCCATGTTAAGATCGGCCAGAATACTCAGAAGAACACTGGGACCTACGGACACTTGCTGTCACTCAGCTCCCAGTGAATTACCGGATACGGCAGGTGTAAAAAAACCAATAATAATAATAATAATAATAATAATAATAAACGTATAAAGATAGTTAGAAGCAGAAAGTGTGAGTTGAAGAATGCAACAGAATCGGTGAGAAAAACTCAAGAGTTCTTCAAGACGAATAGCAAAACAAAAACTACCCAAGAAAAATAAAAGAGTAAAGGAATCTAAAAAAAATGGATACAAATAAAATATTAAGCAACAAAGAATGTGTGTAGAATAAACAAAAACAAAAAAGGGAAATAAAACTGTTTGGAAAGAAAAAAAATAATAAACAAGCCAAAATAGAGAAAAGAGAAAAGAGAAAAGAGAAAGAAAAAAAACGATGAAAATAAAAAAAGAAAGAAAGAGTTATCTGAAAAAAAGAGTAAAACAACAACAACAACAAAAAAATAAAAGTGAACTGAAGAAAAAAAAAAAGAAAAAAGAAAAAAAAAAGAAAATAAGACTGGAAGAAAAGGAAAAGATGCAGAATGAAATCGATTCAAAGTGTGATAAAGAAAGGGAGAGAGTGAAAAAGAAAGGAAGAAAGTGAGAAAGAAAGGAAGAAAGTGAGAAAGAAAGGAAGAAAGTGAGAAAGAAAGAATAAAAAGCGAAAAGGAAAGAAAAAAAAGCTAGAAAGAAAGAAAGCGAGAAAAAAAGAAAGAAAGAAAGGAAGGAAGAAAAAAAGAAAGAAAGAAAGAAAGGAAGGAAGAAAACAAAAGAAAGAAACGAGGAAAAAAGAAAGAAGGTAAGAAAGAAAGGAAAAACATGAGATAGAAAGAAAGAAAGAAAGAAAGAAAGAAAGAAAGGAAGAAAAAAGAAAGGAAGCGGGAAGAAAGAAAGAAAGAAAGAGGAAGAAAGAAAATGAGATAGATAGAAAGAAAGAAAGAAAGAAAGAAAGAAAGAAAAAAAAAGGAAGCGGGGAGAAAGAAAGAAAGAAAGTGAGGAAGAAAGAAAATGAGATAGATAGATAGAAAGAAAGAAAGAAAGAAGAAAGAAAGGAAGAAAAAAGAAAGGAAGCGGGGAAGAAAGAAAGAAAGAAAGTGAGGAAGAGAGAAAATGAGATAGATAGATAGAAAGAAAGGAAGAAAAAAGAAAGGAAGCGAGGAAGAAAGAAAGAAAGAAAGTGAGGAAGAAAGAAAATGAGATAGATAGAAAGAAAGAAAGAAAGAAAGAAAGAAAGTGAGGAAAAAAGAAAGAAAGTGAGAAAGAAAGGAAGATAACGAGATAGAACGAAAGAAAGGTAGAAAAAAAGAAAGAAAGAAAGCGAGAAAGAAAGAAAGAAAGAAAGAAAGCGAGAAAGAGAGAAAGAAAGCGAAAAAGAAAGAAAGAAAGAAAGAAAGAAAGTGAAAACGAAATGACGTACGCGAGAAAGAAAGAAGGAAAGAAAGAAAGAAAACCAGAAAGAAAGAAAAAAACGATGAAAAAAAAGAACGAATTATCTGAAGAAAAAAATGAAGACTGCAAATTAATGAGAAAACGTATATCAATTACTTACATCATTCGTTAATGAAGAAATTCTAGGCAGAAAGTTTGAATGTTTCGCCTAATCCATTGACAGAGAGGAAGCGGAAACGGTGAAATCAAGAAGCTTGTCAGCGAACATATCGGGTTGGAGAAGAAAAAAAATAACGTTCTTGCAACTTTTGATGTTGTTCTTAAGTCGGGTAATTCCAGATAAATCATGATACGAATAGACGCACAAAG
>CM042152.1:51396432-51413932 GCA_023376005.1 Doryteuthis pealeii
TTTGATGATCAGAGGAAGCAATATCTGGAGAATAAACATACTTCAAAGAACCTTAATCTTTTCAGATGTGATCATTGCTTTATGAGCCTATGAAGTTTCATGAAAGCGCAATCCACGTTAGCTACTTATCAAACCGGGCATATTAACCTTCGAATCAATGTTTAAACTGCTGACGCTCAATGCCTGCTGTCAAACCAAACTCATAGAGACCCATTAGAAACATTTTACGGAGGTTAATTATGGATTACTGGCAAGAATATGGTGTAAGTGTTTAAGTTTTACTGTGGATTACTAGCAATAATATGCGGCCTTCCGGTGTAATTGTTTAAGTTTTACTGTGGATTACTGGCAAGAATATGCGGTCTTCCGGTGTAAGTATTCAGGATTTTCTCTTGTGAATTAGAAAAACTAGCGAAATAAGATAAGAACACATATAAAAAGATTAGACAAATCTTATTATAATGGAGATTGTGTGTTTGTCTGTCTGTAACTGAAACTATATCCCTACTCAAGTCACAATTCCCTTTGTTATTTACATCACATTCTCCATGATTTTATTTATATTTAAACTTCAATTATTAATAAAATTATTTTACATTACTTACACTGTTGACCATATCTACATACTAATAACATGCAATTGTATTTATATATACAACAAAATAGAGGTTTACAGTGTGAATGGGAAGGCTAATTTGCATTTTGATCTTAAAAAATTGATTTTAATAAATATATGCTTAGTATTATTGATTTCTAATTGTTTAGTTTTATCTTATTGAATATGAGCAAAAATCTCTTCAATAAATCTTAAAAGAAATCCCTGAACAAGAAGAAATAACTGTAATATTATTCTTTACTTCCTATTTTAACTAAACAGTTTAATTAGGAAAATTTACCAATGAAAGAGGGGAGTAACTGAAAATGATGGAAGAGTTAGTTTCAAAGTTGTTCTATTTTTCAATCATACCCCCTCTGTTCAAAATCTTTTTATCTACATTCTTATTCAGTTTCATTAGCCTTTCTAATTTAATATGATATTTTATTATATTAAAACTTAAATACTTGCACACGGAGGGTGCATATATTTGCTAGTTTTACTAATATCTTAATTGGCTTATATTCATAGCATTGATTTTAATATATTGGAGAATAAAACAATAATATCACAGCACAATTAGACAAGTTAATTATTTATTAAACCCGCTTTTCTAAAAACCGGTATTCAAAATAACCAAACCATATATTATGTAAACCTTTATTTCTTAGTAATACATAAGACATTTTCCTGGGATATAAAACGCACTAAACCATGGGCTGCCTTGAGGCAAATCTAACTCAGATTTTCATAGACTTCATTAATAAAGAAGAAGTATCCTATGATTTAATGATTTTGACTTTAGATTAGATATTCATTGATAAACTTACTCAATGTGACGTAAACAGTGACGTAGTTTCGGTTACAGCCCAACAGACACTGAATCTCCATTGTAATAAGATATTCTATTCTGTTCCGATCCACTTAGCCCATTCTAACATTGATTTAAATTTTTGTAAAATCTGTAAATTTTTTTCCGAAGAAGTACTAGGATGAATCAAAGGTTTTGAAATATTTTGTTAACAGTGAAGCACAATTCGTCTGTCTCGGATGTTTTTACCGGGGCCGTGAAGGTGACAAACTACCCTAGACAGTCAGATGCCGAACTCACCTGATACTCTCCCTGGAGACTAGCGTCGTGTAACGTTTATCGTCTTGGGAAATGAACATGGTGAAATTCTGGACGAGACTGTTTGTATTTCACATTGCGATACACTTGGAAAAGGTATGAATCCAACTATTCGCCCTCCAGCTATGGGTAAGTAGTAGAAGCAGGCAGCGCTCTTTAAAACGTAGTATGGCAACAAGTCATAGAGAAGGAAAACGCTGAATTCAAATCTGTTAAATTCCGCTTTAAAATAATTTGTGTCGCATCCAGCTGCGGAGGGATTGTATAAATATCTACTTAGATGTGGATAATTGTATTTTTCCTATGTATATTATTCACTATAAAATATCATTAAACTTTAGACACATACTAAACATAACAAAAGATTATCCTACTTTCATGACTAATTTAGTTTTAGATTGGGGTATGAGACACTAAACCAAGGGTTGCCAAACTACGGCCGGCATGCCGCATCCAGCCCGCGAAGGCTATTTATCAGGCCCGACGACGGTACTTCAATTTTTAATATTTTTGATAATGTTTTGAAGATAGATATGTTGGTTAAATTCGTTTCTGTGCCTCTTACGCCACTCATCCATGAATATAACATGGAAAGATAAATTTTGTTTTAAATCTTTTTCTCAGAGGTTTCGTTCTGGCTAGCAAGAATTGAGCACAAT
This sequence comes from Doryteuthis pealeii, assembly GCA_023376005.1. Classification (NCBI taxonomy): domain Eukaryota; kingdom Metazoa; phylum Mollusca; class Cephalopoda; order Myopsida; family Loliginidae; genus Doryteuthis; species Doryteuthis pealeii. Next base: position 51,398,816 of record CM042152.1, read on the forward strand.
AATAATGTGGCCCGCGCTCGTAATTTTTTTTTCTTATCCGGCGCACTGGGAAAAAAGTTTGGTGATCCCTGCACTAAACCATTGAATACAAAAGAGGTTGAAAAACAGGAGTAATTGTTTGCTCGCGAGTCATCGTTTGATAAATACAAATTATTATGATCAATCATTTGGAAATATTCCAATTTCGGCATTAAGAACCCATTAGGATTTGATGCGCCGTTAACCAAATAAACAAAACTAAATCATGAATAATTTTGATTTTTCGGACTGTCGTCAACATCTTTATTGCTGTATTTATAAAACAATGCTTCAGCCGATGTATCCTCCGGCCTTCCTCGACTGTTTCCTGTGTGTCTGACTATAGTAATGATTCAACATGAAACTCATTTATAATAGTTTGACAGTTATTTGGTGCGGGCACACTTCTGCACCCACACCAAATAACGTTTAATCAGTAAAATGGTTACAGAAAAGCGCACCGTACCTCGGTATATAGCCGGAATTTTGTTTTTTGAGGAGGGGGAGATAATCGTAACAAAACTGGTCATACAACTATTCGGTTCTAGCTCGCTAGGTACTCTCGCTGACCGATCAATGCAAAAACAAATAATGTCATACTTCCTGCGCAGCATACTTCCATCAAAATACCTCAGAACATTTATAATAGTTTGATAGCTGATCAAGAACTTTTTTCTCGTTCAAAAAATGTCGTCATTGTTTTTGCACGCCTATCATTCCGACATGTGTCACGAGAAGAATCATGACCATTTAGAAAAAAATACAGACAAATAAACTAAATTAATCTTTTAAGTAGACTAGCAAAAAAAAACAACAAAAAAACAAACTAAAACACCTTCCGAGTGATGTAAAAAAATATTCTTGAAAGATATTGTCCAAAGGAGGCGGGGTCAGAGGGTTTGTATCATAAGTAAGCATAATCATCAAATTTATTAAAGGAGTTAAAAAAAGAAAAAGAAAAAAAAACAGTTTAAAATGGAAACTTTGTTATGTCCCTCTGAAATAAAATGTTGCGAGCATCTATTAATTATAAATTAAATAATCATTTTGAATTCTTTGCACATAAACTGAACACAAAATCGTAGGTATTTATTTATGAGTTAACTTCTTACTGAAAAAAAAAGACAAGTGAAAGTAAAAAATAATTTTTTTAATTCCTTACCCAATTTTGAGTGTATATAACACAGTTTCATTGTATTCTATGAATTAACAATTTTCACTTTAAAACAAATACTCATAAATTATTGAGAATATTGTGATGTAAGCTGTGACGTAGTTTTGGTAACAGACATAAATACACCCAATCTCCATTATTAATACTAGCAAATATATGCACCCTCCGGGTGCAAGTATTAATGTCATAAAATATTATATTAAATTAGAAAGTCTAAAAAAAACTAAATAAGAATGCAGATAAAATGATTTGAAATAGAGAGGGGTATAATCGAAAAATATAACAGCTGTAGCTTTCTCTTCCATCACCCCTGTCTTTCCTTGCTAAACTTTCCTAATTTAACTATTTTGTTAAATTAGGAAGTAAAGAATAAAATTACAGTTATTTCTTTTTGTTAATTGATTTCTTTTAAGATTTATCTCCCAGATTTTTGCTCATATTCAATAAGATAAAACCAAACAATTAGAAATCAATAATACTAAGCATATATTTATTAAAATCAAATTTTTAATATGAAAATGCAAATTAGCCTTACCATTCAGACTGTAATCCGCTATTTTGTTGTATATATAAATACAATTGCATGTTATTAGTATGTGGATATGGTCAACAGTCTTAATGATGTAAAACAATTTTATTAATAATTGGGTTTTAAATAAAAAAAAAATCATGGAGAATGTAATGTAAATAACAAAGGGAATTGTGATTTGTATCGTAATATAGTTTCGGTTACAGACAGAAAAACTCACAATCTCCATTATAGTAAGATTTTATCCCATTTTCTAACTTTTCATATGAGCTTCAGCATTCTAATAACCATCGTAAATATTTTTGGTTATTTGTTTTGAATCAACGGTCTTTCTAAGCTCTTGCTGCCTCCTCCAAGCTATGTAGTAGTGACTCAGCCTGTACCGGTGTATCTGCAAGAAGTGTGAGGTCATCAGCATAGTCTGCACCTGCGACTGTTTGTGCGGGATATCGCCTGCTTCTTGCCCTTTTTAGCGTGAAACCTTTTCCTTTTATAGTATCTAATGATGTTTGGAGTACGTAGTCTAGGCATATAATAAATATATATGGTGCTAATGTATCTCCTTGTAAATACTTATAAATCATTGAGAATATTGTGATGTAAACTGTGACGTAGTTTTGGTAACAGACATAAATACACCCAATCTCCATTATTAATACTAGCAAATATATGCACACTCCGGGTGCAAGTGTTTAAGTTTCAATATAATAAAATATATTAAATTAGAATGGCTGATGAAACTGAATAAGAATGCAGATAAAAAGATTTTGAACAGAGGGGGTATGGTTGAAAAATAGAACAGCTTTGAAACTAACTCTTCCATCATTTTACATTACTCCCGTCTGTCTTTGTTAAATTTTCCTAATTTAACTATTTCATTAAGATAGAAAGTAAAGAATAATATTACAGTTATTTCTTCTTGTTAATGGATTTCTTTTAAGATTTATTCCTTGTATCTGCAAGAAGTGTGAGGTCATCAGCATAGTCTGCATCTGCGACTGTTTGTGCGGGATATCGCCTGCTTCTTGCCCTTTTTAGTGTGAAAACTTTTCCTTTTATAATATCTAATGATGTTTGGAGTACGTAGTCTAGACATATTATAAATATCATCATCATCATCATGTCACGCTTGCAGCACGGATATCCATGACAATCTCTCGCCAACCCTCCCTATCACTCATTGCATCTGGGAGGTCCTCTGCTGAGCATATAGCATCCTCGCATAGCTGGTCAATGTAGGTCCTTGCTGGGCGCCCCACACTTGCATGTCCATGTGTTGGCTTCCACAGGAGAACGTCGCTTATGAGCTCATCCTTGCTTCTCCAGCAGTGTCCTGCATGCCTTGTCCGTCTCACTCGGATAAAATATATATATTATATATGCTGCTAATATATCTCCTTGTAAATACTTATAAATCATTGAGAATATTGCGATGTAAGCTGTAACGTAGTTTTGGTAACAGACATAAATACACCCAATCTCCATTATTAATATTCTATCCCATTTTCTAACTTTTCACATGAGCTTCAGCATTCTAATAACCATCGTAAATATGTTTGGTTATTTGTCTCGAATCAAAGGTCTTTCTAAACGCTTAGCGCATTACGGCTCATATATTCTCTAGACAGATCAATATTTACGAAGGTCACTTAGTACATATGTTTGTCGAATCCTACTCATAAGCAGTAACATTTAAATCCGCACGGACACGTGTGCACAGCTGTACATAATTATCCTTCGGGCGTTTTAAAACAGGGAATTATATTTTAATTGATAGATATCAGATACTTGATATTATCTTTGAGAGAATCTGATATTATTTGAGATTCTTTCTTTCACTTTTGAATATTTTATTACTCGTTGTAAATTATGATAAATTTTCTCTGTTGTTATTTCGGAAATGTCGAAAGCAATTCAAAACACAGCAGACATGATAACTCCAATTTGTTAAATTTCCAGAAAACATGTTTATTTGAAACAAAAGAACCATAACTCTTCCTCCAACCTCTGATATGAAATCTATGTCATTGCTACTAACGTGTTTATCGTAGTTGATTTATAATTTACGTTGGTTGGTTGGTTTTCACAGCATTCGTTATTTTATTTATACTTGTTATTTATTTATTCATAATAGTTGTTATTTATGCGTTATTTCATTTATTTGGTTGTTATTTATGCGTTATTACATTTATTTATTTGTTTTATTCATGCATGTAATTTATTCATACTTGTTATTTATTCATACTAGTTGTTATTTATGCGTTATTTCAATTATCTGTTTGTTTTATTCATACATGTTATTTATTCATACGTTTTGTCATTTATTCATACGTGTTGTTATTTATTCATACTAGTAGTTATTTACGCGTTATTTCATTTATTTATTTGTTTTATTCATACATGTTATTTATTCATACGTGTTGTTATTTATTCATAACAGTTGTTATTTATTCGTTATTTCATTTATTTATTTGTTTTATTCATACATGTTATTTATTCATACTTGTTGTTATTTATTCATACTAGTTGTTATTTATGCGTTATATCATTTATTTATTTGTTTTATTCATACATGTCATTTATTCATACTTGTTGTTATTTATTAATAACAGTTGTTATTTATGCGTTATTTCATTTATTTATTTGTTTTATTCATACATGTTATTTATTCCTACTTGTTGTTATTTATTCATACTAGTAGTTATTTACGCGTTATTTCATTTATTTATTTGTTTTATTCATACATGTTATTTATTCATACGTGTTATTTATTCATACTAGTTGTTATTTACGCGTTATTTCATTTATTTATTTGTTTTATTCATACATGTTATTTATTCATACTAGTTGTTATTTATTCATACTAGTTGTTATTTATGCGTTATTTCAATTATCTGTTTGTTTTATTCATACATGTAATTTATTCATAATTGTTGTTATTTATTAATAATAGTTGTTATTTATGCGTTATTTCATATATTTATTTGTTTTATTCATACATGATATTTATTCATACTAGTTGTTATTTATGCGTTATTTCATTTATTTATTTATTTTATTCATACATGATATTTATTCATAATAGTTGTTATTTATGCGTTATTTCATTTATTTATTTGTTTTATTCATACATGATTTATTCATACTAGTTGTTATTTATGCGTTATTTCATTTATTTATTGTTTTATTCATATGTTGGGTTGGTTTGGTTTGTTTTGTTTTACGGCACATCAACCTCAGTGGCTCATTTAATGCCGATAAACTTTTGGAATAAATTAATTCTTAACGGATATTCAATTTTTTAAAATAAAAACATTTTTCTATTCAACCCATAGAAGGGACCCTAATAGGTACTACAAGTCAAGGTCAGAGTGGACCAAGGCGCAATGGTGATGAAGGGGTGCTCCACATTCCCCAAACCTCCAGAACTTGAAAATCCTCATCACATCGAGTTTAACGTCATTTCCAGGACATGAAGACCCTCAGTTACCGTCTTTTAGCACACATATGATAAAAAGGCTTGGGCAATTATATAACGATCAGACTTGTTGGGTATTCACATCTTTTTTAACACACTTTAAAAGGAACACATTTTGTATAAATTTAACTCCTAAATGGGATTCTAACAGGTAATATCACTCCGGGTTTTGGTGGACCTGGGAGTAGTGACAATAAAGGATATACTCAACGATCCACAGTTGAAAATGGAAGTGAATCCGACAATTATGTTGAACAATTAAAAGGAGAGAAAATGTTGTATGGATAAAAATAATGTATTAGTTTGCTGGCACGTCTTTCGAACAAAAGTTTGTCCTTATATTCTATTCATTATTATTTCCAATTCAAAATAAAATAATAATAAAAGAATATAAAAATTCTAAGTATACAAAAAGCGGTCATCACCAGGGCAAGATATTTTTTATATTTGAAAATAAAACGGTGAAACCCTATTAAGAAACGTGATAGTATATGGCTATTACTTTTACTAGCAAATATATGCACCCTCCGGGTGCAAGTATTTAAGTTTTAATATAATAAAATATCATATTAAATTAGAAAGGCTAATGAAACTGAATAAGAATGCAGATAACAAATTTGGAACAGAGGGGGTATGATTGAAAAATAGAACAACTTTGAAAGTAACTCTTCCATCATTTTCCATTACTCCCCTCTTTCATTGGTAAATTTTCCTAATTTAACTATTTAGTTAAAATAGGAAGTAAAGAATAATATTAGTTATTTTTTCTTGTTAATGGATTTCTTTTAAGATTTATCCCCGAGATTTTTGCTCATATTCATTAAGATAAAACCAAACAATTAGAAATCAATAATACTAAGCATATATTTATTAAAATCAAATTTTTAAGATCAATATGCAAATCAGCCTGCCCATTCATTCTATAATCCGCTATTTTGTTGTATATATAAATACAATTGCATGTTCTGTGTATATATATATGGTCAACAGTCTTAATGATGTAAAACAGTTTTATTAATAATTGAGGTTTAAATAAAAAATAAAATCATGGAGAATGTGATGTAAATAACGAGGGGAATTGTGATTTGTGTATAGTAATATAGTTTCGGTTACAGACAGACAAACCCACAATCTCCATTATAATAAGATATAAAATCATGCGTTATCTCCCCTCGCCCTATATTTGTCTAAGAGAGTAAGTAGCGTTTTGCTACTCTTTTTTTGAAACAGAAACTAGATCTTATTGATGTAAAATCCCTACTTTGTATCTCTCCTAATTACGACATCCCACTGCCTTCACAAGAATTAACGCAGTCGACTCATTTGACATTCTCATATGAGCAAACTCTTTTCTACGTTTTTTTAAAAAATATTTTTTAATGATTTTTATTTATCATATCAAGTTTTTGCGAAATAAGAAATATCAAATTGTGGTTTCAAACATAATTTGAGCTTATGCTATAAAAATGAACATTTTACATTAGAATTATTGGGCAATAAAGTGTATCCTCTAGATTAGTTGACTGTCGCTATTACTTTAAAAAGGACCATAAAAAATCTTGGATTTCAGTTTGTTGTAATAATATATATATATATTCCTCATCAACATTATGAGGGTTTTAAGACCACTGCAAGAAAACACATTAGAGTTAGTGTTTTAACATACCATCTGGTATCCTACGCTTGCATTTTACGAGCAATAGACTCACCAACGCAGACTATTCATCCACCTCATTTTGTTGCTGAGTTTCTTTTGGTTAGCTCAGTCGGTAGAGCGTTCGGCTAAAAACCACAAGGTTCCTAGTTCGATACCGGTCCTCGACAACTCAGCGTATGAGTAGCACAGTGATCTGTGCGGTAAAGTAAGGAGCTGATGGTAGGTGTGGCGCTTCACCTCAGACGCAAAAAACAATCTCCTTGGTCTAGCGCTAGTGAAAAGGGGATAGACTCACTCGCTGATTGGCTGATACCGACTTTAGGCCGCCCCGACGACTTTACTTTACTTACTATTTTACGCATATTCTGTGTTTTGGGTTTTTTTTTGCAGCATATCAACCTCAGTGGGTCATTTAATGCCGATAAAGTTTTGAAATAAATTCATTCTTAACGCATACTCAATTCTTTTATAAACACATGTTTAATTCAACCCATAGATAGAACCCTAACAGATATTACCACTCCGATCAGAGTGGGCCTGGGAGTAATGGCGATAAATGGGCGCAGATTATTCCCCAGACCCCCAGAACTGGAACCTCACCATCAGTTAGATTTTAACGTCATTCCCAGGACATGAATACCCTCAGCTACCGCCTGCTAACCCCCATATGATAAAAAGGATTGGGGCTTGCCATAAGGGCAAATTGGGTTGGGGTAATCATATCAGTGCCAGGGCTTGACATGACCAGTGGATTGATCGGAAGGGGGCTCTCCTACCACCGGTCTACCTTAAGTAAGGGTCTAAGTGGAATATTGCATAGCATGGACTGCTCATCCACCAGACTTCCCTGCTTAAATCTCATATGTCGCCACCCATGGCCAACAGGTGGTCCCATTGTGGTGTTCCTACCCATCTGCAGAGGTGGAGTCGGTGTATTCTAAAGCCCCAGCCGACAGGGCTTTCTGTGCTTTGTTTTACTTATCGCACTCCTGTATAACTAATAATGTACAAAAAGTTTAAATTAAAATTGATTCAATGTATTTTATGTTATAGTTACTAGTTAGTTTTATTTCACCTAATCTAATATGAAAAAATATATAAAAATAATCCAAATTCTCTGTTTGTTCATAGTTATTCTAATATGGCAAAAATGTCTTCACTTGTTTAACAATCAATTACAAAGTTAAGCCTAATTTTACACTTGTCGTTTTATAAAATCTTAATATAATGGGGATTCGGTGTCAGTTTGTCCGTAACCATATCTACGTCACTACGTAAGTCATAATATCCTCAGGAATTCCTTAATGAGTATTTCATTTATGGTTAAAAACATTAATACATAGATTAATCTTATTTATCCACTTTGTCTCTATGAAAATCTGAATTAGATTAACCTCAATACAGCCCATGTTTTTGGTGCATTTAAAATTCTGAAATGTTTCTAATATATTACTAAGAAATAAAGCTTTACATAATATATTGTGTGGTTACCTTGCATACTGGTTTTAACAAAACCGGGGTTAATAAATAATTACTTGGTTTTATTGATGTCTAATATTATATTTATTACTCCTTAGCCTATTAAAATAAATCCTATGAATGATTTTGTATAGAAACCAATTGAAATATAATTAAAATAAGTGAAATCTTTTTATATGCATTATTATTTAATTTTGTTAGTCTTTCTAATTTAATATATTTCATTAGATTAAAACTTAAATACTTACGGGCGGAGGGCGCATATTCTTGCTAGTACTTGTAATACACGTGTAAATAGAGTATTTGTAATAGCTTTTCTATCGCAGGTTGCCGTGTCATTGAAGAGTAAAGCAACGCAACTCTATAAATCATACAATGATTGAAAAATCTTCTGTTTGAATGAAAACTGTGAACAGAAGAAAAGAGAGAAAGCCAAGCTTCACATATTGAAAGTAAAACGTTTTCTGCTTGAAGGCATTGATTAAAAAGAAAGTGAACTTCTGGCTTGCAGCTAAACTGTCCATTGTTCTAGCTACGAAGGGAGATGTTAAATTAACATAAAAGAAACGAATGTAACAATGGCAAAACAGAACGAAAGAAAATTGGAGAAAAGCAAGACGAAGTCATTATAGGATTTTTTTTTTCTTAAAAAAGAAAAAGAAATTGTCTGTCGAATTTCTAAGAGCAAGTGACCTTAATGGGTTTAAAATTGTGAAAGGCTGCAAAAGTTTAGCCATAGCAATCTTGCAAGATAAAATGGCGGATGGACTGGTGATGAGTGGCGGGAAAAAATCGACAGTGAGGCAAACAATAAGCAAATAAGATTTTAAACCAGAAGTAACAACTAAAGACACACATATAAACATACACACACACACACACAAACACACAAATAAAAAAATAAAAAAAGGAAGGGGAAAAAAATAAATAAAACAGGGACACTTTTTTAAAGTTCGAAATAAAAAATAATGAAAATAAAAAGAAATATCCAACAACATTAATAGAGTCAGAATAAATAAAACCAAGAAAACAGAGAGTAAGAAGAGTTTTAGAGAGAAAAAAAATAAAATACTTAAACATCAATAAACTTAGAGACAACAAAGAGGCAACAAAGAATTTGATGCGGATAATGGCATGGATTTTCCCGGGAATAAAATACATAAACAAAAAGAGCAAAGTGTCTCGGTGTTGATCTGGACATTAACAAACCGACTGTCAGACTAATAAAGAAGCTACAGGCAAAATAGAAAAGAAAAGAAAAGAAAAAAGGGTTTAAACTAAACGGAGAAATAAATAAGACAGTGATTCATTGTTATTAGAAAAAAAGACAGAGGGAGAAGAAGTGTCTAAATAGAAGACGAGAGTAAAACACCATTTGGCGATCAATTAAATAAAACTCGCCTTGATGAGTTTGTCTATTCGGCTTTGTCCTTGTATGCGAAACACCTGCTGTTTCATAACTCTTACAAAGTTACAGGCCACACATAAAACAGTCGAACCTTTTTTATTTAAATTATTTTCTCCTGACTTGTCCTTTACATTCTCTTCATCTCTAAAATCCTTTTTGACTATCTCACATTTTTTTATAATTCCCTTTTTAACTCTTTATTTTTTATGATTTCAATCGTCTTTTTAAAATTCTTCCATTGATTTTTTCAATCTGACAGTAGTTTTTATTTTTAATGTCTTTTGAGACAAAGCTCATTTATTCATTTTATTCAGTTCCTGCTTCACTTAATTTTGGAATTGTCTGCTCAAGTTACCATTAGAAAATATTCTATATATCAATACACGTGTTCCTTATTTGTACGACCGTTATCATCTTATAGCTCCTTATGGTTAAAAATGAGATCGTCCAAATCGTCCAAGATAGAATGCAAAATTGTAAATACTGACTATCTGGTGTTGCTTATCTGCCGAATTCTTATTTATTTTTAGTGCCGTCAGCTAAATAATGAACCATATAGATAAAGAAAGGGAAGAAAAACGACATGCTATACAGAAAATATAATAGAAAAGAAAGAAAGAGAGTAGGGGAAAGATAGAGAGAGGGGGAGCGGGCGGAAGCGATAATGATAATCTTTTTCAATCGAACTTAATGAAAACAGGAAAAGAAGGAAAGAAAGAAAAAAGAGTGGGAGTGTTAAATCAAGAATATCATACATTTTACATATTGAAATATAGCTCTTAATTAAACATTTTTTTTTTAGATAAGGCTTGATAATCTGTATTATTTGGATTATTAGAACAATTGTCCTCATCTTTATTGTTATATTTTTTTTATTGATCAAAATGGCGTGTGTATAACAATAAAGATGAGGACAATTGTCCGAATAATCCAAATAATCCAAAATATCAAACGTTGTCATTATCAAATTAGCATACTGTGTTTATGCTAGTTCGTAATATTAGAGACGAATTGCAAACCTTTTCTTTCAATAAAACCGTTATGGATCTGTAAGACTAGCTTATTAAACATTGCACCACGACGAGACGCACTAAAAAAAGAGAATATAGTCGGATTCATACCTTTCCCAAGAGTAGGTATTTCCCTTACGCGTCCTTAATATCAAAGTTCATGTCTACGTAATGAATTGTCTGCTAGTCCATGGACAAATGACTCGTACATTACCCTAAACATTCAAAAATATTTAATTCCTAAAAAAGAATTATACTCTGTCTCTACTAGAGAATCAACTGCAGCTGAACTCTTCAAACCATTTGCCAACACTAAAACCCATGGCCTTAAATCTATCACGGGATCCTCCATCAACGATTGGAATACACTAACAAAAAATTTCAAAACGTGTCTGCTCACCTAATCAAATTATTTATCAAAATTGAAATTCTAAATATGTATAAGTAAACTTATCACACGCTATCGCTATAATGAACTTTCAAACTATGACAAAAAAAGAAAGAAAAAATCAACTGAGGTGGTCACTACTAGAATAGACTCAGTCCTAATTAGAGATCATCCACAACACATTAATACAATAACCAAAATTACGTAATTTGTTTTGTGTGACATTGTAATGTGTGTAAATAAACCATTGTCTTCTTCTTCTTCTTCTTCTTCTTCTTCTTCTTCTTCTTCTTCTTCTTCTTCTGTTTGCTTTTCTTCTTTTTCCTCTTAATCTTGTTGATCTTGTTGTTGTTGTTGTTGTTATTCTTCTTCTTCTTCTTCTTCTTCTTCTTCTTCTTCTTCTGTTTGCTTTTCTTCTTTTTCCTCTTAATCTTGTTGATCTTTTTGTTGTTGTTGTTGTTGTTGTTGTTGTTGTTGTTCTTCTTCTTCTTCTTCTTCTTCTTCTTCTTCTTCTTCTTCTTTCCACTCATTCTTCTTCAGATATGACGTGACACAAGGTCGCAAGTATTAGGCATCCGGCGAGGAGCAACTTGTCATTCAGTATTAATGGATTTGCGGGACTAGCTTGCAAACCATTACACCACAATTGAAACCCTAATACCAGTCGAAAAATCTATGAATCCAACTATGTGGAATAATAGTTTTAATATAAAATCCAGCTCGTAGCGCAAATGTATTAAGAATCAATTTTTGCTTGCCTCAAAAGTGAAATAAAATAAAATAAGATATTTCATCTTATCCCTTAGGTGGGCGGGGGGCACATAAATTCGTTTGAGGTAGACATTCGTGGCTCTGGCATCGCAGTAACCATCCAGCATTCTCACCGTCACCGACAAATCTAGAAACCTATCTTGGCGCCAAGACTCTAAGACGTCATCACGATTTGATTCATCCCATCAACTCTCTGCAAGAATTCTACTGAAAAACATTAATTCTTGGACTGTTAGTTTTGTTCTCTTTACACATTAGCAAACACACCTTGTCACGTGTTCTAACACAACGCATCAACCCATTAAAATAACTTACTCAACCCAAGTGTAAATCTTATTAGATTTGTGCATATAAAATACTTATATAAGTCGTTCAACGTTTCTTATATTTACTTATCTATTTTGACTTGTTCATTATATTTACTTATATGTATTTATTCCGACTTGTTCATTTCACATGGCCGCATACTTTGTTACTGCCATGGTCAAATTTGCTCAAGTAAATTAACCTTGTTAAATGAACAAGTATTTTGTCTATGATCATTATGCATTTGTTTATTGACGTACTGGAAGAAGAAAAAGTTTTTTAAAAACTTTATTTAAGACATCGCCAATACAAATAGGCGTAAATAGGAGGTGTGTGAATGTAACGATTATCGTTATCTGATGTGGAATCAGTCTCCTAAGTTCAAATCCTGAACGAGTCTATTTTATGTAGTACTAATACACTTGGAAAATGAATGAACTCAACTATTGTCCCTATTGCTCTTTAACCTTGGAATAGCAACCAGTTTAGGAGATGGTTGGTTGGTTGGTTGTAATTTAAAATGTGGTGCACTTGTAGTAAGATACTAGATGATTAATTGTAGTGGGAGTACAAGTGGAGTATTTGTTGAATGAGTACTAGAATTATACTAAACGTTGGGAGTTATAATAGGTTCATAGTTTTATTTAAGTCTTTGTGGTGTTGGGGTGAAATGGAGAATGGTTAATCAGTAAACGTTTTCTTTTTAAAGAGGAAATTGCTTGTGTCAGTTTGTCCGTGAAGTCACGATATAAATTGTCATTCATTTGCATTTCAGACACAGAAGACTATAATATAGTTTTGTGTCCCTGAAGTTACGGCGCCTCCTGTAACTGTGAAGTCCAATGTTCTAAAAACATTCTCGACCATAGATGTAGCATGTAAAGGCTGTCCCTGAAGATGTTGATGTGCCGGTGCTTTGTTGTGGTTCTTTTTTCTAGAACTCTTAGCTTCATGGTGTTGCGCCAGGGTGGTGTTAGACATGAACAGTCCGCTACGGAGAGCCTGTCGCCACCGCGGTCGGACCTGAGCCAAATTTTCCCAGCTGGAAAAGTTGTCATAGGAAGTCACGATATAAATTGTACTGTCTCAGCATCTAAGAATGAATTGTATCTAAACTGGGTAACAAGAAGGATGATTGCATGCCTTTTCTCTCAGGTACATGATTTAACTGCTGTTGCCATATCACTGGTTTGAATTTTCAATTATACCAAAGTTAGTGGTCTGTTTGTTTGGTTTGGTTCCGGCGTATGAATCACAGCGGGCAATTTAATGCGGACAAAATTTTGTAATACATTCATTTTTAATGGATACTAAATTATTTTTATAAAAACATTTTTCTATTTAACCCATAGATTGGACCCTAACAGGTACTACCACTCTGGGTCAGAATATATATATATATATATATATATATATTATATATATATATATATATATATAACAAATACACATAGACAGACATAAACAAATATAGACATATAGAGTTGAACGGATAAATAAGGTCGATAGAGTGATGGAAAAAGTGAAACGTTTTATTTTTTTTATTTCATCATTTCAGTATTTATGAAAACTATTTTTGTTTTTAGAACTGGCATGGGTGAATGTTTGGGAGAAGCAGGTCACGTGTGACAAGGTTCATCATCAGGTAGAGACAGAGACAGAGACAGAGTGAGAGAAACAGAGAGAGTGAGAGAGAGAGAAAGTGACAGGGGACATACAGAGACAGACAGAGAGAAAGAGATGGAGAGAGAGAGAGAGAGAGAGAGAGTGAGTGAGTGAGTGAGAGAGAGAGAGAGAGAGAGAGAATGAAGGCAAAAAATCAATGACGCTTGGTAGCTCTGCGATTTTCAAACCAAATTTGAAAATAAGGACATTGTTTGTTGTTTGTTTGTGTATTGATTTTAACAGCATATCAACCCGTCCGGGGTTATGTCATGCTTACCGGTTATGATGTAATACATATCGTGTATTCATATATATACTTTTAGTAATTGGTTTTAACAATGTGTTAGCATTATTGGGAATTATGTTGTATGGTATTGATTTGTTTCATGTCTATATTCTATGGTATAATGTTATTTCCCTCAAAAAGGAGAGAATATCCTCCATGCTGACATTTTCAAACAGATATGGTTTGCTTTAAAGTAACGGTTTCTGATCTGAGCAAAAAAAACCTGCATTCCATGAATAAGTGTTTAACTGTCAAAGGCGTTTGACATGTTTCACACTGTGGTTGTTGCTCTTGACTGAGTATATAGGGGTGCGTTAGTTTTGTATGACCAATGCATAATCGGGACACAATGACTTGTTCCTTTCACTTACGTTGTTGTTTTGTTTTTTTCTGTTAAATTTGCACAAGTAATAAAATATTCTTGTTTTTGTTTTATTTCGTAATCGAATTTATTCTATACGACGATACGATTTTCAACCACCCATCGTTCTTCCACACAAGGTTGTCAAATTTTCGTCATACATACATGAATGGCAAAAGTATTTTATTTCAGATTCAAGCGCTAGCAAGACATCACAGAATGGAAGCCGGAATATAGAAGGTCCCGAGATGAAGCAGTAATATTGGAACAGCTGCGCATTGGCTATACAAGACACTCTTTTATGCAGGAGGATCAACCACTGTACGGGACATTCCAAACACCCTACACTGCCAAACATTTCCTCGTGAAATGTGGAGTTTGACATAAAAATAAATCGAAAATTATAAATCAGATATAAAATTCATCCATGAAATACATCTTCAAAAATTACATCAGTAAAGGAAACCTGAGTACCAATTTATTTCTGACGCTCTGACAGTTTTTGGTATTAAATCCTCCACAGGGTTATTATAACATTAAACAAACCAAACCGAACCAAATCTATTAATAATGGAGATTCGCTGCCG
>CM042152.1:51418932-51443932 GCA_023376005.1 Doryteuthis pealeii
ATACCTAGCACATATTTATTAAAATAAAATTTTCGATATCAATATGCAAATTAGCCTACCGGTTCACACTGTGAACCACTATTTTCTTGTTCAGTCGGTAGAGTGTTCGGCTAGGAATCCCAAGGTTCCTGGTTCGATACTGGCCCTCGCCAACTCAGTGTATGAGTAGCAAAGGGATCTGTGCGGTAAAGTGAGAAGTTGATGGTAGGTGTGGTGCTCCATCTCAGACGCTAAAATAATCTCCTTGGCCTAGCGCTATTGAAAAGGGGGTAGACTGCCTCGCTGTTTGGCTGATACCGACATTAGGCCGCCCCGTCGACTTTACTTTTTTTACTTTAGTATGCGGATATGGCCAACAGTATTAATAATGTAAAACAATTTTTTATTAATAATTGGAGTTTAAATAAAAATAGAATCATGGAAAATGTGACGTAAATGATAAAGGGAATAGTGACTTATTATAGTAGTAATATAGTCTCGGTTACAGACAGAAAACACACTTTTCCATTATGATAAGATCTGTTTGTATATCAAAGAAGTATGTTCAGAAAATAAATAATTTGTTTCTTGTTTGAGTTGTGTCCAAAAGTCTCTATTTATTCATTCATCGTCTTTGTGTCTTTTTTTTCATTCTTACTTTCATTTAATTAATATGTAATGTGTCAAGTACATTTACACGCTTGTTTGACTCAAACATTTCTTTTTATTGCTAAGCTCTTGTATTCACGACTTAAAAAGATTTATCAAATTCCCTCTTTTAATCAGACAGCACTGATGGCTGGGGCTTTAGAATAAACCGACTGCACCCCTACAGAATTGTAAGACCTGCCCCCAATAGAGCGTACTGTTGGCCTTGGATGGCGACCCGTGGTGGTTAAGAATGTAACCCTGCTGGCTGAAAGGTCCAATAAATACAACATTTCACTTTGACTCTTTTGCCTAAGCTAGACGGGCGATCAGAGAGACCCCTTCTGATCAATAAGCTAGTCACGTCGAGCCCTAGCACCTATATTATATATATATATATATATATATATATATATATATATATATATATATATGAGTATGAAAAGGTGGAATGAAAACATCACGCAATGCTGTTAAAGAGAAAACAATTTATAATATAATCATAGCTGATACTGATCAATATTTCGATTTTACAATCACGCATTGCGTGATGTTTTCATTCCACCTTTCATACTCATATTGTCGGATTCATTTCCTTTCTTTTAACTTATATATATATATATACATATATATATATATATATATATATATATATATATATATACATATATATATATGTGTGTGTGTGTGTGTGTGTGTGTGTGTGTATGTGTGTCTGTGTATGTGCGTGCGTGTGTATATGTAAGAAAGAGAGAGACTCTGTGTGTGTGTGTGTGTGTGTGGTGTGTGGTGTGTGTGTGTGTTTTAGCTAAATTGATAGGTGCGTAGCCTACTGAAAGAAAAAGCATTTATTTATTGCAATATATATATATATATATATATATATATATATATATATATATATATATATATATATATATCTGTGTGTGTGTGTGTGTGTGTGTGTGTGTGTGTGTGTTTAGCTACATTAATAAGTGCGTAGCCTAATGAATGAAAAAGCATCTATTGATGGCAAGCCCCAAGCGTTTTTTTTTATCATATATGAGCTTGAAGGCAATGGCTGTGATTTAATGTCCAGGGTATGATGTTAAACATTATCTGATGAGGAATTTCCAATTGAGGATCTTCGTGGAATATGAAGTACTCCTTCATCACCTTTAATCCCAGGTCCACTCTGACCCGGATTGGTTCTACCTGTTATGGTACTATCAATTTGTAAATAGATGCATACTAAATAGATCGAAAATGAGATTTGAAAATATGTTTAAAAACTGAGTTTAGAAAAATTGAGAGCCAACAAGAATGGAAAAATCAAAATATCTTCAGCATAAAATAACCCAACAGATGTTGACATGCTGTAAAATCCAATCAACCAACCAACCAACCAACCAACCAGCCGAAAATAAATTGTTTTATTTCTTTTCAGAGTATTTTCTAAGTCTCTCTCTTCTCTCTCTCTATTTCCTTCTCTCTTTCTTATCTCTCTCTCTCTCTCTCTCTCTCTCTCTATATATATATATATATATATATATATATATATAAGGCGTGTCAAAAAAGTATCGAGAATTTTTGTACTTGTGTCGATACAGCTTGTATTCTGAAAAAATATCGTTCCCTTCATTATTTTTTTCACAATACAAGGCGTGTCAAAAAAGTACCAAATTTAAAGTTGTATTTACCAAGATAGAGATGAAGAATGAATGGAACTTTTTTTTAGAATACAACGTGTGTTAAAAAGTACGAAAATCTCGATACTTTTTTTAAACACACCTTGTACACATACACACACACACACACACACACACAAACACACACACACACACACACACATATATTTTTTTGGGGGGGGTCTTTTTTCCTAATTTTCATTTAATTAATACATTGTGTGTCAAGTGCCTTTACACGCATGGTTGTCTCTAACATATATTTTTATTGCCTAGCACTTAGATTCACGACTGAAAAGATTTGTCCAATTCCCTCTTCTACTCGGAGGTACCACGGCGTCTCGATTTAATTGTTAGAAAGTCATTTGCTGCCTATTTCCGATTTGATTATCTCCCTTGTTTTTTCCTGTTTTGCCAAAAGCTTGAACTTTAAATCACGTTTCTCTTTTCTATTCTAGCGTCACACATCAAAACATCATTTAGAATAACCTCATAATTATTTTTCTGTTGCTTCTTGCAATCACAGACGACCCCTGGGAATCGAGTGACATTAAATCTTTTAAAATTAAACATACGTTCCTCTCACATTAATCTTAAAAACGCGAAACGAGGTCTCCAAAATACTTAGAAATCACAGAAACGTTTATTGTTCAATGATGATGATAGCTTTTTGATCTAGTGCGTCCTGAGACGCACATATTTGCTTCGAATGAATTCCCGGAAAAAAAATTATGAGTTCCAACTAAAGCCGTCTAACTGCTACCTTGTAACCTATTCTGTGTAATTTGTTTCTAAGAAACTATTGAAATGTATTTACAGCTAGCTTGAAATGATGAGGGAAGAAAAAAGAAAAAAGAAAAATCATGGGGAGGCATGGATACAATTTTACTGCGTCCTTTTAGATTTTTTTGCGTGAGTGACACAGGAGGCTTACCTATCAGTATCTGATATGATTGTTTCTTGCCAATATTTATGTCATTTAAAACTTTGAACGTTGTAAAATGTAAAAACAACGAAGTGATCGTAATCGTTACAGTAAGATACTTTCCAGCATTCAGCGTGAATACAAGTTCTGCAGACTCTAAAAGCCAGGCTCTTATATACTATTAAAGGAGGTAATTTTTATAGTTTAGTGCTCCCTGTAGAAGCCCCTATTTCTTAATGGGACGGTCCATTTCTACTCTACAAATATGTTTATATTTGTCTGCATATTAGCCATTTCGCTCCATGTATTTTTGTAGGCTCTGTAACATTTTGTGTATGCTCATGTTATACCAGCTCACCGCCATTTTGTTCAGGAAGTATTGAACCTCTTCAGTGTATTTCTTGCACAATTATTATTCTCTGCTTTTGAGTTTTCCCATCAGCGTAAGCTGATGTCTTTCACTGGAGTCTGAGTGATAGCCAGTCTCCTTAGGTCTCCAGGACTCTTTTAAATATTCTAGCAGATTGCAGCAGTGCAGTATTCTGGATAGTCTCAATCTTTCCTCTGATGTCCAGATTTTCCAATCCCTTTTCCAATCCGTTTGGGACCGTTCCAAATGCACCAACTACAATTGGTATCACTTTGACTTTCATATTCCATAACTTTTCAGTTCTCTGGCAAGATCCAGATATTGTCCATTTTTTCATTTTCCTTCAGCTTCACCCTGTAATCTGCTGGAATTGCAAAATCCACCAGTTTACAAGTTCTTTCTTTTTTGTTAATCAGCACTAGGTCTGGCCTTCTTGCTGGAATAAGGTGATTCATTTTTATCTCAAAGTCCCAGAGATTTTTATGCGTTTCGTTCTCAAGAACAGATTCTGATTTATGCATATACCATTTTGTTATATTGTCAACATTTAATTTTTTGCATAATTCTCAGTGGATCACCTTTCCAACTCAGTAGTGTCTAGTTTTGTACTCCCGTTGTGCTAGTTTGCTTCATTCGCAGAGTACATGGTTTAGAGTCTCATCTCTATTGCCGCATAGTCTACATTTATTCTTTTGTTGGGCCTTATCAATTTTCGCTTTGATATAGTTTGTCCTTATGGCATTATTCTGTGCAGCAATTATTAGTGATTCAGTTTCTCTTTTGAGGTTTCCTTTTCTTAACCATGTCCAGGTTTTTTCATGTACAACCTCTCTGATTTGTCGTTTGAAGTGTCCACATAATTGTTTTTCTTCCCATTTTTGTTTTTTCTTTTCTTTCTTTTTCTGTTTGTCCATATGTCATATCTACTTTTGTTGGCTGCCATAAGTAATCCGTCTTTGTTCATTTTTGTGTAGTCTTCGAGTTGTTGAGGAATATTTCACTCAAGACTTATTGTGTACTAAATATACAATTTGTTGTACCTTTTTCATATTATTTGTCTTCCTTTGATCACGATAAAAAATATGTTTATTATGTAGTACTTCATAAGTTTTTTTTTGTTTATTGTTATTCATTTTCTTTAAAGTTGAATTCGTCTCTTGAACAACAATATAATTTGGAGAAAAAAATGTTATTAATTAAGATTTGTTTAAAGTCATGCATTTCTTTGTGTAATAAGGGCGTGGGATTGGGAAATGAATTTCTCTCGACTGATCAAATGTTTTATGATCGCTGTTTTGCAACTGAGTTGTGACTTGTTATTGTAACCGCCCTGTCAGCAGTACTTTGAATACACCGAATGCCTCTCCCGAAGAGAGGTTGGTCCACACCCAAAAAAGGGATGTCCTAGGTATGTCACTTTACTATTTCTGGCAATGACGCTCCAATATTAGAGTTCAATGTGTGTGTAAGTGTGTGTATGCGTGTGTGCGCGTGCGTGCGTGTTTGCATACATATGTGTACACACTTGAAATAGCACATGAATAGAAGGGCATACATAACAAACATAACCAATGAAAAAAGAAAACTTCGCTTTCTCTTATGCAACTGGTCGCCTTTCTGAGAAATGAATGAATCAATTATTGTTTTAATCCGATTACAAGCACCTGTCTCGTCATATCGACCATGTTTTTTTCTCAAAAGAACTTTGTTAAATATGCTTTGTACTGTTAATCAATGCATTTATTTGTTATTTAAGATATAAAAGAAGAAACAATTTTCTCCTGAGAAAAACTTGTCTTGTCAGATCATTAGTTACTAAAATATGTGAAGGTGATTTGTAGGACTATTTACTCTTTATTTCTCGCCTTGCAATTTTTTCACACCAGCGTTTGCTGATGGTCTTTCACTGGAGACTGAGTGACAACATGTCTCCTCTGATCTCCGGGACTCTTTTGAGTATTCTAGCCGACTTCAACAATATTATTGTTTTGATGGTCTCAATTCTTCTGATTTCCAATTCCTCTGGTTTGTTTTCTAAACTTTTAGGGACTGTACCATATTATTATTATTATTATTATTATTATTATTATTATTATTATCATTGTGTTGTTGTTGTTGTTGTTCTTCTTCTTCTTTTGAGTTTTTCACATCAGCAATAGCTGATGGTATTACAATGGAGTCTGAGTGACAACAAGACTCCTCAGGTTTCCAGGACTCTTCTGAGTATTCTGGCAGGTTGCAACAGTGCAGTATTATGGATGGTCGCAATTCTTCCTCAGATTTCCAGATTTTCTAATCTTTTTCCAAGCTTTTTGGGACTGTTCAAAGTGTACCAACCACAATTGGTATCACTTTGACTTTCATATTCCATAGTTTTTTCAATTCTCTGGCAAGGTCAAAGTATGTATGTATGTATGTATGTATGTATGTATTCTTCTTCTTCTTCTTCTTCTTCTTCTTCTTCTTATTATTATTATTATTATTATTATTATTATTATTATTATTATTATTATTGAGGTTTTAACATCAGTATTAGCTAGTGTTAGGTGGTGGGAGATTGTGTGATAGAAAGTCTCCCCAGGTCTCAAGGACCGTTTTGAGTATCCTAGACGATCTTAACAATTCGGTTTCTGAATGGTCTCGATTCTTCTTCTGATTTCCAATTAATCAAGTCTTTTTTTCTAAACTCTTGGGTAATGTTCCAAGGGTACCAATCACAACTGATATCACTTTTTCCCTCATGATTCATAGTTTTTTTTTCAGTTCTCTGGCAAACTCCAAATCTATCTCTTCGTTTTCTTTCATGTTCCCTTTGTAGTCTTCTAGAATGTCAGAATCCATTTTTTTAAATTTTCAATCAACAATTGGTCTGGGTTTCCGGTCGGGATTAAGTGATCCATCTCTATCTCAAGATCTTCAAAAGATTTATGCGTCAGATTCACTTTGAGACATAAACCATTTTGTAAAATGTTCAAAATTTAATTTCTTGTACAGTACCCTATGAATTATCTTTCCCAAACTGTCGGGCCATGTTTCATACTCTCTGCGTGGTAATTTGCTGCATTCGCTTTTTTATGTGCTTAACCGTTTCGTCTTCACTCCTCCTAGTCCTGCTATTCCGTTGTGTCCTATGTAATTTCGCTTTAATATAATTATCCTTTATATTCTTATTTTGTGCTGCTATTATAAGAGTCTCTGTTTCTTTCTCGAGCTTTCCTTTTCTTAATCAGGAACAGGTATTTTCGTATACGATCTATGCAGTTAGTCTCTTGAAGTATCCATATATTTATTTTTCTTTACATTTATATTGTCTATTGTAGTTGTTTTTCTGTTTGTCTATATGATGGAATAGTTGTTAATCCCCTTTTATTTTCTTGACACATTGTCTGTATATGTCATGTCTCAAGTGTATTGTGCATTATCATCAATTTCCTTGCTTTTTGTCCCATCCATCGTAGTTCCTCCCTTGTAGATTCTCAGAATAGTCCAGAGTATTTTACAAAGAGGTTGGCCCAGGTTATTATTCCTTTTTACGTGGTTTCTGCTGCAGATCTTTATTTCGAGAAGTTTTCTTGTTTTCTCAAGATATTACCTTCTTACTTTTTCTTTCTTCTCTGTTTGACGGTGTTATATAATGTGCATGACCTAGACCGTGAGGGTGGTCCGAGTGGCCTGATTGGAATGGAAAAGTTTAAATGATGATGTGTGGGTTAGAACGTAGAAGTTAAAATGATGACATCAGCATAGACGCGTGGCATGTTATTGATTGGACGTGGAATGGTATGTGGTTAAAGAAAGAAAGGAGGAGTGAGAGGTCAGAGTAAAAATTAAGTCTGTCAGAATGCGTGAACAGGGTAAGACATGAAATTTCTTGCTCTCAACAGTTGTAACTTGGGGGAAATAAAATACTCATGAGTGAAAAGAAGCGGCATTGTGTTAATACTAAGAACCCTTAATGGCACAAGGCATGATGTCCCTCAACCCCACAAATTGGTTCCAGACTCCATAACATTAAATAACTGCCAACAACTGCACAGCTGCAACAACAAGGATTTCACCCTCTCCGCTACAGAGATAAGTATATTGTATATTTCTCTATACACACATACATTCCTCCATTAGAGTAAGCGCTGTAACCGTAAGCAAGGTGGACACATCATCTCTTCAGTCGGAAATGAGTGCGAGACGTAACGAAGAGTGGCATGTCATCATCTCAGCATTCAGATTAAGAGAGGGTAAAGTAATTAACGTTTCAACGCATTTCTCTATTCTGACAAGGAGAGCGTAGTGTTCCAGATATGTTCATGACAGCACCCTTTGACATCGGGTATATAATTGTGTGTGTGTGTTTGTGTGTGTTGAGTGAGAGAGAGAGAGAGAGAGAGAGAGAGAGAGAGAGAGAGAGAAAGAGAGAATGAGAGTGAGAGAGAGAGAGATAGAGAGAGAGATTGATTGATTGAGGGATGAGATGAGGTGTTCTTATTTGTTTTTCCTGTCTATTTGTTCTTGCTGGTAATTCAACGGCCATTTCCACAGGGCTGATTCAGTGGGTTATTTCTCCGGGTTGACTCTTCTTTTTTGTTATTTATCCAACACATCGTTTCACTCCATTAGAAGTAAGAACATAGACACGTAAATTTCTCCAGTCGAAATTTAGTGCGAGACGTAACGAAGAGAAAGACAGGTCATCATCGCAGCTATTCCGACGAGGAGAGGGTAAAGTCACTAACGTATTTAACACATCTCTCCAGTCCGAAAGGAGAGAGTAGTGTTACAACGGTGTCTACATCTACTAATATTCCCAGGTACTTCTAATTCTCTTTAAGTGTTCTTATAATTTCCTGATTTTGTAGTTCTATTCCATCCGTTGATTCTCTTTTGGAATTGTTTATTACGAGGGAGGTAAACATTTGATCCCAAATATTCTTACGGAATCGACAAGGGTTTCGAGTTTTATTCATTGTAGGTAATTATCTTGATATCATGCATATATAGGGTATTAGAAAAGTCCCTCCCCCCAAAAAAATCATAATAAACCCAAGATAACAGTATGGTATGAAATGGCTTCAGATCGGATTGTGGATTATTTCATCATTTGCAATACCGTGAATGCTGAAAGCTATCTAACCACGCTGCAAAATGAAATCTGCCCATTTGTCAAGATTTGGGAAAATATTAAAGGTCAGTTAATGCGACTCCTGAGCGGCTTGAGAGGCTGGAGATGATTGCTGCGCATATAGAACTTTAAATAACTCTCCATGTTAAGTGTACTATTGTCCGTGTACACCACTTAAATATAACGTGAATTTGATTTGTTGTTAGCACCAGCCAATCAGAGGCTCGGTAGAAAGTTTTCACTCGTCCAAAAACAATAAAAGCCAAACATCTTTTAGCGACTTAAAAGTCAGTAGGTGGATCAGAGTTTGGTCATCTCTGATAGGGTCAGCCTGTGTGAAGATGTTGAAAGACCCGAAACTTCCCAGTGACCCATGCATACTATATTGGTGACGACACGTACTAGCGCCCCAAATGTAGGAGCGTATATTTAAAGTTCTTCTCATATTTTTTGTAAAAATAATGATTCAGAAATGAATTATAAGATTTTAAAATGGGGAAGGGAGTTACTTTACAATCATCCTGTATATCAGGTGGTGTAATTTCCTGTGGTTTTGTAAATTTGTAGACCCTGTGTATTTCTTAAAAATTGAGTGGCATCATTGCTATAGCAAATAACAGATGCGAGATGAAATCTCCCTGGAAGGTGCCTTTTTGGGTTTTCATCTTTGCTAAGGTTTGTTCTCCTGCTGTTAATTCCACTTTCCAGTTTTCCCTGGCTTTCGTGATTAAGTTTAAGAATTTTTTTTTTATTTCGTACATTTTCAGACATTCTATTATCCAAGTTCTTCAGGGCTCTCAGAATAATTTCAGGAGATATTAACAGAACTTTGCTTGGAAAGGTTTCTATATCTGCAGTTTTCTCTTTGTGTATTTTCATGTATTCGATTATTATTATTATTATTATTATTATTATTATTATTATTATTATTATTATTATTTACTCCTTTGAGTTTTCACATCAGTGTTAGCTGATGGTCTTTCACTGGAGTCTGAGTGACAGCAAGTCTCCTCAGGTCTCCAGGACTCTTCTGAGTATTCTGGCAGATTGCAGCAGTGCAGTGTTCTGAATGGTCTCAATCCTTCCTCTGATATCCAAACTTTCTAAGCCCTTTTCTAATCCTGTTGGGACTGTTCCAAGTGCACCAACTACAACTGGTATCACTTTCACTTTCATATTCCATAATTTTTTCAATTCTCTGGCAAGGTCCAGATATTTGTCTATTTTTTCATTTTCCTTTAACTTCACTCTGTGATCTGCTGGCACTGCAAAATCCACCAGTTGACAAGTTCTTTCTTTTTTGTTCATCAACACTAGGTCTGGCCTTCTTGCTGGGATAATGTGATCCGTTTTGATCTCAAAGTCCCAGAGAATTTTGTGCGTTTCATTCTCAAGAACAGATTCTGGTTTATGCATATACCATTTTGTTGTGTGGTCAAAATTATTATTATTATTATTATTATTATTATTATTATTATTATTATTATTTCAAAAGTTTTTCACACCATCGTTAACTGATATTTCACTGGAGTTTGCGTGACAACAAGTATCCTCAGATCTCCAGGACTCTCCTAAATATTCCAACTGATTTCAACAATGCTATTTCCTGGATGGTCTCAATTCTTCCTCTGATTTCCAGTTCCTCTAGTCTTTTATTTCATTCCATAAGAGTTTTCCCACCAGTCTTAGCCGGTGATTCACTGAAGGCTGAGTGACAGCAAGTCTCCACAAATCTCCAAGACTCTCCTGAGTATTCTAGCCGATCATAACAATGGTATAGTTTGGATTGTCTGAATTCTTTCCTCTGATTTTCAGTTCACCCAGACGATTTTCCAGAGCTTTTGTGACCGTTCCAAGGGCAAAAGTTACAATTGGCATAACCTTCAATTTCATGTTCCACAGTTTCCTTAGTTCTCTGGCAAGGTCCAAGTATTTGTATATTTTTCGCTTTCTTTCAGTTTCACTTGGTGATCGGCTGCGACGGCCAAATCCACTAGATGAGAAGTTCTCTTTCTTCATGTTAATCAATACTAGGTCCGGTCTCCTGTGTTTCCATTGCATTATCAGTATGTTGCAAAGAACAAACAAAAACAAAAACCAATACCAGTTAGCTGTCAGTTGTACACAATTTCTATTTATGGCAGATCGTTAATTCGGAAATCCTATCTGATTGACAATTCAAAGCGAGAATTCTTCTATGCCGTAGTGTATCAGTGCTACTGTATGGCTGCACCACGTATCGTCTGAAGAAAAAGATGGTTAGGAGCTGTACAAGAATGATATTAAACAAATCGTGCAAACAGCACTCTAAGCAGCTTTATGTCCAATTGCCCTCTATTGTGAGAATTATTTTTCTCCTCCCGAGATACGGCCAACGGAGACGAGAGATGTGTTCATTTTGTGTAAGCAGCCTAAAATACTGGTTCATGGTTGATTACAAAACTCGAAACAATCAATTCTGCCTGAACTACCAAATCTTATTATACAAGATGCGATCAAATGATTTACAGACTGAGGCTTTAAATCATTTACATTTTATTAATAAAAAATTAAAAAGATGTGTCGACGACTAGTAAGTTGTATAATCTATACATATATAAACGTCAGTTGGTATGTATGTATGTCCGGATGAAACTACGAAACTAAAACAACTAATGATAAGGTATATATATATATATATATATATATATATATAATATAATATATATATATATATATATATTATAAAGATTTTTGAAGGCAATAGACAATGCAATATGTGTAAAAAAAATTCATCTATTTACCTTTTTTTTGAATTCTAAATATTTTCGGAAAAATTCTATCATCAGAGTTATTAAAAGTCCTTTCTATAACCTGGTTGCGAGTTGGTGAGGTGGTCGCCGACTGGGTTGTCCCATTACCCTCTTTTGAAGCTGACACACCCTCATTGTGGTTTATAGCAAGGCCTTAAAAGTCCGGCTGCCATCTGGGCGAGGCGGGTGTACAGAACAAGCTGAAAGCGAGTTGTTTATACGAGAAACTCCACATTACTTCTTTCCCCCCAACTAATTGACCCAGTACGAGTAACAGTGGGTCGCGCTTTTGAAGTGGTTAGCTGCAAAGCCCACTAAATTTCGCAACCACTTTATTTACCTGGTCTGGTGGCTACCCAACTAAAGCTCGCTACTGGCGCCTCCCCCCTGCGTCGGGATAAGCGCCTTTTATAGTTTTCCCGACACTATCACACAAATCCTCAGTGAGACGAACAAGATATGCTGAGCACTGCTTGAGAAGCAAGTACAAACTCAGAAGTGGTGTCCTCCTATGGGCACGCCATTGTAGACCGTCCAGCAAAAACAATCTTTTACACTTTTACGGTTCAAGGCAAATTAGAGGTGACTGCTCACACGTTTTCACAATATTTCATCTTTTGATAAAATGCCACATGAAACACTGAGAGCCACATATGCAAGGGTTAAAAATAGCATTAATTAAATCACACGAAAATTAGGTTATTTGCAAATCAAAACCTTAGGTAAGTATTGAACTAATAAGTACACCAAGGGTATGATGTGACACAGGCTCGCAAGTATTGGACATCCACCGAGAACCGAACTCGCCTTGTATTTACCAACGCGTTTATCGCCGATAGGATGAGACACAAGGTCGCAAGTATGGCGACATCCAACTAGGATTGACCTCATTATTCAGTAGTAATTGATCTGCGAGACTAGCTTGTTAACCATTGCATCATGGTAGAACGCATTTTATTTATCGATACGTGTGGAAAAAAAGTCGTGTGGAAAAAGGTCGTGTGGAAAAAGACGTGTGGAAAAGGTCGAAAGTATGAGATATCTAGCGAGGATCTAATTCTCTCTTAAGTACCAATAGATCTTTGAGACTACCTTGTTAACCATAAATGGTATACCATCCCGAGGTATAATAAGTCATCCCAACATAGAATAAAAGAGAAAAAAACAAGAAAAAACAATATAGAAAAACAAAACATAATTTAAAAGATAAATATACATATTAAACTTAGTACCGTTAATTTTGACTTAAAGACAATTAATAAATAATCCTTGCTTAACAAATGATATTTCGTCATATTGATCGATACATACGCAAATATTAACATCTATATCCTTATTATTTGATCGGCCGTGTTTCCGATTATGGATGAAACAATAGTGTGCTGTCACACGCTGTGTTTGAACGGAAAAACATAACAATAACTTTTGTGTATTTGTTCAATCAATTCTAGCCACGCCCCGGAATTACTGGCCAAAACCGTGAAGCCCTGTCTGCTCTTAGAAGACAAAGAGCAAAACGTCTAGTTGATATGAAAGCGTTGTTGGCTGGAATGAGTCAGGCACTCAATGACCCGTGTGGTTTTTAACAAATAAAAAAGAATAGAACTTGTCTATGTAATTTGGACTCCGGAATTTTCACAATTGACTTGTTCTGTGATTACCGAGTGCGTCGCTGTGACAGTCGCGCTGACATATTCAATTTATATACATTAATGAGGCGGATGGTTGGTGAGCGGAAAAGTACAGTGAAAATCTATGAATTAGAACCAAATTTATTATATTTACCGGAAATTAATAAGCGGGAGTTTTTTTCTCTCTCTCTCTCTTCTTCTTCCACTTTTCCGCCGGCAGAGAAATAAGTTTACGACTTGTGGTAATGAGTCAGAGCGTAAACTTCGGTTCAGATCCGAACACATGTATTATGTGATCGCTTATCAGTGCGGCTGTCTACACGATTTAGGCATGGGGTACGGGAAAAAAAAAACTTGTGATATATTTATTAACAAATATTAAATGATTTATTTCCATAATATAAATTCGTTCGGATATTTATTGAATATTTCGATATCTCATTTTCATTCTCTCTCTCTCTCTCTCTCTCTCTCTTTTCTCTCTCTCTCTCTCTCTCTCTGTCTCTCTCTCTCTCTCTCTCTGTGTGTGTGTGTGTGTGTGTTTGTCTGTCTGTTTGTCTCGGTCTTTGTCTCATTCTCTCTTTGCCTCTGTCTCTCTCTCTTTCTCTCTCTCTCACTGTCTGTCTGTCTCTGTATATATATATATATATATATATATATATATATATATATATATATATATATATATATGGAAGACTTATTATATATTCCCAAAACTTAGTAGAGCCCTCTAATGGTGATTTAAATTAACTTGCACTGCCGGCATATATAAAGAAATGGTCGTCTGTTCACAGATTGGATCTCTCTAGTGATCGTAAAATATATGAACAAATGCATGTATTTAATAGTTTAAACACCACCCCTTTACGGTAGCTGTCAAATGGTGGAGAGGTTAAGATATTGGGCTAGCGAAAAATTTACTCGGATTTCGCTCTTGGTCAGAGGTAGTTGTGTCTAGCCAGACTGAAGAGGCGTGAAACGCGGAAACACATGTCTGTGGATTACTTTTATATATATATATATATATATATATATATATTATATATATATATATAGAGAGAGAGAGAGAGAGAGAGAGAGAGAGAGAGGGGAGAGAGAGAGAGAGAGGGAGAGTTAATTGACTTGATATATATATATTTAAGTGACTTTTGTTGCCAGCATAAAGCAATGATCATCTGTTGTTTACAGATTTTATCTCTCGGTAATCGTAAAATATATACACAGATGTATGTATCTAAACAGTGTAAACACCGCTACTTAATGGTAGCTGTTGATGGTTAAGGAATCAGGCAGATGAAAAGTCAGTCGGGTTTCGCTCCTGGTTGGAGGTAGTTGCTGTGTCTAGCTACGCTGATCAGACGTGAAACGTCGAAACAATATATATATATATGTATATATATATATATATTGTTTCGACGTTTATATATATATATATATATATATATATATATATATATACCAGTCCCTCCACACGCGTAGTATGTGGCAAAAGGTAAATTTCTTAAGTAGATTTTAACAGGTTTAAATTCAGTTTTCCTTTTCCTAGACTGGTTACATAGAAAAGGTGAAAGAGACCAGTCTACCCTACTAATTATCCATAGCTGAAGGGAGTAGTTGGATGCATACCTTTCCCAAGGGTATAAGCGATATGTGAAATGCAAACAGTCTCGTCCAAGATTTGAACTCAGGTTGACGAGTTCATTTCCTAGTAGTTGCATTATACATATTCCTTTCATTCTTTCATTATGCTCGATTGAAAAAGATTAGCGTCATCGGTTCCGTGCAGCTCACATCCTCTCTCTATCTATCCCCCTACTCGTTTCTTTCTTTCTTTCTCTCTTTCTTTCTTTCTTTCTCTCTTTCTCTCTTTCTTCCTTTCTTTCTTTCTTTCTTTCTTTCTTACTATTCTTTTGTGTGTAACATATCCAATATATCCTCCCTTTTTTTCTTTATAATATCAACGGAATAATAATAATAATAATAATAATAATAATAATAAGAAGAAGAAGAAGAAGAAGAAGAAGAAGTAGTAGTAGTAGTAGTAGTAGTAGTAGTAGTAGTAGAGAGGGAGAAATCGGGAATATAAGTGTTCAAAGATAAATCACAACATGGCTCCACAAAACTTCCCTGATATCATCCAAAAGTCATTAGAAATATCAATGTTACCCATGTTAAGTTTAACGAAGAATCTGCAGATTTAATATACCACGAGCCATTTCGAGCATATTGAGAAATAATTGTATTCTGCAACTGAGTAGACTTTGACATGCTCTCACTACTCATCAACTTTGTCTATTGATATTATTCCTGAAGAAGAAAGAAGGATCTGAAAATAATGATTTTCTATTGTGAACTGGAGAAATATTTCTGATTACTCCTGTTATTAGTTCAGATAAGAAAGAAGACCTCAGATAAGGACAGCATTACCAATTGTGCCAAAAAAGTTGTATTTACCAAGATATAAACGAACAATGAATGGAACCTTGATTTTTTTTTCAGAATACAAGGTGTGTCATAAATGTTCCAAGATTGAAGCTGTATTTACCAAGACAGAAATAAACAATGAATTGAAAGTTAACTTTTTTTCAAAATACAAGGTGTGTCATAAATGTGCAGAGATTGAAGCTGTATTTACCAATATAGAAATGAACAATGAATAGAATGTTAATTTGTTTAGAATACAAGATGTGTCATAAAAGTGCCGAATTTGAAGCTGTATTTACCAGATATAAACGAACAATGAATGGAACGTTGATTTTTCTCAGAATACAAGGTATGTCATAAATGTGCCGAGATTGAAGCTGTATTTACCAATATAGAAATGAACAATGAATAGAATGTTAATTTTTTTAGAATACAAGGTGTGTCATAAAAGTGACGAATTTGAAGCTGTATTTACCAAGATATAAACGAACAATGAATGGAACTTTGATTTTTCTCTGAATACAAGGTATGTCATAAATGTGTCGAGATTGAAGTTGTAATTACCAAGATAGAAATGAACAATAAATGGAATGTTATTTTTCCAGAATTAAAGGTGTGTCAAAAAGTACAGAAAATCTCGATAATTTTTTGACACACCTTGTATATAGCATAAAAAGGCTACTACACCTTTTTTCCAGAAAGCTACTTAGAATATACATTGAAAATGAAAATTACAAAGACTCACAATAATTTAACATGGAATGAAATAGTAAAAAAGATCTCGAGAAATTATCATTTTGTCTCAAATTGTCATTGTTACATGAAAGGAGCCCTGTCGACTAGCGCTTTAGAATACCCCCAATGAACCTCTACATAAGGACAAAATCCCTCCAGTGGGGCCACCTGTTGGCCGTGGGGGGCAACACGTTATGATTAAGGCTAGAACCCTAGTGGTTGAACAGTTCATGAAATGCAACACTCCACATTGGCTCTTGGATAGACGGGCAGCCAGAGAAGCTTCCCTCCGATCAATTGGCTGATCATGACAAGCCCTAGCACCTATATGTATCCCTAACCCTATTCCACTCATGTCAAGCTGCAAACCTTTTTATCATATATGGGGCTAGAAGGCGGTGGCTGGGGGTCCATGTCCTGGATATGTTAAACTATCTGATGGTGAGGTTCCAGTTCTGGAGGTCCAGGGAATGTGGATCAATACTAGATCTGGTCTTTTGGCAGGGATAACGTGATCCATCTTAATCTGAAAATCCCAGAGAATGGTTTACGCTTAATTCTTAAGAACAGATTCTGGTTTATGCATATACCATTTTGCTGTACGGTCAAAATTTATTTTTTGCCACGCTTTGTATATTATTTATTATTATTATTATTATTATTATTATTAAAACGGTTAATCATCGTAGGAAATAGAATCGACGACCCGGGTTCAAATCCTGAATAAGTCTGTTAGTGCTTCACTTCGTGCTAATGCCCTACTGAAGTGCATACATCAATTTGTTCTACCATAACTAGGGAAATAAGGGGCTTCACCTATTCACTGTATACCTCGCGTACCACGATTTCGCTGTCCAGCATGTTCACCATTACTCCACGCTTTATCTTATTATAATGGAGATTCGGTGTCTCTCCACCCCATCTCTCTCTCTCTAATCGAAACTACATCACTGCTTACGTCACAATACACCAAGTATTTCCGTAAGTTTATCAATGTGTATTTAAATTATAGTCAAACTCATGAAATAATACATAGATATAATAAATATTATTTATTAATGATGTCTCTTTGAGAATCTGAGTTAAAATTGCCTCAGAACAGCCCATGTTATTTGTACGTTTACAATCCTGCAATGTGTCTTATATATAATTAAGAAATACAGGTGTACATAATATATCGTGTGGTAAATTTGCATACTGGTTTACAAAACTGGGTATAATAAATAATTACTTGGATTTACTGATCTTTGATATTATTGTTTTATTTCCAACGTATTAAAATCAAACTATAAATGATTTTCATATGGAAACCAATTAAGATAATATTAAAATAAATGTGATCTCTTTTCATACATTTCGTTAATCTTTCTCATTTAATATATTTCATTACATTAAAACTTAAATAACGTATTTTTCGGCATATAAGACGCTTGGGCATATAAGACGCAGCCCCATTTCAGCAGGTCAGATTCAGGAAGATATGTTTTTAGTAGAGTTAAGCATATATTGTTGAAGACAATCTAGCTGTGCATTACACGAGCAGGAACATAGCTGTATAAAAGCAATTTGCCAGTACAGGCAAGCAATACGCATACACAAGGCATCTCAATAGCAGGAAATACTACTACTACTACTACTACTACTACTACTAATAATAATAATAATGATGATGATGATGATGATGATGATGATAATAATAATAATAATAATATACTAATACTATGAATACTTACCCGTATTATATATGTTTTCAAAATGGCCATTGATGTTCCTAAGCAGAATAGTATTTGTATCAGTGTGAATAATCTGGGCAAAACCATAAATGTCAGTATAAATCTCTTGGACTTGCACACATAAAAGATATTTCTCGAAATGGAATGGTCCATTTTTTTATTCAAGGTGATGACAGGGTGTGATATACGGAGATATAATAATAATAATAATAATAATAATAATAATAATAATAATAATAATAATAGTGTTGATAAATAAAAAAGAAAGAACTTGTCAACTGGTGGATTTTGCAGTGCCAGCAGATCACATGGTGACGTTAAAGGAAAATGAAAAAATGGACAAATATCTAGACCTTGCCAGAGAACTGAAAAAGTTATGGAATATGAAAGTAAGTGATACCAATTGTAGTTTGGTGCACTTGGAACAGTCCCAAAAGGATTAGAAAAGGGTTTGGAAAGTTTGGATATCAGAGGAGGGATTTTGAAACCATTCAGAACACTGCACTGCTGCAATCTGCCAGAATACTCAGAAGAGTCCTGGAGACCTGAGGAGACTTTTCTGTCACTCAGACTCTAGTGAAAGACCATCAGCTAATGCTGATGTGAAACTCAAAAGGAGCCAAATAATAAATTAGGAGACCTGGGAGACTTGTTGTCACTCAGACTCCAGTGAAATACCATCAGCTAACGCTGATTTGAAAAACTCAAAAGAAGTGAAAATAATAATAATAATAATAATAATAATAATAATAATAATTGTCAAACTTCACCTACGATGTATAAGACGCAGGGAAATTTTATATCCAAAATCTTTGATAAAACGTGCGTCGGATATGCCATCAAAAACGGTACTTACACTCGGAGGGTGCATATTCATGCTAGTTTCTTTAAATGGTAAATGTCATTTACGTCACCCTATATAAGTTGTACTTGTGTTTGGTCTTATACCAAGTTTCAAGAAAGTTGAACATATCTTTCAAGAGGAAAGACTGCAACTAAAAGACGTATGGCATTTGTTTAAAAGACAAGCACTTATCTGCATGTTTCCATACTGATACTGCAATCAGTTATTTTCTCACACAGCCTTTCGGAAGCAGACGAATATTTTCGAATACTGATACGTGACAAGTCCTGGGGGAATAAAAGTCAGACTTTCTTCTATAGCAAGTTTGAAATGATTTGTTTAGCCATTGTTTACTGCGCAGCGACATTGAATGTCAGATGATTGACACGACGTTTATTTATCACTGGATCAAGGGGAAACACTCCAACATTTGAATAGGATGATAGACTTGAAATGAAAGAAACTGTGACATATGAACACAAAGGACATAGATCTTCGACCGAATTTTATTTAAATTTATAACGCGTTTATGTCTATCTGTCTGTCTATACGAGTTGTGTCCAAAAATGGACACAATATATATATATATATATATATATATATATATATATATATATATATATATATATATATATATATATTTATGAAGATATGATGGATGTAGTAGAATCCGACAGTATGAGGTAGGTAAAAGGATAGTGAACAAGAAATGATAACTCAAAACAAATCTAAGAGTTGAAACATTTCGTCCGATTTATACGGACATCCTCAGTCAAAGATTTTTTATTGAAAGCAAAATTACGTGCGAGTACATGTGATGTGGTGAGGAGGGTGAGTTAGTAGCGAAAGTGAAGGGAGGGAGGATAGGGGCTGACATGAATGAAGTGTGGGGATAGTTTAAAGGAAGTAGAGAGATTGGTAGTAGATAGGCCCAGGGGTAGGTCAAAGGGAGGATAAAGTTCTACATGTACTCGCACGTAATTTTGCTTTCAATAAAAAATCTTTGACTGAGGATGTCCGTATAACTTGGACGAAACGTTTCAAATCTTAGATTTGTTTTGAGTTATCGTTTCTTGTTCACTATCCTTTTACCTACCTCATATATATATATATATATATATATATATATATATATAGAGAGAGAGAGAGAGAGAGAGAGAGAGAGAGAAGAGAGAGAGAAAGAGAGAAAGAGATACAGACACAGACAGACAGACGGAACATCCATGTGTTGGATTATTTTGTAATATATATATTTACCAACTCCCCCGCAGGGGCAGGATGTGACACAAGGTCAATTTCTTAAGCGGAGTTTAACAGGTTTGAATTCAGAGTTTTCCTCCTCCTAGACTGGTTACCTAGCCCAGGTTAAAGAGCCCAGTCTGCCCTGCTATTTGCCCATAGCTGGAGGGAGAATTGGATTCATACCTTTCCCAAGGGTATTAGCGCCATGTGAACTGCAAATAGTTTCATCCAGGAATTGAACTCGGGTCGACGAGTCCATTTCCTACGACTCTAACCATTAGACCACGCACCTCCATTATTTTTTATATAAGCCACTTAAATTTATAAATTTAAGGGCACGTGGTTTAAACCTCAGCCAATCAACAAACCGAACGCGTGGCTGGTTGACTTCTTAATCACTGATACTGAGAGACGTTGATTAGCAATCATTTGTGGAGACACTTGCAATACTGAGGAGCACCAAGGAACAACCAAAGGATTCTTTACCAAGAATTTCCACTGGACAAGCGCTCTTACTTGAAGCCTAAAGGATGGTAACTAAAATCTTAACACCATGCACATACAAACTTAAATCAACAAAAAGCCTTGTTTTTGATTCCCATACACTTTTGAAAAGACATTCATTAACATCTCCATTACTCTCGGTTATACATAGATGTCCAGCAAAAAACTCTCGTCACTGCGATGTCACAAACATTAAAAAGCCCAGACGGTGATAGAAAATATTATAACCATCATCATCCTTGACAGCGGACGGTTATACACCCGCTTCCCTTGATTTAAAAAGCACCAATATAATTTCAAGATTCTTTTCTTTTTCTTTTGAAGGCATGGCATATTGCTAGGGGGCGCAACCAAAAGTTTACTGACAACCCAGGAGGAAGGGTGGGTGTCGTCGCCAAAAAAATTGCCAGTAACCCAAGAGGCATGTGGCAGTTGATAATGAATCTCTTCAGGGAAAGGACGTCATTAAATTCGTACGAACAAAAGCGTATATAGATTTTCATTATCATTTCCTTATTCTAATTGTGCCAACACATCTATGAGAATAAAGATGGGAAAGGAACAGCTTAATATTCAACGGAAAATAACCCAAAAGCAAATCAACACTTCATCGATTTTTTTTACCATTCGTCAAAGAATGTCTATTCCTAATTTTCAATGTGTTTTGTATGTTTTTGTTAAGCATAAGGCCACAGCAAAATAGAGAGAGAGAGAGAGAGAGAGAGAGAGAGAGAGAGAGAGAGAGAGAGAGAGAGAGAGAGATAAGACGCAATGAAAAAAAAAAAAACATTTATAAATTATTCACGAAAAACCATGTGGCCTTTGCATACAATATATCATATATGCCTTATATAAGTTAATACCTTTGTCTGCATTAGATTATTACTTTATATATACTAGCAAATATATGCACCCTCCGGGTGCAAGTACTTAAGTTTTAATGTAATAAAATATCATATTAAATTAGAAATAAGAATGAAAAAAAAATTGCAACAGAGGGGGCTATAATCAAAAAATAGAATAACTGAAACTTACTCTTCCACCACTTCCGTCTTTCATTACTAAATTTTTCTAATTTAACTATTTAGTTAACATGAGAAGTAAAGAATAAAATTACAGTTATTTCTTCTTGTAAATAATTTTCTTTTAAGATTTATCTCCGAGATTTGTGCTCATATACATTAATATAAAACGAAACAATTAGAAATCAATAATACCAAGCACATATTTATTAAAATCAAATTTTAAATATCAATATGCAAATAAGCCTTCCTGTGCATACTGTATGCCACTATTTTGTTGTATATATAAATACAATCACATGTTATTAGTATGTAGATATGGTCAACAGTATTAATAATGTAAAACAATTTTATTAATACTTGAAGGTTTAAAAGAATGAAACCATGGATAATTTGACGTAAATAATTAAGGGGATTGTGACTTGAGTAGTGATATAGTTTCGGTTACAGACAGAAAAACACACAATCTCCATTATAATAAGATATATATATATATATATATATATATATACAGGGTGTCCACAAAGTCTTGAAACAGTTTTAAAATTGAAATATTAATAACTCACATTGTACAAATGATGAAATTTCATTAAAAAAACTTTAATATTGATGTATGTTTTTTATTATTTCACTTCAACATGACCGCCTTTTTCGTCGATACATTTCAACTATAGTTGGAATTCATGGACACCATAGATAATATATATATATATATATTATATATATAATATATATATATATATATATATGAAAGGAAGTTGACTTACCGGGGAATACAATATCGCGTGAATCGTAACGAAACAAATGATTAATCGAATAGGTTGAGGTTATAGAGAATATAAAAGTGCTGGAAACGTTAGTAGATCGGATTTAGTAGAACATATATATAGATAAACTACTTAAGTTTCACCAAAAATGTATTATCAGGGTTAATCCTTATGAATTAATCAAAATAATTGATTAATAAAGGAATCGCGATTGTCCTTAATTAATCAATTAATGTGCGTGTATGTTTTTATGTGAATAGATGTACATTTATCAGCACTAATTTATTACAATTATAATATATATATATATATATATTATATATATATATATATATATTATAATATATGGGTGTGTGTTGTGTGTATGTGTGTGCGTGTTTATTTGTTTGTATTTGCATGTGCGTGTTTGTTTTGTTTGTGTGCGTCTTACGTGTTTGTTTTGTGAATATATGTAGTTATGAGATAAATTAATTGGTTGATAATTAAGTATAGTAATTCTTTTACGTATCTATAATCTAAAATCGCCTTTTTCCACACACACACACAAACACACCACACACACACACACACATAATATATTATTATATATATAAATATAATATAATATATATATATATATATAATGCGAAAAATGAAAAATAAAAATATGCATACGATTAATCTATAGAATAGATATTACACATATATATATATATATATTTATATATATATATATATATAATATATATTGTGTGTGTGTGTGTGTGGTGTGTGTGAAGAAAAGGAAGTGAATCCGGACGGTATGTAGATATTAAGAAAAATGAAAAACACAGGTAAATGGGTTAAGTGGTGAGTTTATTGGCCGACGCTGCAGTGTTTTTGATCTATCAAATTAGATCATTTCAGGCCATTTGTTATATATGGAAGGTGATAAGAAATTTTTTTATCACAGGAATAACGAGAAAAGCGAGTGGAGTTCTTGTTATTCATCTTGTTTAAATATATATATATATATATATATATAATATATATATATATTATATATATATATATATATATAATATATATATATATATATATACCGTATGATGGCCCAACATAAAAGTCAAAGATCTGAACCGTTGGACAAGTTGCTGTTCATAGAAGGCCGATGTAGAAGCGGCCTACGTTTTTGATAATCTGTTAACAGAAGAATGTTACATTAATGTGCTAGAATTCTTACGAACAATTCTCCTAAGACACAAACTTTATGTACTTCAAACGACTTATTTACAAAAGTTGTATTCAAAGAAGACATTATTATTGTCTTGAAATTCAAAATATCATTGGAACCATTTGGTTTTTAAAATAACATTATTTCCTTCAGTTACACCATAGAAAGTTCATAAACACTTATTTCATTGTTTTCAAATTCGGAAATATTTTCATGTTTACTTCGCTCCAAAATCACTATGCCTGAATATCAATTTAGTTTTGTTTGTCTTAAAACGACCGTCTTGCTTTTTAACTATTATTTCAGAAAATAAGATGTAAGTTTTTTAATTGCTATACTTTCTAAACACAAGAGTTATGTTGATCACCCATCGTTGAGAAAATATTGGGTGCATCAAAAGTGTTTTCTTGTTGACTTAGAATTAATACGGCTCAATTAATTTTCTTTTTTAGCTTTGAAAACGTCTGCTAAGCATATGAGAAACAATATGTACGGAAGCTAAAATAAATAGATAAATACTGTCACTAATTTCTTAAATCTCTGTTATATTTTAATTTAACTAAATGAGACTAACTATAACCGAGGGTGATTTTTTTGAGTGGGGCTGTCAGTAGAGCGTTTTGTTTAGAACCCTATATATTAACCCTAAAAAACGATCCTGAATGTCATGATGTAATTTTAAAAAAATTATTGGTGACATAAAAAAAATATCTTTACTGTAACAATCTTCGATTTAAAGAAAAAAAAATCAAATTTTGTTTTTTTAATAATTATAAATAATCATGATTTCAATATCTCCATCTCCACACTTTTTAAAAAAAATATATTGAATGTTTTATGAATGTATGTAAACAGTTTTTCATGGGTACAAAATTTGAAAACTCAGGCCATGAGCGGATTCATCCTTGAAAATAATTTTTGTTTTTACCTAAGTCTCATTAGACGATTACCAAACGAAGAAGGACTAGAATAGAGAAAGCAAGAATGTCAAAATGGGGGGGGGCAAAAGAAGTTATTGTAATTACTCAGGATGAACTAGCTTCATGCTAGAACCACCACTGAGTTGTAGATGGAAGACGAATTCTTTCTGTTTGTAGAGCTGTCGTTTGAGCGAGGTTACATTTGTAACCTCTAGAGCTCAAACTAAAATTTTGATAGGATTGTGAACTGACTTTTTAAAAATTACTTGGAACAATCCGGTTAAGCAAATAGATGTTACTTACTGGCAGAGTCAGGGTTTTTCTTCGTGCTAAAATATATTTTTTGAATATGCGAACGAATGGCTAAAGGCACTGTAATGACAAACGATAATACCGATAGACTTTGGAAAGCTTTATTCAACTTAGAATAATTGGTACACTTATTGAGAGTTTATATAGTCTAGTATTCACTTGAGAAGGGGGGGGTCTAAT
>CM042152.1:51448932-51463932 GCA_023376005.1 Doryteuthis pealeii
TTGCTATAAGTAAGTAAAATCATCGGGGTGACTAATGTCGGTATCAGTCAAACAGCGAGAGAGCGCTAGACCAAGGAGATTGTTTTTGGCATCTGAGGCGGAGCGCCACACCTACCATCAGCTCCTCATTTTACCGCACAGATCCCTATGCTACTCATACGCAGAGTTGGCGAGGGTCGGTATCGAACCAAGAACCTTGTGATTCCTAGCCGACTGAGCTAAACCGGCCCTTGCTATAAGCTTTTTAAACTTGGGCACTTCACGTGGTGTAATGGTTAGCGAGCTAGATTTACAGACCATTGATAGTGAGTTTGAACCTCACTGGGCGTCCCATGCCTCTGGCTTTGTGCTAAGCTTAGTAAATAACTAAAATGCTGGTCTCCTCACGTGGTGTAATTGTTAGCACGCTAGATTCGCAAACCATTGTAAGTGAGTTCGATTCTCATCCCCCCCTCACACACACTTCTGGCCATGTGCCGGTTATACCCTAAGCTTAGTAGATAACCATATGCTTTTTAAATATCCATAGCGCTAATACACTTGGGAAAGGTATGCATCCATCTGCTCTCCCTTCAGCAATGGGTAAAAAGCAGGGCAGACCGGGCTCTTTAACCATGACTAGTAAACTAGTCTAGGATTAAGAAAATCTGAATTCAGTTCTGTTAAACTCGGCTTAAGAAATTGACCTTGTGTCACATCCTGCTCGTGCGGAGGGGATGTTTATATATAATATATATATATATATATATATATATATATATATATATATATATATATATATGTCTGGTTGAACTCGAGTGACGATTCTTGTCGTACGAGTTTCTGTTCAATCCTTTCAAGGTGTCTGGCCATCTTGTTGGTGTCAGGGTGTAACTGGTGTAATAATCCACCAAAGGTGTCTCTACGAGCGCTTTCGGCGTGTCGGTCTGCCATCTTCAGGTTGGAAACTGATAGTACGGACAGACACCTTGAAAGGATTGAACAGAAACTCGTACGACAGGAATTGTTACTCGTGTTCAACCAAACATGTTTCAAAGAGAATATGCTGCCAAAATACACTTATATATATATATATATATATATATATATATATATATATATATATATATATATATATATATTTTGTTTCAATTATGAAATAGAGAAGGATGAAGGAGAAAATATATGCCTTTCTAGTGCATAGAACTTTTAATTCGGCTCACTGGTTCCAATTTCCGTGCCGTCAACCATTATGAAATTCCCGCCTCCATCAAACGATTAAAGACTGACACCGAATATAACAACAAATGCTTTGATTTCTTGAATAGAAAGTGTGTCATCTTTTTGAATGCCAAACTTTAAAAAAATAAAAAAAATAAAAAAAAAATTCGTTGAGTAGGGACATGGTACCGCCCTCCCCCCACCCCAATTCAACCGATTTAGCACCAAAACTTATCAATTTAATTTTTAGTGAATAAAAATTGAAAAGCGATCAATTCTAAATTCTTAGAATTCCTTTCACAGAGAATTCTCGATTCCTTCAAAGAGGAATAAAAGAACGGTATTCATAATGTCAATGTTAATAACGATTATTATTTCTTCCCGAATAGATTTTGCTACAATTGTTACATTTCAATGGGTTTTCGTACTTCTAAAATTGCAGCAGTGCATCTAAAAGAGCCGAATATATATCATCTAACATTTGAGAAGAAAAATCAATATAGTTATTTACTAAGCTTAGCTTAGATCTGGTACAAGGCCAGAAATATAGAGCACCTGTAAGAATCTAACTCACTAACAATGGTCTGCGAACCTAGCTTGTTAACCATTACACCACGTGAGATGCCCAACATTCTAGTTACTTACTAAGCTTAGCTTTGATGTAGCACAAGTCCGGATGAATGGGGCGCCCAGTGGGAATCGAACTCATTAACAATGGTCAGCGAGCCTTCCTTGCTATCCATTACAGCACGTGAGGTGCCCAACATTCTAGTTATTAATGAAGATTAGCTTAGATGTAGCACAAGTCCAGATGTAGGGGGCACCCAGTGAGAATCGAAGTCACTAAAAATCAATATAGTTATTTACTAAGCTTAGCTTAGAAGAGTGAGAATCTAACTCACTAACAATGGAGGTGCCCAACATTATAGTTATTTACTAAGCTTAACTTAGATGTAGCAAAAGGCCAGAAATATAGAGCACCCAGTGAGAATCTAACTCACTAACAATGGTCTACGAACCTAGCTTGCTAACCATTACACCAGATCAGGTGCCCGACATTCCAGTTACTTACTAAGCTTAGCTTTGATGTAGCACAAGTCCAGATGAATGGGGCGCCCAGTGGGAATCGAACTCATTAACAATGGTCAGCGAACCTAGCTTGCTAACCATTACACCACGTGAGGTGCCCTACATTCTAGTTATTAACGAAGATTAGCTTAGATGTAGCACAAGGCCAGGAATATAGAGCACCCAGTGAGAATCTAACTCATAAACAATGGTCTCCGAACCTAGCTTGCTAACCATTACACCAGATCAGGTACGCAACATTCCCGTTACTTACTAAGCTTAGCTTAGATGTAGCACAAGTCCGGATGAATGGGACCCCAGTGGGAATCGAACTCATTAAC
Source organism: Doryteuthis pealeii (assembly GCA_023376005.1). Lineage (NCBI taxonomy): Eukaryota > Metazoa > Mollusca > Cephalopoda > Myopsida > Loliginidae > Doryteuthis > Doryteuthis pealeii. The sequence goes on from CM042152.1 coordinate 51,451,542, forward strand.
AATGGTCTGCGAACCTAGCTTGCTAACCATTACACCACGTGAGGTGCCCAAAATTCTGGTTATTTACTAAGCTTAACTTAGATGTAGCACAAGTCCAGATGTAGGAGGCACCCAGTGAGAATCTAAGTCACTAACAATGGTCTGCGAACCTTCCTTGCTAACCATTAAAACCACGTGAGATGCCCAAATTCTAGTTATTTACTAAGCTTAGCTTAGATTTAGCACAAGTCCAGATGTATGCCCAGTGAGAATCGAACTCACTAACAATGGTCTGCGAAACTATCTTGCTAACCATTACAGCACGTGAGGTGCCCAACATTCTAGTTATTTACTAAGCTTAACTTAGATGTAGAACAAGTCCAGATGTAGGGGGCACCCAGTGAGAATCGAAGTCACTAACAATGTCTGCGAATCTAACTTGCTAACCATTACATCATATGAGGCCCAAAGAAGAAAATCAATATACTGGTGTTATGTCCTAACTCATATCTAAAAAAAAAAAAACAACTACTTGAGGAGTTACGATGAAAATCAACTGGGAACATAGCGTAGTGGATGAAGGTGTTGGTTTAATACAGTTCTACTTGACAGTTATCTCTATGCTGCAGGTTCAATCCCGGTCAAGGGCAACAGTAACATAGAATAATAATTAACACAGCTTAACACCTGAAACCCAGCAATGAATCGTAGAATAAGAACAGGATATCCCCGTGGATTGAATTAAGGGTTGGGTTCAAAGTCCGGTTTTGGCTCCCGATTACGACAAGAATGTTCCCGAGTTTGAGAACGCTCCGAATCCAACAATACTCGGGGTATCCTCATTGCGCTAACCATAGCTGTATCATGTGTTAAGATGTGGGAATTATTATTCAATGTTACTGTTGCCCTTAATATATGTCACTTAGAACTGTTTTAAACCAACGCCTTTATCCCTTACGCTATGTGCCAAATTGGATAATTCAGTGTGAATTTTGGGATCATATAAAACCTCCATATACTTATGTATGATTTTTACCTTGACTCATATTCGTGTTCTTTTTTTGTTTGTTTTTTAATCTAATATAGTCTTTTAATTATGCAATTAATCTAATTAGAAGTGGAAGTTTGAGCGTTTATGAATATGAAATAATTGTGTATTCAATATCTAGTTGGAAAAAAGGCGCTGTATAATTTTGGTATCTACATATACATTTTAAAACAATATCTCTTATACACTATATATAGGCGGTGCTTTTTGTAATGGTTATTGTCGTAAGAAATGAACAGGCAACTAGAGTTGTCAAATCTGGACGAAGGACTGTCTCCCTCATCGCGTCTTAATGCCTTATAAAATGTATTAATACAAGTATTCTCATTCAACTACTTGATTGAAAACTGTAGGGTAGCTTGTGTTATTTTATCGTGTTATGGCAACCGGTATAGTAGAAGGGAAAGTCTATATTCAAACCTGTTAAATCCACTTAAAAATGGTCTTACGTCGTACCATGCTCGTGTCGAGGTGTTAGGTTGAAACATATACAAGGTGTGTCGACGAAAAGTATCGAGATTTTTGGTACTTTTTGACACAACCTGTATTTAAAAAAATTAACGTTCCATTCATTGTTTATTTCTATCTTGGTAAATTCGGCAATTTTAGATAACACCATATCTTCTGAAAAAAAAATAGCGTTCATTTATTGTTCATTTCTATCTTGGTAAATACAGTTTCATCTGATACTTTTATGACACACCATTTATATATTATTTTCAATAAAAAATTTCTTTTTTTTAATTTGTCTATGGTTTATTTTTAATCAGTTGATTTACTTCTGACAAAAGATATCAATAATGAAGAGTCAGTAATCATTGGTCGGTTGGTTGCTTGCTTGCTTTAGGGCATGTCTGTCCTTGTGGCTTTATTTAATACAAAAGTAAGTTTTATATTTTTGATTTCTTTTGTAAACGTCTGCTATTGTAACTTCCTTACACACACATACATATACACACACACATAGACACGACAGTCATGTAATATTAGTTTGTGAAGCTAGCTTTTTCAAATTGCACCATAGCAAACGCTTATATATATATATATATATATATATATATATATATATATATATATATATATATTATATAAGTGTATTTAGGCAGAATTTTTTTCTTTTATACAGGTTTCGTTGAATTGAACAGACAATTTCTCTCTGACAAGTCTTTCATTGATCCGTTCTAATCTTCGGGCCATCCTTCTGGTGTCAGGGTGGAATGGTATACCAGTCCACGAATGTTTCAACACTAGCGCCGCTTTCGGCAATACACTTTGCCATCCTCAGGTGGGAAACGATGGAATAGTTTTCATGTCTCGTTTTTTTACGAGAACGAGTAGAAGCAAGGAATTAGTGGGAGGTAATATCAATTGGTTTTTTTTGGATGGAAGCGCTAGTGTTGAAACATTCGGTGGACTGGTATACCAGTTCCACCCTGACACAGAGGATGGCCCGAAGATTAGAACGGATCAATGAAAGACTTGTCAGACAGGAATTGTCTGTTTCAATTCAACGAAACTATATATATATATAATAATATATATATTATAATATATATATATATATACATATACATATATGCATATACATATAATATATATATATATATATATATATTATATATTATTATATATTGCCCTGGTGGTACTCAAAAGCAAGTAGCACTGGTTAATGGGATGCCACTACTCAACTTCGGCAATTGTCAGAGAATCTCCTATAAACAACACTGACAACAAAATGTCATGCTTAAAAAGTGATGCACACAATGATGCTACACAACCGATCGGATTTCAAATCCGGCTGTAGGTAGCTTACAAAATGTCTAGCCACACTGAGAGACTTGATAAGTCGAAACACGTGTCTGTGATGACCCTATATATATATAAACACCGACCGTCCCACATCAAACAAACCCCTCCTTAACCCTTTCCATTTAAAAGTCACGCACACAGTACCGAGATACGTACACACTCACCCTCACTCATACACATATATGTATTCACACACATACATTTATATGTGTACATATATGGTCATATACATAAGTCCAAATATAAGAGCATTTAAAAAGAATTCACCTCAAAGAGGTTTATTTCATGGAACGGATGGAACTACTCGGATTATAATAACATGTCAAACCCTCAAAAATATTTTAATTTCTATAATTCTTTTATAATGCCCCCTTTAAAAAAAGACTGTAAAAACAATTTCTTCAAACTAGTTGAGAATAAATAACATATAAGAAATATTCCTAGGAAGCGCGTGGTGTAATGGTTAAAGTCATGGGAAATGGACTCGTCACCCCGAGTTCAAATCCTGGACGTGGTAATTACATTTCATTTAGCGCTAATATCCTTGGGAAAGGTATGAATCCTACTCTAACTCCAGCTATGGGTAAATAGTAGGACAGACTGGGCTCTTTAACCTTGGTTAGGCAACCAGTCTAGGAGAAGGAGGAAAACTCTGAATTAAAACCAGCTGAACACCGCTTAAGAAATTGACCTTGTGTCGCATCCTGCTCGTGCGGAGGGTTTGGTAAATATATATAAGAAATATTTCTGTTTGTCTTATCACTTTTTGTTCATATATATATATATATATATATATATATATATATATATATATATATATATATATATTCAGCCTAACAAAACCCAATAATGAAGTCTTGAGGCCACACCTTTTATTATGAACGTTTTTTTCAATGATTTAAAAAGAAATGAATAAACGTATGGGAAATTGTGCTCTTTTACAAATTAAACATCCTGTGATTGGATTTTGACGACCAGCCAGTCGAACCATTTCTGTCTGCGAGGATTCACAGCCCGGCAGCCATTTTCCTCTCCATTGTCCTCCGAGATAAAATGAATGAACGAAATTTTGGAAGTATTCCATAACTTATCGACCCGTTCATCCAATTAGCGATCAAATGTCGAATTATTGTGGCTCGCTGCCAATCTTATCCAACCCTTTTCTTTCTTTGATTTTGTTTTTCAGGAGGAATCACTCGCAGAGCTGAAGAGAGGCGGGAAATGCAAAGAATCACATCTTACACGACTCCCTTTTGTAAAGTCTCTTTATTTTCACAATTTATTGGGTTGGCGTGTCTGCAGTTAGCAATGTGCAATATATCATTATTCTTATTTATTGTGCCCTGGGTATGACGTTAAAACTGCATCTCGTGGTGAAGTTCCAATTCTAGAGCTGGGGAGAGTGTGACGTAAGTTCCCCTTCGTCCCCGTTACTTCAAGCTCCACTTTGACCCGGAGTGTCAGTGCCTGTTAGGGTGCCATCTCTGGGTTAAATTTAAAAAATTGAGTCAATTTCGCACGACTCTAACCATTACATCACGCGACTCTGCAACTATATATATATATATATATATATATATATATATATATATATATATATATATATGAAACTGTTAAAAATTATCTCTGAGCAAAACTGTAAACAAAAACATTAAAATGTACGTGGCGATTTATGTTAAAAATATCTTGATATATATATATATATATATTATATATATATATATATATTTATATATGGGAGTAAACATGGAAAATAAATCCGACAATATAAAGAAAATTTGAAAAAACAATTGTTCCGAAAATGGGATGAATTTAATATAAAAACATCCATCATTTTCTTCACCCCAAGATACACCCTGATGAAGGTTCAATGAAACCGAAATGTTTAAACATCGATAATTAAATTCATCCCATTTTCGGAACACGTGTTTTATCAAATTTCTAAAAAAATTTATATATATATATATATATATATAATATATATATATATATATATATATATATATATATATATATATATATATATATATACATAATTAAATAAATAAATGAATATTTAATACCAGAATTAATAAATCTCTACCTTTGTGCCTAAATCTACACAAAGGTTAAACATCTGAGATAGTTATATAAACTTAGTATATTTACTGAATAAAACATTAATAATAAAATATTCAGTGACTGAATAAAACAATTTAAACAATAAACACGAATTATAAATAAACAAGTAGTAAACATAGATTTTGTATGTGGATATGCAAGATTATTAAAGAATGGGATTCAAATAATGAATAAATGGATTAAAAATTAAAAGTCATCACTTCCCTTATTCACTTATATATATATATATATATATATATATATATATATATATATATATATATATATATATATATATATATATACCAAACCCTCCGCTCGAGCAGATATGATAGGATCACTTTTTTAATTCGAGTTTAACATGTTTGAATCAAAGTTTTCCTTCTCCTAGACTGATAGCCTAAACAACGTTAAAAAGCACAGTCTGACCTACTATTACTGCCCTCACACCGACTAGTACATTTGCTATGACTCTAACCATTAGACCATGCACCTCCGCAAGTATATATATATATATATATATATATATATATATATATATATATATGGGAGAATATGTGCTTAATTGAAGTCATACCCAATTTTAGAAATCAATTAATTGATAATAATGAATTAAGCGGGCATACCTGTTCAAAATGTAAGGCTAAACAAATTGAGAAAATGTCATTCTCTGTATGTACATTTCGGCCTATTATACCTCATCAACAGAGTTATAGACATGAAGACTCTGCTAATGAAGCATAATAGGCCGAAATGTATTCAATTAAGCACATATTCTCCGAAAAATTTTCCGGCTAAGGCCATATCAAACATACATATATATATATATATATATATATATATATATATATATATATATAATACAGGGTGGTGAAAAAGTAGGTATACAGTAGTGTCACATTAGGGAAATTAGTGTCGTATTATACTGAAGTGAAAGTGACATATCTTAAGTAATAAAAATGCTTGTATATTTACTCGTTTCCTTTTATTGACTTTAGGTAAATTCGCAATTTAATCAAATTGATGCTGATAAAGACCTTTGTTCTAGAGTGAGCATGAGTGTCTGTTCTTGAACAGAGTAATGTATGTGCTTTCCCTTTTTTATAACTGTATACTTACTTGTTCACCCCTATATATATATATATATATATATATATATATATATATATATGAGAATATTAGTAGATATCATAAAAGCAGAAAACAAAACAAAACAAAAACAAATTAGCCCGAAGACCTAAGTTTTGCACATGTCTTCCTTTTATTGGATCGAGATAAATTTTCACAAACACAAACCATTCTAGAATGTTTACACTGGAATTTGTTTTTGCTTCTTTATTTCTTTTTGTTTTTTTATGCGGTTTCGACCAAGCCTGCGGCCGACTAAACACTTTTTAACAAAACGCAACGTGGGATGAGTCATTTAGCAGATGAAACTCGAGGAGCCACGGACGATACTTGCCATACTTTGAAGATTCCACAATTAACAGTGTACAAGAATACACAAGAAAGTGCAAAGAGAGACTAATTACAAAAGCCGAGAATAACATAAGGACAAACAGGAAAAGCGGAATCATAAATTCGAGAAAATAAACATGTGAAGGCAGACAAATGCATGCAGACCACCGAAGAAAAACTACGGAAACTGCGCACAAGATGCGACTAAAGAAGGAAACTGAATCTCTATAAGTGGCAGCCCAGAATAATTCTATAAGAACTAATTATGTACAAGCCAGAATAGTTTAGACAGAGGAAATAGTAAAATAATAAAAAGTAGTAATAATATATAAAGATAATAAAATAGTAAAAGTAGGTTATGTAGAGAGAGAGAGAGAGAGAGAGAGAGAGAGAGAGAGAGGGAGAGAGAGAGAGAGAGAGAGAGAGTGTGGTGTGTGTGTGAGTGGTGTGTGTGAGCGTGTGTGTGAGAGAAGAAGAAGAGAAGAAGAAGAAGAAGAAGAAGAAGAAGAAGAAGAAGAGAAGAAGAAGCCGTACAAAAACATAATACGAATGCAATAAACTAGCATGGAACACAAAATGCTTGATTTGGCGGATAAAACGATCCACCGAGAATTGTGCAAGGAAATACATTTGACAATTTTATATAAGATATGTGTATTGTGATTAGAAGTGTCTATGTATTGAATAGATATATTTGGTTTTACTTTTGAGTTATTTAGAACAATTTTAATAGTAAATAATTGAATAACTTTATGAACATCTAAATTATTATCTTTGAAAATAGAATAAACACTAGAATGAGGGATTTACGAAACTTAATGAGGAAATATTAATTTAATAGGATTAATGCGTTAATCTTATAATCAGTTCATACAGTTCGATAATTTAAAGCAAAAGTAAAAGAATTATATATACTAGCAAATGTATGCACCCTCCGGGTGCAAGTATTTAAGTTTTAATGTAATAAAATATTAGATTAATTTAGAAAGGCTAATGAAACTAAATAAGAATGCAGATAACAAGATTTGAAACTGAGGGTGTATAATCAAAAAATAGAACAACTGAAACTTACTCTTCCCCCACTCCCGTCTTTCATTGCTAAATTTTCCTAATTCAACTATTTAGTTAAAATAGGAAGTAAAGAATAAGATTACAGTTATTTCTTCTTGCTAACGGATTTCTTTTAAGATTTATCTTAGAGATTTTTGCTAATATTCATTAAGATAAAATCAAACAATTAGAAATCAGTAATACTAAGCACATATTTATTAAAATCATATTTTTTATATCAATATGCAAATTAGCCTTCCCATTCACACTGTAAACTGCTATTTTGTAGTTTATATAAAAACAAGTGCATATTATTAATATGTAGATATTGTCAACAGTATTAATAATATAAAGAAATTTTATCAATAATTGAGGTTTAAATAAAAATAAAATCCTGTAGAATGTGACGTAAATAACAAAGAGAATTGTGACTTGAATAGTAATATAGTTTCGGTTACAGACAGAAAAACACACATTCTCCATTATAATAAGATATAACACAAACCAAACCATATATATATATATATATATATAAGCCACTCCGCTCGAGCAGGATGTGACACAAGGACAATTTCTTAAGTGGAGTTTTGCTTCTCCTAGACCGGTTGCCTAACCAAGGTTAAAATGTTTTGAAATGTTTTGTGCAAAAATTATATTTTGCAGATTGAAATTTTACATTTCTTCCACGATTAATTACATATCGCAGTAAAAAAATGTTGGTTATTTCCTAGTTGAGTAACATGATATTACAGAGTGCCCTACTATTTATCTATAACTGGGGGGAGAGTAGGATTCATACCTTTCCCAAGGGTATTAGCGCTAAGTGAAATGCAATTACCACATCCTGGATTTGAACTCAGGGCGACGAGTTCATTTCCCATGACTTTAACCATTACACCACGCGAATATATTTATATATGGAATCAGAAAATAATTAAATGAAGAAGGTTCATGGTGTAACAGAGTACCATACATATAGTGTTGCTGTCCGAGATAAGTTTGTTTGTTTGTTTATTGATTTTAACGGCTTATCAACCCGTCCGGGGCTAAGTCATGCCTAACGTTTAGGAAATAATACATATCGTGTATTTATATTTATACTTTTAGCAATTGGTTTTAAAAATGTGTTATCATCATTAGGGATTAAGTTGTATGGTATTGATTTGTTTCATGTCTATATTCTATGGTATAATTTCATTTCCCTCAAAAAAGAGAGAATATCCTCCATGTTGACATTTTCAAACATACCTTTCATATTGTTTGTTTTAAAATAACGGTTTCTGATGTGAGCAAAAAACCTACATTCCATGAATAAGTGTTTAACTGTCAAAGGAGTTTGGTATATAACACATTGTGGATGTTGTTCTTGTTTGAGTATATAGGAGTGCATTAGTCTTGTATGACCATTGTGTAATCGGGACAATGACTTGTTCCTTTCTAGATTTCCTTAAAGTTGATCTCCAGCTTCCCAAATTGGGTTTGATTAGGAAGAGTTTATTGTGAATGTTGTTATTCCAGTGCTGATCTAGAGCTGATTTAGCTGCGGTGTCTGCTCTTTCATTCCCTCTCTCTCTCTACTATATGGCTTGGGATCCGAGATAAGGAGATTCAAAATTCACCGTAATTTTGAGATATGACCTAATTACACAATAATTTCTGAAAGAAAATAAAGTGATTCATTATTACTGACAGTGAGTTTCGTTAACTTTTATTTCCATCAGAGGTAACTTATCTGAAATGATTGGCTATAGATATACTACTGAAATATTTTGTACAACAAATGTTTTTTGCAGATTGAAAATGTACATTTCTTATACGATTAATTACATATAGTAGTAAGAAAAATGGTTATTTCCTAGTTGAGTAAACATGATATTACAGAGTGACACAGAAAAAACAGAACCCAAATTATTTATTTATATTCCTATTAAACTAACTCTAAACCACAACCAACACAATGATTTGTTTATAGTGGGAGAAGGCTTGTGTAGGACCATATATTATATATATATATATATATATATATATATATATATATATATATATATATATATATATCAATAGACTCTCTCCGACGATTTCCGACGCATGAGTGTTCATCTAGTGAACAACAACCACAGAGATTTGTTTATAGTCGTGAAGGCTTGTGTAGGACCATATATATATATATATATATATATATATATATATATATATATATATATATATATATATATATATATATATATGCGTGTGTGTCTGTGTGTGTGTTCCATACGTATATGGGTATGTGTATACAAAGAGGTGTATGCTGTCGTTTTGTCAAAGTAGTGAGTGTACGATTCTTTTAAAAATCCGATCTCACTGACCAGTATCTATCTCTCTCTCTCTCTCTCTCTCTCTATATATATATATATATATATATATATATATATATATATAATCAGTATGTGTGTGTGTGTGTGTGTGTGTGTGTGTGTGTGTCCATCAGTCAACACTGGCAATGGGTAGAAAAGACATTTGTTGCTTGTTTCTGGGCGCGTGGGGAGATCATTATATTATTGAATAAAACAGACCCACCACAACAACCCCCATCGTCCAAAGCCGCCCCCCGTTCGCATGCCACACAAGCGTCGTTAAAGCAGGCTTCACATTGACACCATTATCACCATAAAAATTGTACGTGTATATCAAAACCTCTGCACTTGGCTCTTAGTATAAATGTCTTTTCTTTCCTTTCGCGGCTAAAAATTTATGGCAATTGTATGTCAGGAAAACTCCCAAGAGTACATTCCCCGGCGAATGAATATGGTCTCGGAGAGAACTATTAATTCCCTATTGTCGAGACACAGTGTCGCAATTTGGCCTCAAAGGGGCACTTCGGAGCTTGTTTGCCGCTTGTCCATTCGGAGCCACACAATCTGAGTCAGGTTCTTTGGGTTATGGTATGGGGGTGGGGGACAGAAGGAGTCAATGTAACAAATATCTGTTGCTAGAACAGGATGATGAAAATTATAAATGCGATTTTATGTATGTACTTAAAGAAACACACATGAACAGAAGTATATAAATAAGCTTTGTTTATACATATGCATCAACTAGGAACATTAGAATATATATATTATATATATATATATATATATATATATATATATATATATAACTCTCTTACGCATAAACATATGTATAAATATATGTCCTTATTCTGTACAGATTTGAAATCTAAGACTTTCTTTCTCGCTCAACCTATATATATATATATATATATATATATATATATATATATGTGGGGGGGGGTATATATATTATGTGTGTGTGTGGGGTATATGTATATATGTGTGTGTGGGGGTATATATATATATACAATGAACAAACAGTGATCAGAAAAACAGGAATATTTCTTTTATGTTGTTTATTTTTCTCAACTAGTTTCGGCCTTAGGTCATCGTCAGGAGAAAATTCCTTGTTGCAGAAATTATTTTTCGAGAGTTTGAAAAAATTAAAATAATTTTAAAATCTGGGCAGATACATATATTAGAAGTGCCGAGTCCATCTGATCAGGGAAAAAAACTTAGATATATATGCGCGTGCGTGTGTGTGTATGTGTGTATGTGCGTGCGTGCGTTTGTGTGTGTATATGTGCGTGTGCATTTACCTACTCCTCTTAACGAGCAGGAGGTAACACAAGTTGATTTTTGTAGCGGGGTATACCAGCTCTAAATTCACAGTTTTAATCTTCTAGACCAGTTGCTATACCAAAGGTAAAGGACGCTATGGAAAATGCAACGTGTTTTTTCTGCGTTTCCGTGTGTGTGCATCTGCATGCATGCATGTGCATACATGCATGTGTATGCATGTATGTATGTATTGATGTATTCATATATATTGGGTTTGTCTAAAAGATTCTAGTGTCCTGTATGTATATTTACCAACCCCTCCGCACGAGCAGAATGCGACACAAGGTCAATTTCTTAAGCGGAGTTCAGCAGGTTTGAATTCAGAGTTTTCCTTCTCCTAGACCGGTTGCCTAACCAAGGTTAAAGAGCCCAGTCTGTCCCTACTATTTATCCATAGCTGGAGGGAGAGTAGGATTCATACCTTTCCCAAGGATATTAGCGCTAAATGAAATGCAATTACCACGTCCAGGATTTGAACTCGGGGCGACGAGTCCCTTTCCCATGACTTTAACCATTACACCACGCGCTTCTAGTGTCCTGTATAAGATGTTAAACTACACGTTATGATAAAGTTTCCAATTTTGGAGGTCTGGAAATGTGGAGTATTCCTTCATCGCATGTTTGTGTGTATACCAAGAGGTGTATGCTGTAGGGGCATTACCTGCTAGGGTTTCGTCAATGGATTGAATAGAAAAAATGAGTTTTGAATGTTATTGAAAGAAATAGAATTTAGAAAATGTTAAATACCCATCAAGCATGAATAGAACAAACGTCTTCGGCATAAAATAAACCGACAACGGTTGACATGGCGTAAAATCTGACAAACCAGACCAAGCCTAAAAGTTTCATGTATCTTCTTTTTAAAACTATTGCCTTATGACAGTTTATGATATACAACAATTAATCTATTAGTTACTATACATTGAGCTCTCTTAGGGATTTATGAAAATCCTTTTATTAACCTAAAAGTTTGCACACACATACATATATATGTGGAGAGAAGTGGACAAACACGGGATGTTATGGAAACTTGATGTTTATTTTGGAAGATGCAACGTTTCGGTCTCTTATTAGACCATCTTCAGGTCTTGGATATAGTTCTTACTTTTTTTTGAGAATGTCCATCATTAGAGTAAGAACTATATCCAAGTCCTGAAGATGGTCTAATAAGAGACCGAAACGTTGTATCGTCGACAATAAACATCAAGTTTCCATAATATCCCGTGTTTGTCCACTTTTCTCCACATACTGTCGGATTAACCTCCTCACATTTCTACCTATATATATATAT
>CM042152.1:51476432-51498161 GCA_023376005.1 Doryteuthis pealeii
CAGTGAACTTTTAAATAATGCGACAGTAAGTCTCCTACATTCTTTTTAGTATCGGCCCTGTCGTCTGGGGCTTAAGAATACACCAAATGCACCTCTGCAGAGCAGTTATCCACCAATGGGTGGTGACTCGTGCTGCTTAAGAACGGAATCCTGGTGTAACCCTTACTTAGTCTACACGAGCGGTCGGAGAGGCCACTCCGATCAATCAGCTGGTCAAGTCAAGCTCTAGCACCTATATGTGTCCCAACCCTATTGCCTTATGGCAAGCCCCAGCCCCTTGTATAATATATGCTAGAAGATGGTGACTGGGGGTCTTCATGTCCTGGGAATGACGTTAATCTCTATCTGATGGTGAGGTTCCAGTTCTAGAGGTCTGGGGAATGTGGAAGCAACCCTTCATCATCATTGCTCGCAGGTTCACACTGACCCGGAGTGGTAGTATCTATAGGGTCACATCTATTGGTTAAATAGAAAAAAATCAATTAAGAATTAATTTATTTTAAAAGTTTGTCGGCATTAAATGACACTGAGGTTTATATGCCGTAAAACAAAATAACACAAAACAAATAAACAAACACTTCGTATCCAAGCTGTGTTTCAATAGTGCTGGATGGTATCCATTCTCTCTCGGAGGGCCCAGATCTTCCAGGATTTTTTGTTCAGTCACTCGGAACTATTTCGTACACTTCAACAAAAACGAACCCAATAATCACTTATACGTTACGCTGTTTTTCATTTGTCCTATAATGTCCAGATGTTTTCCAGGCCTTTCACCTCCCTCTCCCCCCCCTCGGTCTCTTTCTGTCTCTCCTGTCTGTCTGGCTGTCTGTCTGTCTGTCTGTCTCTCTCTCTCTCTCCTCTCTCTCTCTCCTGTTTCATAGTCTGCTTGTATATTGATGTACTAAAATAACCTATTCTGAATGTTCTCTATCTATTTGTTTCTCTCATCGAAAAGTAAACCGTCTGCTACATATAAACAATTATGTGATTCGCATACGCTCTGCTCATATATATATATATATATATATATATATATATATATATATATCTTATTATAATGGAAATTGAGTGTTTGTCTGTCTGAAGCCGAAATTATATCACTACTCAAGTCACAATTCCCTTTAGTTTTTTTACGTCATATCCTCCATGAATTTATCTTTATTCAAACCTTAATTATTAATAAAATTGTTTTACATTCTTAATACTGTTGTCCTTATCTACATACTATTAAAATGCAATTGTATTTATATATGCAACAAAATAGCGATTACAGTGTGCACGGGAAGGCTAATTTACATATTGATATTAAAAATTGATTTTAATAAATATGTGCTTGGTATCATTGATTTCTATTTGTTTGGTTTTATCTTAATGAATTTGAGAAAAAATCTCGGAGATAAATCTTAAAAGAAATCGATTAACAAGAAAAAATAACTGTCATTTTATACTTTAATTTAACTAAGGAGTTAAACAAGGAAAATTTAACTATGAAATACGAGAGTGATAAAAGAGTAAGTTTCAGTTGTTCTATTTTTCGATTATACCCCCTCTGTTTCAAATCTTTTTATCTGTATTCTTATTTAGTTTTATTAGCGTTTCTAATTCAATATCATATTTTAATTCATTAAAACTTAAATACTTGCACCCAGAGGGTGCATATATTTGCTAGTATATATAATGGAGATTCGCTTCCGGTTTTTTGTCTGTAACAAAAACTACGTCACTGCTAACGTCACATTACCCAAAATCGTCATAACATAGAATAAATAAACTCAAAATTTGAACATACAACATTAGACAGTCCTCATTGTTTTTTAAAACAAGTTTTAATAAATACATGACTGGTATTATATATCTATATATAGTTTGTTTTATTTTTATATATATATTATATATATATATATATATATATATATATATATATATATATATATATATATATTATGCCCTTTACAGATTCAGTCGGCAATACACGCCCCTTTCATTACAAAGAAAATCAATAATTAGTGGTTTTGTTTCTTTCTTAATGACATGTCAAGCTTCGTGGGTTATTTTATGCCAAAATCAAAAGAATATTAGTGGTACAATTAATTTCATACCTAGCAAATGAGGGGGTTCATACATTTCGCAAGGTTATTAATCCGAAAGTGGACATAGCGCGACTGGAGTTCGAAATCGCTTACTAGATGTCATGTCCAGTACATTAGCCACTACACCATAGAGACTACCTAATAAAAGTAGAGGTGGAATGTTGCATGGCCTTCTTACTTCTTCTTATTCTATTACTTATTCTGGCTTCCTTGTTCGGCGCTACACCACAGGGGCTACCTAATACCAGTAGTGGTAAAGTGTTTCATAACCATCATACTTCTTAATCTTGTCTAATTCTGTCCTCTTAGTTCTCCAGATCTTCTATTCCTCTCTTCTTCTGGTCTGGCAATTGGGTGGTTATTGGGCATTGATATATCTTTCTGTCTGTTCTTGCTCTAATAAACGAACACAATACTTTGTGTATTTTAGACGTCTTCATTTCAAACCCCAAGTTAACCGCACGCGTGGAGAGAAATAGCTCGCAGGAGGGACGCCATTAACGTCTGCTTCCTTTGGTCGCCCAGCTCTCTGAATCTATAAGTCGTTCCTACGATCGGACCGACTAATGATACGACAACTCAGAGTCTAGTTACAGGTTACTAGGTGCCTATCAGGTTACTGGTTTTTTCCATGAATTTTTTTTTTCCGATGGAATAACCAAGTAATTTTGGTTTGATGGATTTTACGGCATGACATCCCATTGGGTTATTTTATGCCGGAGACGTTTTGTTCTATTTAAGCTTGATGAGTTTTTAATTTTTTTTAAACTCAGTTTTTTAACACTTTTTAAAACTCATTTTTTTTTTTAATTTAACCCATAGATGGGACCCTAACATACTACTACTCCGAGTCAGAGTGGACCTGGGAGACATGTAGATGGAGGGGCACTCCACATTCCCCAGATCCTCACCATAAAATAGCACATATAATAACAAAGGTTTGGGGGTTAGCCATAAAGGCAACGGGCTTGGAATAATTATAGAGGTGCTAGTGTTTGACGTAACCAGTCGGAGGGGTTCTTTGGGACTGCGCGTCCAACCTAAGTATCTGCCAAAATGGAGTGTTGAATGTCATGGATTGCTCAGCCAGGAGGGTTCTATCCTTAAGAATCACTGGGCACTACCCAGACCCAAAAGGTGGTTCCAGGGTGGGAGTTTACCCATCTGCAGAGGTGCAGTTGGTGTATTCTAAAGCCCCTGTCGACAGGGCTAGACCGATCAAATAACAGCTAAAACGTATGGTATTTACATGTACCCCACTTGTACACGATACGGCACAAGGCCTTTTTACGTGGGACCAACCACAAGCCGAGACTCATAGGTGGTAGGTAGGAAAATTGCGTCGATCCCTTCGGCATTTACCCTCAAGGGGGCGCCTCAGGCGCTGGGCAATAAACCCTGCCCCAAGTGGGACCCCCGTCCCGAAGGACGGTTTGAGAGTGCCTAACACGTCTGTCAGAGGTGCCTATCTGCTTATCATATTGCTGGTTATTTTCCATGACATTTCCTATAAAAGAAATACCAGTTAACATTTGAGTTCAACACTTATTATACAAAATTAATAGGTCACCTATTAATTATCTAATATAATTATGCGTTGCCGAGTCAGCTGCAATAACTGTTTAGCTTTCATATTGTGGTGGTGGGATATGGAGGTACGTATCCACTTAAAGATTTTTGCACAACTAATTATCAGATTTCGATCATTTGTCAATCAGCCATATCTATTTGTTAATGATCATTTCTTGAGTCTGATAATTATTCTAACGAGGAAAGAATATCTGAATCTTGTTCAGATGTTCACACGCACCCCCACAACATTTGGTAGTAGGCCAAATTCATGTACACTTCATTATAATTAATAATAATGTTCGCCCATCCTCATCGTTAATGAACAGTAACTTAGCCAAGTTTTCATAAATAATGATGATTCTTTTTAGCTCAGATGATAACAGAAGAAAATTGCACAACTGTGACACAGATTCTCCAAACTATTAATATCAGGTTAGAACTTATTATTCAGTCTTTGCAAACTATTCCCAACAAGTTAGTTCTTATTCAGTCTTTTCGAACTACTCATATCAGGTTAGTACTCATTATTCAGTATTTCCAAACGATTCATATAAGGTTATACTCATTATTCAGTCTTTCCAAACAATTCATATCAGGTTAGTTATTATTATTCAGTCTTTCCAAACGATTCAAACGATTCATATCAGGTTAGTTATTATTATTCAGTCTTTCCAAAATATTCATATCAGATTAGTACTCATTATTCAGTCTTTCAAACTACTTCATATGAGGTTAGTTATTTATTCAGTCTTTCCAAACTACTCCCAAAAGTTAGTTCTTATTTTCAGTCTTTTCAATACATATAGGTTAGTACTCCTTTCAGTCTTTCCAAGCGATTCATATCAGTTAGTACTCACTTTCAGTCTTCCAAACATTCATATCAGGTTAATACTCATTATTCAGTCTTTCCAAACGATTCATATCAGGTTAGTACTCATTATTCAGTCTTTGCAAACTACCCCCTTCAGGTTAGTTCTTATTCAGTCTTTTCCAAGCGACTCATATCAGGTTAATACCCATTATTTAGTCTTTCTTTTTAGATTAGATACCCCACGAATGCAGAAGAACACAGTATGATATATAATAGGAATATATAATATGTATATATAATAGGAAATCCTCGTCGTGTAATGTTTACCATTGTAAGAATGGACACACACACACACACACACACACACACACACACACACACACTATATATATATATATATATATATATATATATATATATATATATATATATATATATATGGGACATTATTTTGTTTATTTAATTAATACGATGTTGAACAAGCGGATATGTCATGATTGACGAGTTTTATTTTAATCTTTTCAAGTTTTCTGGTCAATTTCTTAATATCGGCGTGGGGTCTGTTGATTAGTACACACATTCTTCATCCCAAGTAATTTCAGTACTCTTAAGCGCCATAATCAGGAGTAGATATAAGTTCCTGTGTATTGATGAACTAGTGATTGACGTTTTAGCTCCAATATGATAAAAAGGTTGGGTGTTTGTCATAAGAACAAGTGTATGCATTTGATTGGGACAATATTATATTTGCTAGGGATTGACACGACCAGCTGAATGATCCAATCAGGCCTCCTGACCGCCCTTATAATTAAAGTAAGGACTAAATTGAATGCATGTTGCTACTTTGTACAGGGTTTACGGGCTGCTCAGCATCAACGATCATATATTCAGAAATTGGAGGACAACACATATGGCCAACAGGTGGCCCCATTAGGACAGTCGGCGTGTTCTAACGCACAAGCCGATAGGGCGGAACTGGGTATCAACTGATCATGCTTTTAGTTGATTTGGTTGTACAGTAGGTCAACCCTTGTTGGGTTATGTCAAGCCAAAGAAGTTTTGTTTTATTCATTCTTGATGGTTATTAATTTTTTAAACTCAATTAAAAAATCTATTTAGACCATAGTTGGGATCCTAAAAGTTAGTACCGCTCCGGGTCAGGGTGGATCTTGTAACTGCATTAGATGCAGTTTAACATTATGTTCAAGACACTAAGACCCTCAGTTACTACCTTATAGCACATATATGATAAAAAGGGTAGGAGATTTTTCATAAGGGCAATGGGTCAGAATAATCATATGGGTGGGAGGACTTTACATGGCCAGACGATTAATAGGGGGACAAAGTGGATCATTGCATGTCATGGACTGCTAAGTCACCAGGGTTCCGTCCTTATGCATCACTGGTCGCAACCGACGGCCAAAAAGTGGAGAGTTTTTACCATTCTACAGAGGTTCAGTCGGTGTGTTCTACTGCATCAGACGACAGGGCGATAAATGATCATGATAACAGGGATGCTGAAAATGAACTAGATGATCTCTGATAAATCCGGGAATTAGACAATCCTGATAGTATTTCTTGGTGCAACTGATTACGGTATAATGTTTTGATTTGTATTCACATTTTTTTTTAATATTACAAGCAAAAATGCAGTTGATTTAAGCAATCCCTTTGAGATTATATGGAATTTGAGAAGAATTAGAATCGCTTGATCTACAGTGTGAGTTACCATTTTCTTTTATCTTGATGTACAAATCTGAATTGAAATTGAGACGAATGGTGAGGCTGATGAGAACGTAGACATCAAAGTTACAAAAAAAATGGTACAAAGTACTTTGGGCTATATTTGTATTGATAAATATATAATTCGCGGCATATATATTATATATGTGTGTGTGTGTGTGTGTGTGTGTATGTGTGTGTGTCAATGTGTATATATATATGTGTACATATAAATACATAATAAAAGATAAATCTAATGAGTCAGACGAACCTACTAAAAGTTTCGCTTAATGCTCTACAGCATATATATATATATATTATATATATATATTTATATATATGTGGTGTGGTAATTCAATTTGTTTTACAACCACACACCAACATATATATATATATTATTATATATATATTATATATATTATATATATTATTATTAGATATTTTGTGTATAAACTTTGTTCTTGTAGTCGTTGTGCTTTTGGGTATTATGAAGCATGGAAAATAGAACAAAACAGGATAAAACAGAATTTGAATGTCCAGCTGTTGCTGTCCCTGGTTTAATTGATTCCGATATTTCGGGTGAACGTTCACCCTTCGTCAAGGTATATAGACTGTGGTGGGGAAAGTTGAAATCCAGTGTCTGGAGAAATATATATATATATATATATAATTATATATTATATAGGGAGAGAGAGAGAGAGAAAGAGAGAGAGAGAGAAGAGAGAGAGAGTATGAGTGTGGTTGGAATAAATTGCATTTTATGTATGTGAAAATAATGTTATATATCTAAATTCAATATATATATATATATATTATATATAATATATATATTTAATATATTTATATATTTATTAATGAGAAGTATAACAAACGATGTGTTTTTGATATGGCTTTTTTTAGCCCAATTTTTGGGAGAATATGTGTTAATTGAAGTCGTACTTAATTTGGAAGTTAATTAATTTAATTAATTAATTAGGCGGGCATACCTATTCAAATGTAAGGCTAAACAAATCGAGAAAATTCATCTCTGTATGTATATTTTGGTCCTATTAGGCTCATAAGGCAGCTTAGATAGGAAGACGCCTTGTGCGTGATTTGAACCTGACTGTCAAGCTGACATTCGAGGCCCCGTACCCTACACCACCGGACTTTCTTTAGATTTTTCGTTTTGTTTAGAAGTAGGTATTATTCTCTTATAGTGACTTTTTCTACCGACAGCTGAGAAGTAGATACACAACGATGTGTTTTTGATATGGCTTTTTTTTTAGCCGCCAATTTTATATATATTATATATATATATATATATTATATATATATATAAATCCTAACTTCTCCACAGGAGCAGGATGTGACAACAGGGTCATTTTTAAGCTCCGTTCAACAGGTTTGAATTTAGAGTTTTCCTCACTTTTCGGTAGTAGTAACAAGGTTAAAGAGCGAAGTCTACCTATTATTTACCCATAGTCCTAGATTTAAAACTATACGTATATTTGAGAAAATTTTGTTAATTGTTTACGTATTTCATTGCTATGTAATGAGGCAACTAACCAGGCAGAACAAGGTTAAATTGTAATAGAACAAATGACACTGGGTCTAAAAAGTGCACGTCTTAAAAGAGTCATACAGGTTTAGCTCAGTCGGTAGAGCGTCCTTGGAACCACAAGAAGCTTCATGGTTCGATAAACTCGTCAACTCAGCGTATGAGTGGCACAAGGATCTGTGCGGTATAGGAGGAGGGCTGATGGTAGGGTTAGTGCCCCTTCAGACGATTAAATAATCTCCTTGTTCTAGCTGATAATGATTTATTTGACTTACTTGGATATAACAGTGTGATAATTTTAATTATTCCCACTTTGGATATGTTACTTAAGAGCTATTGCAATTTTCAATTTGTAAAATATATGGTTTTGATTAATTCTCTCTTGCTTCTTTTCTTTCTTTTTCTTTTTAATTATGTTCGATTGAAACAGATTAGTGTTATCAACAGCGTGCTTACCCCCCTCTCTCTTCTCTATTTTCCTACTCTTTCTTTCTTTCTTTCTTTCATTTTTTCTCACTAACTTGTCTTTCATTCTTTCTTTATGATAAAAACGGGATGGTCTATTATTTAGCTGAAGTAAGAACACTCATGAGAAATTAGAATGCAGCGGATAGACAACACCAGATAATCCGGATTTACATTTTTGCATTTAATTTTGGACGATTTGGACGGTCTCACTTTTAACCAGAGGGTTTGTCAATATGATAACGGTTGAATGATTAAGGACCAAGAGTATTAATATATACAAGGTGTGTAAAAAAAAGTATCGAGATTTTGTACTTTTTGACACACTCTGTATTCGGAAAAAATAACGTTCCATTCATTCTTCATTTCTATCTCGGGAAATACAGCTTTAAACATGGTACTTTTATCACACATTTTGTATTCTGAAAAAATAACGTTCCATTCATTTTTCATTTCTATCTTTGTAAATAAAGCTTCAAACTTGTTACTTTTTTTTCACACACCTTGTATTTTGAAAAAAAAAAACAATGAATGGACCGTTACTTTTTTTCAGAATACAAGGTGTGTCAAAAAGTACAAACACATCTCGATACTTTTTTGACACTTTTTTGTAGATCAAATTTATCAGTCCTCGACACCATTGATGACTATTTTATGTTTTACTTTGTAAGTGTTTACGGCTAGTTTAAACCCATTTCATCGTTGAATAGAGCCCATTGAATAATTTCTTTTGTGCATATGTATTTACTTAACTCCCCTTTCCAAATGTTTGTGTTTTTATTTGTATTATTTCTAAATGCTTTGTACAATTTACTTAAACCATTGACAATTTTATCGCCATTCCAACATTTGCTGCTTTGTTTGGACATTTCTATTTTCGCCTTAGTATTGTTCATTCTAAAATACTTGTATTTGTGCTACTATTACTGGAGATTACCTTTCCATTTTCCTATATATTTACTTTTTTGTTTGCTTTCTGAAAGATACATTCATTTTTGTATTTGCTTTTCATTTTTTATATAAAAAAAGTGTCCTCGCTTCAAAACTGTCTATCATAATCATTCTCTCTTTACCTTGTCACATACGACTGCTTAGCATTTCATATAACATTCTTCAATTTTGTCTTATTTATACTACTACTAATACTACTACTACTACTACAACTACTACTTCGTTTCCTCTTCTACTACTACTACTACTACTACTACTACTACTACTACTACTACTGCTGCTGCTGCTGCTGCTACTTGAAATACGTTCATTTACTCATTCTTTTGAATACTATAAGCCATCAATCTTATTATTATATTTTAATCTCCTTTTTTTTCATTTTTTTTCCTATTTGTTGTGTCATGTATAATATTATACGTAGCTCTTAGTCTGAAGCGCGTGGTCTCCCCTCTTCTCTCTCTTCTCTCTCTATATATATTATATATAATATATATATATATATATATATAGAAGTTAAGTAAACAAACAAATGTGTTTATTTTTTTTATATATGGCTTAAAGCCGACAATTTTTGGAGGATATGTGCTTAATTGAAGTCATACCTAATTTTGAATTATTTGTTAAGTATAATTAATTTAGGCGGGCATATATATTTCAAATGTAAGGCTAAACGAATCGAGAAAATGTCATTCCTGAATGTGCATTTCGACCTATTAGGTCTCATCAGCAAGATTATAGACTCCTCTTCATTGTATTTTTTTTCCTGCCAATCACTTTCTCTTCCATCCATTTCATTGTATCTTATATTTCTTTTTCTTTTTCACCCCTTTCCTCTACTACCTTTCCCTCGCATTTTCATTATATATTATATCCTTTTACGCACTCTCTCTCACTCTCTTAACTCTTCCAATTCATTGTATCATATGTATTTTTCTTTTTCTTTCTCTTACCCTTCTACCCTTCTCCTCACATTTTCATTTTATGATAGTTGTATTCCTTTTACACGTTTCTATCCCTCTCTTCTCTCTCTCTCTCTCTCTCTCTCTCTCTCTCTCTCTCTCTCTCTCTCTCTCTCTTCCTTTTATAGCCTTTTCATATATTCTTCTCCTTTCAGATTTTCATTGTATTTAATTTTTATTTTTTTCTGCAATCACTTTCTCTTCCATCCATTTCATTGTATCTTAAATTTCTTTTTCTTTTCTCTCTCTTCTCTACAAATTTTCCTCTGCATTTTCATTGTATATTTATTCCTTTACACACACTCTCTCTCTCTCTTCTCTCTCTCCTCTCTCTCTCTTCTTCAATTTCATTGTATATATGTATCTTTTCTTTACTTTCCCTTCTCTCTCATTTTCATTTTATGATAGCTTATATATTTTCACGTTCTCCCCCTCTCTCTCTCCTCTTCTCTTCTCTCTCCTCTCTCTCTCTCTTCTTTATATATCTCTCTCTTTCAGATTTTCATTGTTTTTAATTTTTTCTTTTTTCTGCCAATCACTTTCTCTTCCATCCATCATTGTATTCATTATATTTTTTTTCTTTTCTCCTCCTCTTTCACAAATTTTCCCTCGCATTTTCATTGTATTATATTTCCTTTTACCTTCACTCTCTTCTTTTCTTTTCCAACCTTTTCATTGCATTTATATTTCTTTTTCTTTCTTTCCCTCTTTTTCTCTTTCTCTTCACACTCTCTTTTATAATAGTTATATTTTTATCTGTTCTCACTCTCTCTTTCTCTCTCTCCCTCTCTCTCTTCAACCTTTTCATTATATTTATTATTTTTTTTCTTTTTCTCCTTCTCTTGCTGTCACTCTCACATTTTTCTTTATTTCTTACAAACCTCCACCACCAATTTCTACCCTTTATTTATTTTCTTTCTATTTCTCTTTACTTTGCACCATTTTCCTTTCTCCTTAGCGGAATTAGAATTGTCGATTTCATCATCTGAAAAGGGTTAATAACCCCACCCCAAAGAGGTGTCCAGATTATGACACAAACTTCATCGGTGGTGAGCCGGCTCAAAGCTCTAGGCATTGATTACGCGTCATTAATCCTTACTCCGCTCTGACCCAGTAGAAGTACCTGTTGGGATTTGATCTAGGGGGTCCACATAAATTTATTTGGCAATTATTGATATCGGATAGAAATGCTCAAAACCAAATAACTGTATGCAACAAAATGCTTATTAAAATAGGAAGAGTTACTTAAAATCATATATAAGTATATAGTTTAATAGAGGATTAGTCTTAGAAACACTGGAACCCTTACAACAGTGGGGCCAAACTGCTTTTTATTAATAGGAATTTGACTATTAACTGAATTTTTTGAGCGTGATAATTAGTATTATTTGGATTATTCGACTATTGTCCTATCTTCTATTTGTATTGTACAACGTCGACTGTGTGCCTTCGCTTCTTTAGATATTTCTTTTTTCGAACTCAGGAGCTTTCCGAACTCGGAATACCTATTTACGAATCAGGAACCTTCTTGGTACGTAATCGAGAGCCTCACGGAATTGTTGCGTCACCATTTCAATTCCCCCAAAAGTCAAAGAATAGGAATCATGTTAAAACAAAAATCTTCACACATAAGTAAAAAGCTAGATTCTTCTGTAAAACAAAACATTAGGTTTTACAAGTTTCAAAAATTCGCACTGGATTTTTCCAATTGGACCATAGCGTAGTGGATAGGCGTCTTTAAGAGTTCTAATGAAGTTTTCTCTCGGCTATAGGTTCATTTCTGACCAAGGGGACAGTAACATAGACTAATAATTAACAAGCTTACACCTGTACTCCAGCTATGATACCCCGTGGATTCGATAAAGGATTGAATAAGTTCATGATGGCTACGATTACGACAAAAGGTTCCCAGTTCAAAAAGAAGATTCCGAGTTTGAGAAAGATTTTCAAGTCGACAGGAATCTGAAAAGGCGGAGGGCACATCGGCCGAACGTTGTACTATAAAACATAATATGAGGACAATAGTGAGAATATCTAGATAATAGGATAATTGATATAACTGTGTGTTATAGGTGAATACTATAGCTAATAGAATGCGTCCGACGGTTACTATAAGTAAAGGGACAATTAGGCTTGTGGGTAAGCCACTGCAAGTCAGTCATACTTATTGTCGGACGTAATTTCCACTTCTCTGTACTGTAATTGTCCTAATCTTTTGTTATTACATTTCCTACATTTGTTACCGTCGTTTTGTTTCTTATTTACCCTTAAAACCCACAACTGTGTTAAAATATAACTGTATATGAAGAAGTAAATTCAAAATTACATTGAATTGTAAATTATGGTTTGATTGCCAATCATTTACAATTGGATTTAAAAGATTGTCGAATTAAATAACCCTATATGATTGATTTGCATTAAAAATAAACAAATCAAATTTTTCTTTGTTTCTTTCAAATACAATTAAAGTTCTGGATGGCTATTCTTTGGTATGTAAAACTGTGAGGTGTCTATCCTCCTTCTTCGCTAGCACTAGCCGCGCGAGATTGTTTTTCAATTATTCTTAATATTTGAATTTTTATTATGTTTCATTTTTCTAAGTTCGTTTCTTCTCCTTCTTCTTTCTTCTTTCTTCCTTCTTCTTCTTCTTTTCTTCTTCTTCTTCTCATTCCTTCTTTTCTTCTTCTTCTTCTATTCCTTCTTCTTCTTCTTCTTCTTTCTTTTCTTCTTCTTCTTCTTTCTTTTCGTCGCGTGTCGTCGTGTATTATTGTCTATGTATCATCACATCTTTTTTCTTCTTCTTTTCTTTCTTCTTCTTCTTATTATATATTCTTATTATTATTATTATTATTAATTATTATTAACATTCTTCTCTCTTCTTCTTCCTTCTTCTTTTCTTCTTCTTTCCCTGGTTTTCTACAGACAATCATGCTGATGATGATTATCAATCGTCATGTTTATTTTGGTTTCTTCCTTTGATGGCAAGTATTTAGCGTTTCCACTGACATGATTGCAAAGTTCCCTGGAGTTATTGTGTGCTTTGATGATGAGTATCGATACAATTCGATATAATCAGATAACGGGAAGGGGGTGGTCATAAAAACAACACATCAAATTGCTGAGTGCAGTCGACCGCGAGATGGGAGCATGACACGAATGAGTCATTTAAATATGGCGCTTTAATTTCGCGTTTTTATCGCAGTGATTGATCTCCCGCATGAGCCAGGAACTTTCTTACTCTTATTATATAGATTCAAGAAGACATATGATTGTATGGGTAAATGATAATGATAATTACGCGTTTGTATTTAGAAACATTTCGAGCCTATCTTTTTGACAGAGGTTAAAGGAATAATATAATAATAATAATAATAATAATAATAAATAATAATAATAATAATAATAATAATAATAATATTAATTAAATAAATATAATAAATAATGATAAAAATAATAAAAAAACATACTACTCTGCAAATGTAGCAACTAGCACAACGGAATACAAACTAGACCGACTGGGTTGGGAGGTGATCAGTGGGAATTTAATGCAAAATATATTTTGACCACAAAAATGGTATATATGCATAACAGAATTGATTTTGAGAACGAACCACAAAATTCTCTGGACTTTGAAATAAACGATCCCTTCCGAAGAAGACCAGACTAGTGTGATAACAAAAGAAGAACTTGTCAATGGTGGATTTTGCAGTGCCGCAGATAAGGGTTGAGCTAAGGGAATGAAAAATGGGCAAATATCTGGACCTTGCCAGAGAATGAAAGTTATGGAATATGAAGTGAAAGTGATACGATTTGTAGTTGGTGCCTTTGGAAAGTCAAAGGATTAGAATGGGTTGGAAAGTTGGATATAGAGGAAGGATTGAACCATTCAGAACTCATGTTTGAATCTGCCGAATCTCAGAAGAGTCTGGAGCCTGAGTCGAGATTGCTGTACTCAGATCCAGTGAAAGAGCATCACTGACCACTAGTGTGAAAAACTCAAAAGGAGTAAAAATAATAATCTAATATGAGTGAATTTTGTTTCAATTGTAATTGGGTGGCACTTGAGAACGGGTCCAAATAAAACTTGAAAAAGGTTGGAGGAGTTAGAAATCAGAGGAGAATTGAGAACATCCAGCCTATTGCATCACTGCTGCAATTCCCAAGTTTAGAATACTCAGAAGAGTTGGGGGACTGAGGGCTTGTTGTACTCAGACTCCAGTGAAATACCACCTCCGCTAACGCTGATTTGAAAACAAATAATATATAATAATATCTATTATATATATTATCGTATTATCATATATGAAGATTATATACAATATTTATTACATATATATTTAGTCTTATATATATATATATATATTATATATATTATAAGGACTAGATTTTCACCTACATGGTTTAAGGAATCGTGAAAAACAATTCGGGGGTGAAACCTAGGTACTTAGTGTCTGACTCATGTGGGCCCTTAATAATGCTCTACTGAGCGAATTGAGCACATTTTTTACATTTATAGATTGAAATATCCTCCGGCGTTTTCTTGGGGGGGGGGGACTACATACGATACTGATGATTATTCAGAAGTACGGATATACATTAAAAAAAAAAAATTCCCCACATGCTTTCGAATTCTTTTTTAATTTTTGAAAACAGAGTTATCTGGGTTTTTTTTCCGCACCGGTACAGTTAAGAAAGTAATATATTAATATATATATAATATAACAGCCGAAGAAGGCGGGGCACTTCTGCCGAATTGATGTAAATAATCCTTTATATATATATTATATATCTATTATATATATACTTATATATATATATGATATATATAAGGAATTATGTACACAATTCGATACAGACGTACCCTCCCGCTTCTTCGGCGTTTCGAACCCGGGACCTTGTTAGTCGAACTTAGGGGCATCCATGGAAATTCTAACAAAACCTTTTTTAATCAATTGAGTATATTTTCTTCATTCCATTAACGTGGACGGTACAAGTTTAGCTATGTTAATAATTTTTTAAGTTATTTTCGCCGAAGTCAAGAATGAACCTGCCAACATACAACAATTGACAACGTAGAATGTACTACCCAATCCTTATTTCCATTACACCATGTGTGCAACAAACACGATCCACAGGAGTTTTTTCGGCAAGTATAAACCTGATCATCTTTTTACAGATTTCAATTTATACTTATTATTTATGTTTTTTTTTTTTTTTTTTTTTTTTGTTAGCTTTACTCATACGCGATAAAAAATAATAATAATTATCTGGCATTATCGGTATAGTCAGACAGTGAAGGTGTCTACCCTTCTTTCACTAGCGCTAGACAAGAGGATTGTTTTGGCGTCTGAGGTGGACGCATACCTATCCTCAGCTCCTCACTTTCCGCACTTTGTGCCATCATACGCTGGTGTTGGCAAAGGCCGTATCGAAGCCAGAACATGTGGTTTCTTAGTATTTAATTATATATATGAATATATATATATATATATATATATTTTATTTTCTGAATGTTTTGAATGAGGCTTGAAGATTAGTATTATCTCTGGTTATTCGGACTTGTCCCTTTCAATTGTCATTTGTCCAACGTTTCGGCCGATATGCCCTCCGGCCCTTTTCAGGTATTTCTTATATATGGCTCGATTACGATAAGAAAGGTCGAGTTCGAAAAGAAGGTTCGAGTCCGAGAAGTTTCAGAGTCCGAGAATTTCCCGAATCGCCAAGAAATACCTGAAATATAACAATGAAGATGGGCAATAGTCCGAATAACGCAGATAATAACTAATATATATATATTATTATATTATATATATATTAATGTGTGTGTGTGTTGTGTGTGTGTGTGTGTGTGTGTGTGTGTGTGCCTCATGCTAAATTTTAATTCTATATTATAATTTGTATTCATATAATTATACGTTTCTTTAAACACGATTTTTTTCTATATCTAGTTTCTTTAATACTAAAGAAACGCAGTATCCTCACTATTTCAAAATCTAACATATATAGAGAGATATTTTGCTAGTCGAAAAAAGGTTTGTTTAAAACCTTGAATATAATATTTTTTCTAATTTTTTCCAAAGTCAAATATTCAGAAACGGAAAGACAGGAATAAAATAACAAGCGAAGGAAAATAACAAACTGAAAAATTTAATAATACATCATAAATGGATGTACATAAATTGATATACCTTATTGGAAATGCATCAGAAAAGCCAGACAGATCACATGTCAACTCATCAGCATTTAACGTCGAGCCTGACTTGACCCTTTGGATCCTTATATTTTTTATATAATGTACTAGGAAAAACGTGACCGATGGATCACCTCATAAGAGTTGAGTAAATAATAGGATTAGGAAATGTGGAATTTGCAAACGTAATTAAATTTTTTTTTAAAATAGGAACCGGAGATCTATAAAAGAAACCCCAAAAAATACAAAACATTTTTGGTAGATTTTAGAACTTTTGACTTAATTTAATTTATCAAAAGCCAGACTGTTGAGGATTGACAGCTTGTAAACTTACATATAATCCTTTCAACTGTCAACTCTCAAGTTCAATTACGTCGACTGGGAAGACATAAGAACAATACAAACCGAATGTACAAAGTTACTTCAGATGCAATGGATATATATTTATATGCTCACATGTCATTCAATAAGCAGTTCAAGCAGCCATCAGAGCTCAAGGATTGAATGACCCAAATACACAAATCACATGAATGGGCTCATTCTTGATTTCTATTATACCAACTGTCTTGTCACTACTTGAAGTTGTCTTAGTTTAGCTGTGTTATTCAACAACAGTAGACTTATGGCTAATCATCTAACTATTAAATGCAGTCCGCGAAAGTGACTCTCTTCTCTCATCTCTCTCTCTTCTTCTCTCTCTCTCTCTCTTCTCTTCCTCTTTTCTCTCCTCTGTGTAGTTCATTGAGAATCTAATATGTATAACGAGAAGGTAATCAGATTATCATAACGAGTCGGAAGTTACTAGGGGGAATGTGAAGTGAGAGCTGGTAGTGTTTTGCCTTAATTTGGCAATATACGAACTAAATTAGAACCAAGTAATGATTTTTTCACATAACCTAATCCTAGAAATAAGGAATAATTTAGTATTGATTTTCGTGGGCGTTAGATTAAACAGTAAAAAAGGCTTTAGGGACTCAAAATCTAATTCGCTCACTTTAGTATATATAATATATATATATTATCATATATATATATATATATATATATATGGGAGACTATGTGCTTATTGCCAAAATTTCGGCTAAGGTCATCTAAATATATTTTTGTTTGTTTTACTTCTATATTATATATATGTTGTCATATATATATATATATATATTTTAATATTATAATTATACCTGCACAACAACAACACAAAACCCACCGCGCACATGATCATATATTAAGAGAGAGAGAGAGGGAGAGAGACGAGGAGATCAGAGAGAAGAGAGAGAATTCTATAATACTATTGTAGAGAAGTAAACATTTGAATCTAAAATAGACTAGAGTTTCTTGTGTAACTCAACTCGGTCAGACGGAGAGAGGAGAAACAATATTCAAACAAATATTTTAAGGGTTACAGAAATTTCCCTACGTGTAAATGCAAACAAGGAAAAAAGTTTTTGAGAATTTTTATTTTCTATTTTACATGAAATAAAATATTTTTTAACTCGATTTCTATAATTTTATATAACGTTTAGTTATTATTGATTATAATCATAATATGATACGTTTATCAAAATTTCTTAAACTAAATTTACTTTAAATAATCTTTTAAGAAAACATTTAATACTGCAGTGACGGAAGAGTTTAACACGGATATGGATTAAATATATTATATTAATAATAATAATAATGATGATGAATGATGATGATGATGATGATGATGATGATGATGATAATCAAATTAATAACAAATAAAATAATAAATTTAATGATTAATGATAATTTAATATCAACGGATGTCCTAATAAACGTAAAAATGTTTAACTTGAATTCATTTTAAAAATCGGACTGAAACATTTTTATTTTATTTTTTGTAGTACTGGTTCATTTTTCACTTCTTATAATTTTTTATTTTTTTATTTTTTTATTCTTCTTCTTCTTCTCTTTCTTCTTCTTCCTTTCTTCTTTTCTTTCTTCTTCTTCTTCTTCTTCCCGATTTTCGTGTAAAACTGCACACAAAATATTCATTATTTTTGATCTTTTTATGATAACTTTCCAAAATGTCATAGATATATGCGGTATCTTTACCTGAGGTCAAGTGCAGAATGTTAATGACACAAAATGAAGTTTCTTCATAATGTACTATACAAGAAAGTCAATTTATCTAGATAGTTGGGCCTAATACATAACTTGTTTTCTTCATGAAGTGTGTTTAAAAAAACATTTTATATGAATAAATGAGAATAACGCGCAAGAGATTAATATTACTTAGACGTATTTTACCAACAAATGATTAGAATAGGAAACCTCGAAGTGTTAACCGTAACCAATCCTACATAAGCTTACCTTTACACTGACCATAACCGTAGCCTTAACCTACTACTAATTTTAACCCTTACACAAATAGCATTAAAATAGAAAACTCCGATGTAGCTAATCCTAACCCTAACACTACACTAACCAGTACACATCAGTATAAGCGCGCAAGAGATAGATAATTGAACGCATTTTAACGAACAAATGGCATTAGAATGACGGAAAAACAGGATCACCAAGATTATTTATAAGTGTAATGTCTGTTTGTCACAAAACAGACTTAAATCACGTGTAAACGTAACTTTTTATTCTTTTATACCCCCTTTTTTATATACTCTTTGGCACAGTTAAATCACGCAAGAAACATCCCGTATATAACAATGTTAACGATACATCTACCATCAAATTTGAACTTAATTAAACTTATACATCTTCCACCTTTATTATTTGTTATCCACTTTTAAGTATAACACACACAAATGTAAAAAGTGGACAAAGTCTCTCCCAACATTTATTTCAATAATTTAGTTCGTAAACAAAAAAATTAAACCATTAACTCCTGTTCATTACGGATTTATACCCTAAAATAACCAAAAGGCCTTATAAATGATTAATGCAACTTGTATATATTTATATATATATATTATATTATATATATATTGGTTAGGAGGTTGATTTAGAGGCTCACATGCAGGTGTAAAGAAAAAATATAATACGGTAAAATGATGTTGTGTGTTAACCTGTATTTTAATTCTTAATTTTCGACGATAATACTCCTTTTTCAAAAGATAATGGAACTGAAGGCAGTCTGTTATGGATTTCTTTTTAATTAATTTTTTTTTTTCTTTCACTGCATTGTGAAGCCCTTCTAAATAACTCCTAACTATATATATAAGTATAGTATATATATTAGTGATATTATTATATAGTATACAGTTGATTTAATATTTATAAGGCTTATTGGTTATTGTTAGGGTATAATCGTAATGAAAGGATTTATGATGGTTGTTTATTGTTTTGTTTTACGGAACTAATATGTGATAAATGTTGGGAGACTTTGTGCACTGTTTTTACATTGTGTTGTGTTATACTTGAAAATGGATAAAATGAATAAAGTGTGGAAGATGGTTATAAGTTTAATTAAGTTCAAATTTGATGGTGATGTATGTAACCTGTGTTTATTATACGGGATTGTTTCTGGCGTGATTTACTCATGGTTGCAAGAGTATATAAAAGGGGGGGTTAAGAATAAAAAAGTTAGCGTTTACAACGTGATTTAGTCTGTTTTTGTGACAAACAGCATACTTACGTTATTAATATCTTGGTGATCGCTGTTTGTTTCCGTATTCTAATGCCATTTTGTTCGTAAAATGCGTTTTAATGGTATTATCCTTTGCGCGCTATACTGCATGTGTATGGTTAGTGTTAGTGTTAGGGTTAGGATTAGGCTACATGGAGTTTTCGTTTTTAATGCTATTTGGGTAAGGGTTATTTATTGTAGTAGGGTTAAGGACTGAGTGTTTGGTCGATGTAAGGGTTAAGCTTTACTGGTTAGTGATTGGGGTTATGGGTTAGACTACCTTACGGAGGGTTTCGTTTCCTAAGTGCTATTTGTTGGTAAATACGTTTCTAATATATTTATCTCTTGCGCGTTTTCTGCAATTTGTATTCATATAAAGATGGTATACAATTTCTCGAAGAAACATTTTATGTATTATGCCCAACTATCTACGCCCCGATAAATGACTTTCTTGTATACGACATATGAAGAAATTCATTTTGTGTCATAAGATCGTGATTGACCTCAAGGTAAAGATTTACCATATATTATGACATTTGGATGTTTATATAAAAGATCAATCACATATGATATTTTTGTTGTGGCAGTTTTACCCGAAATGAAGAAAGAAGAAGAAGAAGAAGAAGAAGAAGAAGAAGAGAGAAGAAGAAGAGAGAGAAATAAAATAAAATTAAAATTAAAGAGTGAAAAATGGAAGCCATGTATACAAAAAATTAAAATAAAATGTTTCGTCCGATTTTTAAATGAATTCAAGTTAACATTTTTATTTCTTATTAGACATCCGTTTGATTATTTATTATCATTTAATCATTAATTTGTATTTATTTTTTTTTGTTATTTAATTTGATATCATCATCATCATATCATATCAATCATCATATCATCATCATTATTATATTAATTTATTATTATTATTATTATTTATCCATTCCGTTGGTTAACTCTTCAGTACTGCGGATCAAAGTGTTTTCTCTAAATGATTTATTTAAGCTTAAATTTTAGTTTAGGAAAATTTTGATAAACGTATCAAAATTTGTATTATATATAATAAGACTAAACGTTATATAAATTATAGATCAAGAGTTAAAATAATATTTATTTCATGTAAATAGAAAAATAAAAATTCTAAACTTTTTTTTCCTTGTTTGCATTTTAATGTATGGGGGAAGCTTTTTCTGTAACCCTTAATATTTTTTGTTGAATAGTTTTTTCTCGCTTCTCCGTCTGACGATTAGTTCTACAGGAAATCCTAGTCTTATTGTAGATTCAATGTACTTTCTAAATAGTTTATACGATTCCTCTCTTCTCTCTCTGTCTCTTCTGTCTCTGTACTCTCTCTCTCTCTCTCTATATATTAATATGTGCGCGTGTGTGTGTGTTTTGTGTGTGTGTTTGGTGGTGTGCATGGTGTTATATATATATAATATATATATATATATATAATATATACATACATATATATTAATATGAGAATAACACAACAATTATTTTTGAAGGATGACTTAGCCGCCATTTTTGGCATTAAGCTATAGTCTCCATATATAGTTATATATATATATATTGATATATATATTATATATTTTTTACTGCTGAAGCGAATTAAATGTTTGAGTCTAAGCTTTTTTACTGTTTAATCTAAGGCAACGAAAATCATCTAAACAATTATTCCTTATTTCTGGATTGGAGTTATGTTTGAAAAATCCCATTTGTACTTGGTTCTAATTAGTCGAATTGGCAAATTAAGTCAAAACTGACCAGTTCTCACATTCCATTCTTCCTATAACTCGACTCGTTTGTATATATTCTTGATACCTTCTCGTTTATACAT
>CM042152.1:51498261-51515761 GCA_023376005.1 Doryteuthis pealeii
ATACCCCTGTGATCTGCTGAACTGCAAAATCCACCAGTGACAAGTTCTTCTTTTTTTGTAATCAGCACTAGGTCTGGTCTTCTTGCAGGGATGAGATGATCCGTTTTTATCTCAAAGTCCCAGGATTATTATTTGATTATTATATTATATATTATTATTATTATTATTATTTATTGCTAACATAGTGAGAGTATTTGTAGATATAATTGTAGTGAAACTGAAAAATTATGAAAAACAATGAATAATGAACTTTAGAATTAGTATCGATTCTTAATTTGAAATATTCATAATTATTGTCATCTTTCGATTTCGTACTCTGAAAAACAGGCTTAACGCCAGTTAAACTCAAGCGATATAATTAATTTTAGAAATACAAGCCACAAGAGTGATTATTATAATATATATACAGCCTTATTGGCTGTTTCATCACGACTAACTGGCAGTGAACTTTTAAATAATCGACAGTAAGTCTCCTACATTCTTTTTAGTATCGGCCCTATCGTCTGGGGCTTAAGAATACACCAAATGCACCTCTGCAGAGCAGTTATCCACCAATGGGTGGTGACTCGTGCTGCTTAAGAACGGAATCCTGGGTGTAACCCTTACTTAGTCTACACGAGCGGTCGGAGAGGCCACTCGATCAATCAGTGGTAAGTCAAGCTCTAGCACCTATATGTGTCCCAACCCTATTGCCCCTATGGCAAGCCCCAACCCCTTGTATAATATATGTGCTAGAAGATGGTGACTGGGGGTCTTCATGTCCTGGGAATGACGTTAATCTCTATCTGATGGTGAGGTTCCAGTTCTAGAGGTCTGGGGAATGTGGAAGCAACCCTTCAATCATCATTGCTCGCAGGTTCACACTGACCCGGAGTGGTAGTATCTATAGGGTCAATCTATTGGTTAAATAGAAAAAAATCAATTAAGAATGAATTTATTTTAAAAGTTTGTCGGCATTTAAATGACACACTGAGGTTTATATGCCGTAAAGCCAAAATAACACAAAACAAATAAACAAACACTTCGTATCCAAAAGCTGTGTTTTCAATAGTGCTGGGATGGTATCCATTCTCTCTCGGAGGGCCCAGATCTTTCCAGGAATTTTTTGTTCAGTCACTCGGACTATTTCGTACACTTCAACAAAACGAACCCAAATAATCACTTATACGTTACGCTTTTTTTTCATTTGTCGTAATAATGTCCAGATGTTTTCCAGGCCTTCACCCCCTCTCCCCTCTCGGTCTCTTTCTGTCTCTCCTGTCTCTATCTGTCTGTCTGTTTCTCTCTCTCTCTCTCTCTCTCTCTCTCTCTCTCTCTCTCTCTCTCTCCTGTTTCATATTCTGCTGTATATTGGGGTACTAAAATAACCTATTCTTGAATGTTCTCTATCTATTTGTTTCTTCTCCTCCTAAAAGTAAACCGTCTGCTACATATAAAACACAATTATGTGATTCGCATACGCTCTGCTCATATATAATATATATATATATATCTTTATTATAATGGAAATTGAGTGTTTGTCTGTCTGAAGCCGAAACTATATCACTAGTCAAGTCACAATTCCCTTTAGTTTTTTTACGTCATATTCTCCATGAATTTATCTTTATTCAAACCTTAATTATTAATAAAATTGTTTTACATTCTTAATACTGTTGTCCTTATCTACATACTATTAAAATGCAATTGTATTTATATACACAAAATAGCGATTACAGTGTGCACGGGAAGGCTAATTTGCATATTGATATTAAAAAATTGATTTTAATAAATATGTGCTTGGTATCATTGATTTCTATTTGTTTGGTTTTATCTTAATGAATATGAGAAAAAATCTCGGAGATAAATCTTAAAAGAATCGATTAACAAGAAAAAAATAACTGTCATTTTATTCTTTAATTTAACTAAGGAGTTAAACAAGGAAAAATTAACAATGAAAGACGAGAGTGATAAAAGAGTAGTTTCAGTTGTTCTATTTTTCGATTATACCCCTCTGTTTCAAATCTTTTTATCCGTATTCTTATTTAGTTTTATTAGCGTTTCTAATTCAATATCATATTTTATTACATTAAAACTTAAATACTTGCACCCAGAGGGTGCATATATTTGCTAGTATATATAATGGAGATTCGCTTCCGGTTTTTTGTCTGTAACAAAAACTACGTCACTGCTAACGTCACATTACCCAAATCGTCATAACATAGAATAAATAAACTCAAAATTTGAACATACGACATTAGACAGTCCTCATTGTTTTTTTAAAACAAGTTTTAATAAATACATGACTGGTATTATATATCTATATATAGTTTGTTTTATTTTAATATATATATATATATATATATATATATATATATATATGTGTGTGTGTGTGTGTGTGTGTGTGTGTGTGTGTGTGTGTGTATGCCCTTTACAGATGGACAGGACAGATCCAGTCGGCAATACACGCTCCTTTCATTACAAAGAAAATCAATAATTAGTGGTTTTGTTTCTTTCTTTAATGACATGTCAAGCTTCGTGGGTTATTTTATGCCAAAATCAAAAGAATATTAGTGGTACAATTAATTTCATACCTAGCAAATGAGGGGGTTCATACATTTCGCAAGGTTATTAATCCGAAAGTGGACATAATAGCGCGACTGGAGTTCGAAATCGCTTACTAGATGTCATGTCCAGTACATTAGCCACTACACCATAGAGACTACCTAATAAAAGTGGAGGTGGAATGTTGCATAGCCTTCTTACTTCTTCTTATTCTATTACTTATTCTGGCTTCCTTGCTCGGCGCTACACCACAGGGGCTACATAATACCAGTAGTGGTAAAGTGTTTCATAACCATCTTACTTCTTAATATTGTCTAATTCTGTCCTCTTAGTTCTCCAGATCTTCTATTCCTCTCTTCTTCTGGTATGGTAATTGGGTGGTTATTGGGCATTGATATATCTTTCTGTCTGTTCTTGCTCTAATAAACGAACACAAGACTTTGTGTATTTTAGACGTCTTCATTTCAAACCCCAAGTTAACCGCACGCGTGGAGAGAAATAGCTCGCAGGAGGGACGCCATTAACGTCTGCTTCCTTTGGTCGCCCAGCTCTCTGAATCTATAAGTCGTTCCTACGATCGGACCGACTAATGATACGACAACTAAGAGTCTAGTTACAGGTTACTAGGTGCCTATCAGGTTACTGTTTTTTTCCATGAATTTTTTTTTCCGATGGAATAACCAAGTAATTTTGGTTTGATGGATTTTACGGCATGACATCCCATTGGGTTATTTTATACCAGAGACGTTTTTTTCTATTTAAGCTTGATGAGTTTTTAATTTTTTTTAAACTCAGTTTTTTAACACTTTTAAAAACTCATATTTTTTCTTTAATTTAACCCATAGATGGGACCCTAACATACTACTACTCGAGTCAGAGTGGACCTGGGAGACATGTAGATGGAGGGGCACTCCACATTCCCAGATCCTCACCATAAAATAGCACATATAATAACAAAGGTTTGGGGGTTAGCCATAAAGGCAACGGGGTTGGAATAATTATAGAGGTGCTAGTGCTTGACGTAACCAGTCGGAGGGTTCTTTGGGACTGCGCGTCCAACCTAAGTATCTGCCAAAATGGAGTGTTGAATGTCATGGACTGCTCAGCCAGGGAGGTTCTATCCTTAAGAATCACTGGGCACTACCCAGACCCAACAGGTGGTTCCAGGGTGGGAGTTTACCCATCTGCAGAGGTGCAGTTGGTGTATTCTAAAGCCCCTGTCGACAGGGCTAGACCGATCAAATAACAGCTAAAACGTATGGTATTTACATGTACCCCACTTGTACACGATACGGCACAAGGCCTTTTTACGTGGGACAACCACAAGCCGAGACTCATAGGTGGTAGGTAGGAAAATTGGTCGATCCTTCGGCATTTACCCTCAAGGGGGCGCCTCAGGCGCTGGCAATAAACCCTGCCTCCAAGTGGGACCCCCGTCCCGAAGGACGGTTTGAGAGTGCCTAACACGTCTGTCAGAGGTGCCTATCTGCTTATCATATTGCTGGTTATTTTCCATGACATTTCTTATAAAAGAAATACCAGTTAACATTTGAGTTCAACACTTATTATACAAAATTAATAGGTCACCTATTAATTATCTAATATAATTACGCGTTGCCGAGTCAGCTGCAATAACTGTTTAGCTTTCATATTGTGGTGGTGGGATATGGAGGTACGTATCTACTTAAAGATTTTTGCACAACTAATTATCAGATTTCGATCATTTGTCAATCAGCCATATCTATTTGTTAATGATCATTTCTTGAGTCTGATAATTATTCTAAAGAGGAAAGAATATCTGAATCTTGTTCAGATGTTCACTCGCACCCCCACAACATTGTAGTAGGCCCAAATTCATGTACACTTCATTATAATTAATAATAATGTTCGCCCATCCTCATCGTTATGAGAACAGTAACTTAGCCAAGTTTTCGTTAAATAATGATGATTCTTTTTAGCTCAGATGATAAACAAGAAAATTGCACAACTGTGACACAGATTCTCCAAACTATTAATATCAGGTTTAGACTTATTATTCAGTCTTTGCAAACTATTCCCAACAAGTTAGTTCTTATTCAGTCTTTTCGAACTACTCATATCAGGTTAGTACTCATTATCAGTATTTCCAAACGATTCATATAAGGTTAATACTCATTATTCAGTCTTTCCAAACAATTCATATCAGGTTAGTACTCAATATTCAGTATTTCCAAACGATTCATATAAGGTTAATACTCATTATTCAGTCTTTCTAAACAATTCATATAAGTTTAGTACTCATTATTCAGTCTTTCCAAACAATTCATATCAGGTTAGTTATATTATTCAGTCTTTCCAAATATTCATATCAGATTAGTACTCATTATTCAGTCTTTTCCAAACGATTCATATCAGGTTAGTTATTATTATTCAGTCTTTCCAAACAATTCATATCAGATTAGTACTCGTTATTCAGTCTTCCAAACGATTCATAACAGGTTAGTTATTATTATTCAGTCTTTCCAAATATTCATATCAGATTAGTACTCATTATTCAGTCTTTCCAAACGATTCATATCAGGTTAGTTTATTATTCAGTCTTTCCAAATATTCATATCAGGTTAGTACTAATTATTCAGTCTTTCCAAACGACTCATTAAGGTTAGTTATTATTATTCAGTCTTTCCAAACTATTCATATCAGGTTAGAACTCGTTATTTCAGTCTTTTCAAACTACTCCCAACAAGTTAGTTTTATTATTCAGTCTTTCCAATACCCATATCAGGTTTAGTACTCAATATTCGGTCTTTCTAAACAATTCATATCAGGTTAGTACTCATTATTCAGTCTTTCCAAACAATTCATATCAGGTTACTAATCATTATTCGGTCTTTCCAAACGATTCATATCAGGTTAGTACTCATTATTCAGTCTTTCCAAACAATTCATATCAGGTTAGTACTCATTATTCGGTCTTTCCAAACAATTCATATCAGGTTAGTAATCATTATTCAGTCTTTCCAAACGATTCATATCAGGTTAGTACTCATTATTCAGTCTTTCCAAACGATTTATATCAGGTTAGTACTCATTATTCGGTCTTCCAAACAATTCATATCAGGTTAGTACTCATTATTCGGTCTTTCCAACAATTTCATATCAGGTAGTAATCATTTTCAGTCTTTTCAACAATTCATATCAGGTTAGTACTCATTATTCGGTCTTTCCAAACAATTCATATCAGGTTAGTACTCATTATTCGGTCTTTCCAAACAATTCATATCAGGTTAGTAATCATTATTCGGTCTTTCCAAACAATTCATTATCAGGTTAGTACTCATTATTCGGTCTTTCCAAACAATTTCATATCAGGTTAGTATCATTATTCGGTCTTTCCAAACAATTCATATCAGGTTAGTACTCATTATTATTCCGTCTTTCCAAACAATTCTATCAGGTTACTCATTATTCGGTCTTTCCATTCATATCATTATTCGTCTTTCCAACGATTCATATCAGGTTAGTTCATTATTCGGTCTTTCCAAACAATTCATATCAGGTTAGTACTCATTATTCGGTCTTTCCAAACGATTCATATCAGGTTAGTACTCATTATTCAGTCTTTCCAAACGATTCATATCAGGTTAGTACTCATTATTCAGTCTTTCCAAACTA
Source organism: Doryteuthis pealeii (assembly GCA_023376005.1). Classification (NCBI taxonomy): domain Eukaryota; kingdom Metazoa; phylum Mollusca; class Cephalopoda; order Myopsida; family Loliginidae; genus Doryteuthis; species Doryteuthis pealeii. Next base: position 51,504,457 of record CM042152.1, read on the forward strand.
CCCCCATCAGGTTAGTTCTTATTCAGTCTTTTCCAAGCGACCCATATCAGTTTAATACCCATTATTCAGTCTTTCTTTTTAGATTAGATACCCCACGAATGCAGAAGAACACAGTATGATATATAATAGGAATTATTATATATATATATATATATATATATATATATATATATATATATATATATATATATAATAGGAAATCTTCGTCGTGTAATGTTTACCATTGTAAGAAATGGACACACACACACACACACACACACATACACACATGTACACACACACACATATATATATATATATATATTATATATATATATATATATATATATATATATATGGACATTATTTTGTTTATTTAATTAATACGGTGTTGAACAAGACGGATATGTCATGACTGACGAGTTTTATTTTCGATCTTTTCAAGTTTTCTGGTCAATTTCTTAATATCGGTGTGGAGTCTGTTGATTAGTACACACATTCTTCATCCCAAGTAATTTCAGTACTCTGAAGCGCCATAATCAGGAGTAGATATAAGTTCCTGTGTATTGATGAACTAGTGATTGACCTTTTAGGACCAATATGATAAAAAGTTTGGGTGTTTGTCATAAGAACAATTGTATGTATATGATTGGGACAATATTATATTTGCTAGGGATTGACACGACCAGCTGAATGATCCAATCAGGCCTCCTGACCGCCCTTATAATTAAAGTAAGGACTAAACTGAATGCATGTTGCCACTTTGTACAGGGGTTACGGGCTGCTCAGCATCAACGATCATATATTTAGGCATTACAGGTCAACACATATGGTCAACAGGTGGCCCCATTAGGACAATCGGCGTGTTCTACCGCATAAGCCAATAGGGCGGAACTGGGTATCAACTGATCATGCTTTTAGTTGATTTGATTGTACGGTATGTCAACCCTTGTTGGGTTATTTTATGCCAAAGACGTTTTGTTTCATTCATTCTTGATGGTTATTAATTTTGTTAAACTCAATTAAAAAATCTATTTAGACCATAGTTGGGATCCTAAAAGTTAGTACCGCTCCGGGTCAGGGTGGATCTTGTAACTGCATTAGATGCAGTTTAACATTATGTTCAAGACACTAAGACCCTCAGTTACCACCTTATAGCACATATATGATAAAAAGGGTAGGAAATTTTTCATAAGGGCAATGGGTGAGGATAATCATATGGGAGCGAGGCCTTTACTTGTCCAGACGATTAATAAAAGGGGGACAAAGTGGATCATTGCATGTCATCGACTGCTAAGTCACCAGGGTTCCGTCCTTATGTATCACTGGTCGCAACCGACGGCCAATAAGTGGAGGGTTTTTACCATGCCACAGAGGTTCAGTCGGTGTGTTCTACTGCATCAGACGACAGGGCGATAAATGATCATGATAACAGGGATGCTGAAAATGAACTAGATGATCTCTGATAAATCCGGGAATTAGACAATCCTGATAGTATTTCTTGGTGCAACTGATTACGGTATAATGTTTTGATTTGTATTCACCGTGGAAAGTTTTTTTTTAATATTACAAGCAAAAATGCAGTTGATTCAAGCAATCCCTTTGAGATTATATGGAATTTGAGAAGAACTAGAATCGCTTGATCTACAGTGTGAGTTACCATTTTCTTTTATCTTGATGTACAAATCTGAATTGGAATTGAGACGAATGGTGAGGCTGATGAGAACGTAGACATCAAAGTTTTAAAAAAAATGGTACAAAGTACTTTGGCTTATATTTTTATTGATAAAATATAATTCGCGCGCATATATTATATATATATATATATATATATATATATATATATGTGTGTGTGTGGTGTGTATGCCAATGTTATATATATTATGTGTACATATAAACATATATATAAAAGATAAATCTAATGAGTCAGACGAACCTACTAAAAGTTTCGCTTAATGCTCTTCAACATATATATATAATATATATATATATATATATTATATATATATATTGTGGTAAAATTCAATTTGTTTACAATCACACAGATAATATATACATATATATGTATATAATTATATATATATATGTGTGTGTGTGTGTGTGTGTAAATTTATTGTGTATAAACGTTGTTCTTGTAAACGTTGTTTTATTTTTGTATTATGAAGCATGGAAAAATAGAACAAAAACAGGACAAAAACAGAATTTTAGTTCGCAGCTGTTGTTCTGTCCCTGGTTTGATTAATTCCGATATGTCGGGTGAACGTTCACCCTTCGTCAAGGTATATAGACTGTGTGGCGAAAGTGAAATCGAGTATCTGGGAGAAATGTATATATATATATATATATATATATATATATTATATATATTAATATATTATGAGTGTGGTTGGAAATAATTGCATTTACCAGAAATAATGTGGAAATAAATGTTATATATCTAAACCTTCAATATATATTATATATATATATATATATGAGAAGTAAAATACACAAACGATGTGTTTTTGATATGGTTTTTTTAGCCACAATTTTTGGGGAGAATATGTGCTTAATTGAAGTCTTACCTAATTTTGGGAAGTTAATTAATTAATAATTAATTAATTAGGCGGGCATACCTATTCAAATGTAAGGCTAAACAAATCGAGAATAATCAATCTCTGTATGTATATTTTGGCCTATTAGGCCTCATCAGCAGAGCTATAGATAGGAAGACCGCCTTGTGCGTGATTTGAACCCTGACTGTTAAGCTGACAGGCGAGGACCGTAACCCCTACACCAACCGGACTTTCTTAAATTTTCGTTTTGTTTAGAAGTAGGTATTATTCCCTTATAGTGACTTTTTCTACACGACAGTATGAGAGTAAAATACACAAACGATGTGTTTTTGATATGGCTTTTTTTTTAGCCGCCAATTTTATATATATATATTATTATATATATATATATATATATATATATATATATATATATATATGAGTAAGAAAAGGTGGAATGAAAACATCACACAATGCTGTTTAAGAAGAAAACAATTATTAATATAATCATAGCTGATACTGATCAATATTTCGATTTTACAAAAATCATCATCAGAGCTCATTCACTCCCGTAGTTGTTTGGGTCGGAGAGGAAAGTCAAAATGAGTTTACAAAACAAAAAAACCTTAATACTGCAAAAACGAAAGACGTTACAATATTCACCAACGTGGGCATTTCGCGCCATATATATGTCGGCATGTCTCATGTATATCTTTTGTCAACAAATGTAGCGAATTTGTGAGATGTTGGCAACAAGACGAAACAATTAAACGGAAGGGATGGGTGTTAAGAAATGTGACGGTTGGAATTCAAAAGACTTTTAGTAAAGGAATTTTTTTACGATTAATTGTTTTTATTATTTAAATTTTATTTTTAAGTTCTGTAATTCAAAATGATTAGATATTTACTGTAATTAGTTTTTTATATAAAGTGAAAAAGTTATGAGCGGAATATGTTAATATTTTAGAAAAGGAGTTTTTATATATTTTTATTTTACGATTAATTATTTTAAATTTCTAATTATTATTATTATTAAGTTTCTGTATTTAATAAATGATTAAATATTTATGTGTTTTATTTTTATATATATAAAGTAAAAAAAGGCTATGGGGGAATTGGATTATTTTTAGATATGTTAAGCGATTTGGATCTAATGTAAGGTATTATTTTAACCGAAAACAAAAACAAAAATAAAACGGAAAAGATCTTATTCAAAAAAACAAAACAAAAATATATATGGCGCGAATGCCCACGTTGGTGAATATTGTAAACGTCTTTCGTTTTTTTGCAGCAGTATTAAGGTTTTTTTGTTTTGTAAACTCATTTTGACTTTCCTCTCCGACCCAAACAACTACGGAGTGAATGAGCTCTGATGTTGATTTTTTGTAAAATCGAAATATTGACAGTATCAGCTATGATTATATTATAAATTGTTTTCTTCTTTAACAGCATTGTGTGATGTTTTCATTCCACCTTTTCTTACTCATATTGTCGGATTCATTTCCTTTTTTTAACTTATATATATATATATATATATAATCCTAACTTCTCCGCAGGAGCAGGATGTGACACAGAGTCAATTTTTAAGCTCCGTTCAACAGGTTTGAATTTAGAGTTTTCCCTCACCTTTTCAGGTAGCGTAACAAGGTTAAAGAGCGAAGTCTACCTTATTATTTACCCATGGTCCTAGATTTAAACTATATGTATATTTGAGAAAATTTGTAAATTGTTTACGCATTTCATTGCTATGAATAATGAGGCAACTAACCCAGGCAGAACAAAGGTTAAATTGTATAGAACAATGACACTGGCGTCTTAAAAGAGTCATACAGGTTTAGCTCAGTCGGTAGAGCGTCCGCCCAGGAAACACAAGCTTCATGGTTCGATACAACTCGTCAACTCAGCGTATGAGTAGCACAAGGATCTGTGTGGTATAGTGAGGGGCTGATGGTAGGGGTAGTGCTCCACTTCAGACGATTAAATAATCTCCTTGTTCTAGCTGATAATGATATTAGGCCGCCCCGCCGACTTTACTTGGATATACAACAGTGTGATAATTTAATTATTCCAACGTTGGATATGTTTACTTAAGAGCTATTGCTAATTGTTCAATATGTAAAAAGTATAATGGTTTTGATTTAATTCTCTCTCACTTCTTTTTCTTTCTTTCCTTCTTTTAATTATGTTCGATTGAAACAGATTAGTGTTATCAAACAGCGTGCTTACCCCCTCTCTCTCTCTCTCTCTCTCTATTTCTCCTACTATTTCTTTCTTTCTTTCTTTCTATTTTTTCTCGCTAGCATGTCCTTTCATTCTTTCTTTATGATAAAAACGGGATGGTCTATTATTTAGCTGAGGTAAGAACACTCATGAGAAATTAGAATGCGGCGGATAAACAAAATCAGATAATCCGGATTTACATTTTTGCATTTAATTTTGGACGATTTCGACGGTCTCATTTTTAACCGGAGGGTTTGTCAAGAGTATTAATATAAACAAGGTCTGTCAAAAATGTATCGAGATTTTATACTTTTGACATACCTTGTATTCTAATAAAATAACGTTCCATTCATTCTTTCATTTCTATCTTGTTAATACAGCTTTAAACTTGGTTTTACTTTTTTTCACCACACCTGTATTTTGAAAAAAAAAAAAAAAAAAAAAAAACAATGAATGGACCGTTACTTTTTTTCAGAATACAAGGTATGTCAAAAAGTACAAAAAATCTCAATACGTTTTTGACACGTTTTTGTAGATCAAATTTAACAGTCCTCGACACCATTGATGACTATTTTATGTTTTACTTTGTAAGTGTTTACAGCTAGTTTAAACCCATTTCATCGTTGAATAGAGCCCATTGAAATATTTCTTTTGTGCCTATGTATTTACTTAACTCCTCTTTCCAAATATTTGTGTTTTTATTTGTATTATTTCTAAATGCTTTGTACAATTTACTTAAACGATTGACAATTTTATCTCCATTCCAACATTTGCTGCTTTGTTTGGACATATCTATTTTCGCCTTAGTATTGTTCATTCTAAAATACTTGTATTTGTGCTACTATTACTGGAGATTACCTTTCCATTTTCCTATATATTTACTTTTTTTGTTTGCTTTCTGAAAGATATATTCATTTTTGTATTTGCTTTTCATTTTTTATTAAAAAAAGTGTCCTCTCTTCAAAACTGTCTATCATAATCATTCTCTCGTTACCTTGTCACATACGACTGCTTAGCATTTCATATAACATTCTTCAATTTTGTCTTATTTATACTACTACTACTACTACTACTACTACTTCGTTTCCTCTTCTACTACTACTACTATTACTACTGCTGCTGCTACTTTGAAATACGTTCATTTACTCATTCTTTTGAATACTATAGCCATCAATCTTATTATTACTATTTTAATCTCCCTTTTTTTCATTTTGTTTCCTATTTTGTGTCATGTATAATTTTATACGTAGCTCTTAGTCTGAAGCGCGTGGTCTCTTTCTCTCTCTCTTCTCTCTCTCTCTCTCTCTCATATATATATATATATATATATATATTATATATATATATATATATATATAAGAAGTTAAGTAAACAAACAAATGTGTTTATTTTTTTTATATATGGCTTAAAGCCGACAATTTTTGGAGGATATGTGCTTAATTGAAGTCATACCTAATTTTGAAAATTAATTTGTTAGTAATTAATTAATTTAGGCGGGCATATATGTTCAAATGTAAGGCTAAACGAATCGAGAAAATGTCAATCCCTGAATGTGCATTTCGACCTATTAGGTCTCATCAGCAAGATTATAGACTCCTCTTCATTGTATTTTTTTTCCTGCCAATCACTTTCTCTTCCATCCATTTCATTGTATCTTATATTTCTTTTTCTTTTTCTCTCCCTCTTTCTCTACTACCTTTCCCTCGCATTTTCATTGTATAGTATATTCCTTTTACGCACTCTCTCTCACTCTCTTTCTCTTCCAAACTTTTCATTGTATCATATGTATTTTTCTTTTTTCTTTCCCTCTTACCCTTCTACCCTTTCTCCTCACATTTTCATTTTATGATAGCTATATTCCTTTTACACGTTCTCTCTCCCCCCCCTCTCTCTCTTCTCTCTCTCTCTCTCTCTCTCTCTCTCTCTCTCTCTCTCTCTCTCTTTCCTTTCATATCCTTTCATATCTTCTTCTCCTGTTCAGATTTTCATTGTATTTAATTTTTCTTTTTTTCTGCCAATCACTTTCTCTTTCCATCATTCATTGTATTCATTATATTTCTTTTTCTTTTCTCCTCCTCTTTCTCTACAACTTTTCCCTCGCATTTCATTGTATATTATATTCTTTTTACTCCTCTCTCTCTCTCTCTTCTCTCTCTCTCTCTCTCTCTCTCTCTCTCTCTCTCTTTCTCTTCCCAACTTTTCATTGTATCATATGTATTTTTCTTTTTCTTCCTCTTACCCTTCTACCGTTCTCCTCACATTTTCATTTTATGATAGCTATATTCCTTTTACACGTTCTCTCTCCCCCTCTCTCTCTCTCTCTCTCTCTCTCTCTCTCTCTCTCTCTCTCTCTCTCTCTCTCTCTTTCCTTTCATAGCCTTTCATATCTTCTTCTCCCTTCAGATTTTCATTGTATTTAATTTTTTTTTTTTCTGCCAATCACTTCTCTTCCATCCATTTCATTGTATTCATTATATTCTTTTTCTTTTCTCCTCCTCTTTCTCTACAACTTTTCCCTCGCATTTTCATTGTATATTATATTCTTTTTACTCTCTCTCTCTCTCTCTCTTCTCTCTCTCTCTCTCTCTCTCTCTCTCTCTCTCTCTCTCTTTCTCTTCCAAACTTTTCATTGTATCATATGTATTTTTCTTTTTCTTTCCCTCTTACCCTTCTACCGTTCTCCTCACATTTCATTTTATGATAGCTATATTCCTTTTACACGTTCTCTCTCCCCCTCTCTCTCTCTCTCTCTCTCTCTCTCTCTCTCTCTCTCTCTCTCTCTCTTTCCTTTCATAGCCTTTCATATCTTTCTCCTCTTCAGATTTTCATTGTATTTAATTTTTCTTTTTTTCTGCCAATCACTTTCTCTTCCATCCATTTCATTGTATTCATTATATTTCTTTTTCTTTTCTCCTCCTCTTTCTCTACAACTTTTCCCTCGCATTTTCATTGTATATTATATTCTTTTTACTCTCTCTCTCTCTCTCTTCTCTCTCTCTCTCTCTCTCCTCTCTCTCTCTCTTTCTCTTCCAAACTTTTCATTGTATCATATGTATTTTCTTTTTCTTTCCCTCTTCCCTTCTACCGTTCTCCTCACATTTCATTTTATGATAGCTATATTCCTTTTACACGTTTCTCTCTCCCCCCCCTCTCTCTCTCTCTCTCTCTCTCTCTCTCTCTCTCTCTTCTCTCTCTTTCCTTTTATAGCCTTTCATATCTTCTTCTCCTCTTCAGATTTTCATTGTATTTAATTTTTCTTTTTTTCTGCCAATCACTTTCTCTTCCATCCATTTCATTGTATTCATTATATTTCTTTTTCTTTTCTCCTCCTCTTTCTCTACTACCTTTCTCTCGCATTTTCATTGTATATTATATTCCTTTTACTCTCTCTCTCTCTCTTCTCTCTCTCTCTCTCTCTCTCTCTCTCTCTCTTTCTTCCAAACTTTTCATTGTATCATATGTATTTTTCTTTTTTCTTTCCCTCTTACCCTTCTACCCTTCTCCTCACATTTTCATTTTATGATAGCTATATTCCTTTTACACGTTCTCCCCTCTCTCTCTCTCTCTCTCTCTCTCTCTCTCTCTCTCTCTCTCTCTCTCTCTCTCTCTCTCTTTCCTTTTATAGCCTTTCATATCTTCTTCTCCTCTTCAGATTTTCATTGTATTTAATTTTTCTTTTTTTTGCCAATCACTTTCTCTTCCATCCATTTCATTGTATTCATTATATTTCTTTTTCTTTTCTCCTCCTCTTTCTCTACAACTTTTCCCTCGCATTTTCATTGTATATTATATTCTTTTTACTCTCTCTCTCTCTCTCTTCTCTCTCTCTCTCTCTCTCTCTCTCTCTCTCTCTTTCTCTTCCAAACTTTTCATTGTATCATATGTATTTTCTTTTCTTTCCCTCTTACCCTTTCTACCGTTCTCCTCACATTTTCATTTTATGATAGCTATATTCCTTTTACACGTCTCTCTCCCCCCCCTCTCTCTCTCTCTCTCTCTCTCTCTTCTCTCTCTCTCTCTCTCTCTCTTTCCTTTTATAGCCTTTCATATCTTCTTCTCCTCTTCAGATTTTCATTGTATTTAATTTTTCTTTTTTTGCCAATCACTTTCTCTTCCATCCATTTCATTGTATTCATTATATTTCTTTTTTCTTTCTCCTCCTCTTCTCTACTACCTTTCTCTCGCATTTCATTGTATATTATATTCCTTTTACTCTCTCTCTCTCTTCTCTTCTCTCTCTCTCTCTCTCTCTCTCTCTCTCTTACAAACTTTTCATTGTATCTTATATGTATTTTTCTTTTTCTTTCCCTCTTTCTCTTCTACCCATCTCCTCACATTTTCATTTTATAATGGTTATAATCCTTTTACTCTCTCTCTCTCTCTCTCTCTCTCTCTCTCTCTTCTCTCTCTCTCTCTTCCTTTCATAGCCTTTCATATCTTCTTCTCCTCTTCAGATTTTCATTGTATTTAATTTTTCTTTTTTTCTGCCAATCACTTTCTCTTCCATCCATTTCATTGTATCTTATATTTCTTTTTATTTTCTCCTCCTCTTTCTCTACACATTTTCCCTCGCATTTTCATTGTATATTATATTCCTTTTACCCACTCTCTCTCTTTTTCTTTTCCAACCTTTTCATTGCATCTTATATTTCTTTTTCTTTTTCTTTCCCTCTTTCTCTTCTATCCTTCTCTTCACACTCTCATTTTATAATAGTTATAATCCTTTTACTCGTTCTCACTCTCTCTTTCTCTCTCTGCCTCTCTCTCTTCCAACCTTTTCATTATATCTGATATAACTTTTTTTTCTTTTTCTCCTTCTCTTTCTGTCACCCCTCCCACATTTTCTATATTTCTACCCCCCCCCTCAATTTCTACCCTTTGTTTATTTTCTTTCTATTTCTCTTTACTTTGCACCATTTTCCTTTCTCCTTAGCGGGAATTAGAATTTCGTCGATTTCATCATCTGAAAAGGGTTAATAACCCCACCCCAAAAGAGGTGTCCAGATTATGACACCAAACTTCATCCGGTGGTGAGCCGGCTCCAAAGCTCTACGTAGCATTGATTACCGCGTCATTAATCCTACTCCCGCTCTGACCCAGAGTAGAAGTACCTGTTGGGATTTGATCTAGGGGGTCACATAAATTTATTTGGCAATTATTAATATCGGATAGAAATGCTCAAAACCAAATAACTGTATGCAAACAAATGCTTATTAAATAGGAAGAGTTACTTAAAATCATATATAAGTATAAAGTTTATAGAGTGTTAGTCTTAGAAACAATTGAACCCTTACAACTGTGGGCAAACTGCTTTTATTAAATAGGAATAATTGACTATTTCACTGAATATTTTGAGCGTGATAATTAGTATTATTTGGATTATTCGGACTATTGTCCTCATCTTCATTGTTATCTGTACAACGTTTCGACCGATGTGCCCTTCGGCCTTCTTCAGATATTTCTGGAACTTTCCCGAACTTGGAGACCTATTTTACGAACTCGGGAACCTTCTTGTCGTAATCGAGAGCCATCACGGAACTTTGCGTCCAAACCATTTATTCAACCCCCCCACCCCCCAAAAAACCCCGGAAAACAACGCAATATGAACCCAGTTTAAAAAAATCATACATAAATAAAAAGCTAGATATTCTAGGTAAAACAAAACATTAGGTTTATAAGTTCCAAAAATTCGCACTGAATTTTCCAATTGGACACATAGCATAGTGGATAAAGGCGTTCTTTAAGACAGTTCTAAGTGACAGTTTTCTCTAGGCTGTAGGTTCAATCCTGATCAAGGCCGACAGTAACATAGACTAATAATTAACACAGCTTAACACCTGTACTCCAGCTATGATACCCCCGTGGATTGAATAAAGGATTGGATAAGTTCTTCTTCTCATTCCCTTCCTCGTCTTTTTCTTCTTCTTCTTCTTCTTCTTCTTCTTCTTCTTCTTCTTCTTCTTCTTCTTCTCATTCCCTTCTTCTTCTTCTTCTTCTTCTTCTTCTCATCTTCTTCTCTTCTTCTTCTTCTTCTTCTTCTCTTCTTCTTCTTCTTCTTCTTCTCATTCCCTTCCTCGTCTTTTTCTTCTTCTCATTCCTTCTTCTTCTTCTTCTTCTTCTTCTTCTTCTCTTCTTCTCTTCTTCTTCTTCTTCTTCTTCTTCTTCTTCTTCTTCATTCCCTTCTTCTTCTTCTTTCTTCTTCTTCGTCGTCGTCGTCGTATTATTGTTATTATCATCAATCTTTCTTCTCTTCTTCTTCTTCTTCTTCTTCTTCTTATTATTATTATTATTATTATTATTATGACATTCTTCTTCTTTTCTTCTTCTTTTCTTCTTTCTTCTTCTTCTCTTCTTCTTCTTCTTCTTCTTCTTCTTCTCGTCTCGTCGTATTATTGTTATATTCATCCATCTTTCTTCTTCTTCTTCTTTTCTTCTTTTCTTCTTCTTCTTCTTCTTCTTCTTCTTCTTCTTCTTCTCATTCCATCTTCTTCTTCTTCTTCTTCTTCTTCTTCTTCTTCTTCTTCTTCTTCCCTTCTTCTTCTTCTTCTTCTTCTTCTCTTCCCTTCTTCTTC
>CM042152.1:51518261-51528261 GCA_023376005.1 Doryteuthis pealeii
GGGGACCTTATAGTCGAACTCGGGGGCCTCCATGGAAATTCTAACCAAAACCTTTATTTAATCAATTGAGTATATTATTCTCATTCCATTAAGCGTGACCGGGTACAAGTCTTAAGCTATGTTAATAATTTTAAGTTATTTTCGCCCGAAGTCAAGAATGAACCTGCAACCCACAGACAATTGATACTTAGAACTGTACTAACTCAATCCTTATTTCCGTCACACCATGTGTGCAAAAACACAATCCACAGGGAGTTTTCGGAAAGTATAAACCTGATCATCTTTTTACCAAGATTTTTCAATTTATACTTATTATTTATGTTTGCTTTTTTGGGGGTTTTTTGTTAGATTTACTCATACTTCGATTTAAAAAACTAATAATCTAATCTGGCATTATCGGTATCAGTCAGACAGTGAAGGTGTCTATCCCCCTTTCACTAGCGCTAGACGAAGAGGATTAGTTTGGCGTCTGAGGTGGAACGCCATACCTACCATCAGCTCCTCACTTTCCGCACTTTGTGCCACTCATACGCTGTGCTGGCAAGGGCCTGTATCGAAGCCAGAACATGGTTGTTTCTAGTATCCTTATTATATATATATATATATATATATATATATATATATATATATATATATATATATATTATTTCTCTGAATGTTTGAAATGAGGCTTGAAGATTAGTATTATCTGCGTTATTCGGACTATTGTCCCGTTCTTCATTGTCATTTGTCCAACGTTTCGGCCGATATGCCCTCCGGCCTTCTTCAGGTATTTCTTATATATGGCTCCCGATTACGATAAGAAAGGTCCCGAGTTCGAAAAGAAGGTTCCCGAGTCCGAGAAGTTTCCCGAGTCCGACAAGAAATACCTGAATATAACAATGAAGATGTGGACAATAGTCTGAATAACGCAGATAATACTAATATATATATAATATATATATATATATATATATATATATATATATATATATATATATGTGTGTGTGTGTGTGTGTGTGTGTGTACCTCATGCTAAATTTTATAATTTCTATATTATAATTTGTATTCATATAATTATACGTTTCTTTAAACACGATGTATTTTTCTATATCTATTCTTTAATACCTAAAGAATACGCAGTATCCTCATATTTCAAAATCTAACTATATAGAGAGAAATTTTGCTAGTCGAAAAAAGGTTTGTTTAAACACCCTGAATAAATATATTTTTCTAATTTTTTCCAAAGTCAAATATTCAAGAAACGGAAAGTCAGGAATAAAATAAAAAGCGAAGGAAAATAAACAAACTGATAAAAAAATTAATAATCCCCTCCATAAATGGATGTACAAAAAATGATATATCTTATTGGAAAATGCAATCAGAAAAGCCAGACAGATCGTTGGTCAACTCATCAGCATTTAACCTGAGCCTGACTTGACCCTCTTGATCCTTATATTTATATATGTACTAGGAAAAACGTGACCCGATGGATCATCCATAGAGCTCTGAGTAAAAAATTAGGATTAGGAAAAAGTGAATTTGCAAACCGAATTAAATTTTTTTTAAAAATAGGACCGGAGATCCTTAAAAGAAAAACCCACAAAAAATACAAAAACATTTTGTAAGATTTCTAAGAACTTTTGACTTAATTTAAATTTATTAAAAGCCAAGATGTTGACCGGATTGACAGCTTGTAAAACTTAACATATAAATCCGTTTCAAACTGTCAACTCTCAAAGTTCCAATTACCGTCGAACTGGGAAGACAAAGCAACAATACAAACCCGAATGTCACAAAGTCTACTTCAGAATGACAGGATATATATATAAGACTCCACAATGTCATTCAAATCAAGCAGTCAAGCAGCCATTCAGAGCTCAAGGGAATGACCCAAATTACCCAAATTCATGAATGGGTCATTATTGATTTCTATATATATCAACTGTCTTGTACACTGCTTAAGTTGTACTTAGTTAGATGCTGTTATTCAAACCAACAGTAGACTTACTGGCCTCAATACAAACTAGCTATTTAAATGCAGCCCACGAAAGTGACTCTCTCTCTCTCTCCTCTCTCTCTCTCTCTCTCTCTCTCTCTCTCTCTCTCTCTCTCTCTCTCTCTCTGTATTCATTGAGAATCTAATATGTATAACGAGAAGGTAATCAAGATATATACATAACGAGTCGGAAGTTATAGGGAGAATGTGAAGTGAGAGACTGGTCAGTTTTTGACTTAATTGCAACTTACGACTAATTAGAACCAAGTAAAATGGATTTTTCCAAACATAACTCAATCCTAGAAATAAGGAATAATTTAGTATGATTTTCGTGGCGTTAGATTAACAGTAAAAAAGGCTTTAGGACTCAAACATTAATTCGCTCAGCTTTATATATATATATATATATATATATATATATATATATATTATATATATATATATGGGAGACTATGTGCTTAATTGCCAAAAATTGTCGGCTAAGGTCATCTCAAATATATTGTTTGTTTGTTACTTCTCATATATATATATATGTATGTATATATATATATATATATATATATATATATATATATATACACATGCACACACACAACACACACACAAACACACACACACGCGCACATATATATATATAGAGAGAGAGAGAGAGAGAGAGAGACAGAGAGAGACAGAGAGAGAGAGAGAGAATTCTATAATACTATTGTAGAGAAGTACATTTGAAATCTAAAATAAGACTAGGAGTTTCCTGTGTAGAACTCAATCGTCGGACGGAGAGAGGAGAAAAACTATTCAAACAAAAATATTTTAAGGGTTACAGAAAATTTCCCCATACATTAAATGCAAAACAAGGAAAAAAAGTTTTAGAATTTTTATTTTCTATTTTACATGAAATAAAATATTATTTAACTCTGATTTCTATTAATTTTATATAAACGTTTAGTTTTATTGATATATAATACAAATTTGATACGTTTATCAAAATTTTCTTAAACTAAAATTTAACTTAAATAAATCTTTAGAGCAAACACTTTATCCTGCAGTGACTGGAAGAGTTTAACCAACGGATATGGATTAAATAATAATAATAATAATAATAATAATAATAATGATGATGATGATGATGATAATCAAATTAAATAACAAATAAAAATAAATAAAATTTAATGATTAAATGATAATAATAATCAACGGATGTCTAATAAAAATAAAAATGTTTAACTTGAATTCATTTTAAAAATCGGACTGAAACATTTTATTTTATATTTTTTTGTATACATGGCTTCCATTTTTCACTCTTTAATTTTTATTTTTTATTTTTTATTTCTTCTTCTTCTTCTTCTTCTTCTTCTTCTTCTTCTTCTTCTTCTTCTTCTTCTTCTTCTTCATTTCGTGTAAAACTGCCACACAAAAATATTCATTATTTATTGATCTTTTATGATAAACATTCCAAATGTCATAGATATATGGGTAATCTTTACCTTGAGGTCAATCAGTCGTTAATGACACAAAATGAAGTTTCTTCATATGTCTATACAAGAAAGTTATTTATCTAGATAGTTGGGCATAATACATAACAGTTGTTATAACCAACTTTATATGAATACAAATGCAGAATAACGCGCAAGAGATAATATTATTAGAAACGTATTTTACCAACAAATAGCATTAGAATACGGAAACCCTCGAAGTAGTCTAACCATAACCCAATCACTCATAACTTAACCCTTACACTGACCATAACACTAGCCTTAACCCTACTACTAATCTTAACCCTTACCCAAATAGCATTAAAATACGAAACTCCCGATGTAGCCTAATCCTAACCCTAACCTAACACTAACCAGTACACATGCAGTATAGCGCGCAAGAGATAATACCATTAGAAACGCATTTTACGAACAAATGGCATTAGAATACGGAAACAACAGCGATCACCAAGATTATTTAATAAGTAAGTATGTCTGTTTGTCACAAAAACAGACTTAAATCACGTGTAAACGTAACTTTTTATTCTTTATACCCCCCCTTTTTTATATACTCTTTGCAACCAGATTAAATCACGCCAGGAAACAATCCCGTATAATAAACACATGTTACGATACATCTACCATCAAATTTGAACTTAATTAAACTTATAACCATCTTCCACACTTTATTCATTTATCCATTTTCAAGTATAACACAACACAATGTAAAAACAAGTGACAACAAGTCTCCCAACATTTATCAATTTTAGTTCCGTAAAACAAAAACAATAAACAACATCATAACTCCTTTCATTACGATTATACCCTAACAATAACCAATAAGGCCTTATAAATGATTAAATGCAACTGTATATATATATATATATATATATATATATATATATATATATTGGTTAGGAGGTTGATTTAGAAGGCTATCACAATGCAGGTGTAAAGAAAAAATAATAATACGGTAACAATGATGTTGTGTGTTAACCTGTATTTAATTCTTGAATTTTCGAGATAATATCTCTTTTCAAAAGATCACTGGAACTGAAGCAGTCTAGTTATGGCATTTCTTTTTAAATTAATTTTTTTTTTTTAAATGATGGTATTTTTATATAACTGTATTCTCGTGTTGTATGTTTACGTGAATGCGGTTTTTTTGTACTTGTTGTCATGCGCGTGTCCATGAAAATGCGTGTTGGTTGTGACGTTATGACTGTATCCTAGCGCGGGATTGCACGTGCATACGTATATGCGTATTAAAGAGCGTAATTGTGTTTGGTTGCCATGTTGATGTATAAGATTTCGTGTTGGATGTAATATAAACAATTTAATCATTTATTATTATTATTTATTATTATTATATATTATTATTATTATTATATTAATATATATCAATATTATTATTATATTTATTTATTTACTTACTTATTATATCTAATTCAATTTATATTAAGGGTAAGTCCCCTTCCATATATATTATATATATATATATATATATATATTATATAATATAATATATATATATATATATTTACCATGGAAATGAGAATGAATGGAATGTTAATTTTTCAGAATACAAGTTGTGTCAAAAAGTACCAACAGTCTCGATACTTTTTGATACCCCTTGTATACATACAAACACACACACACACACACACACACACACACACATATATATATATATATATATATATATATATATATATATTGTCACTTGGTTTTAACATCCTTGAGGCTAAAAAACTAATAGTTACCAAGTGCAGTTGACGTTATGTCTCCGCTACCCTAACTTATATATATATATATATATATATATCGTCTAGCAATTACACCGAGCTGTAAATTCCATGTGGCTATATTTGTAAGGTGATCTTAACTCCTCAGTCGGTTTTTATATTACCCACCAAAAGTCGATAGAAGCTTCTTAAGCATTGATATTTTCATGTAGTCCACTCTACTCAGCGATTCGAAGCGTGTAAGACAAAAATCAACGTAGACACTTCAGCTTTCATGGAATCTGTGTGATGGTGTGTCCTGCCAACGCCATACCATGTGCGTATGCAACGGCACATAAAGGAAAATAAGGAACCTTTTCGGTTGAACTTCCAGAGGCCCGATAAGTTGTACATTCTGACTCACCGCGGGATGAGGTGGTCTTGTAATTTCAAGAAAGGGGTTGGTATTGAAATTAAAGGAAGATGCGGAAGAGGAGAGTAAATGGGGGATGGATAAAGAAAAGCTCTGCAGAAGTATGAATGGCTAGACAGATGGGCTCAAAATTGGGGAGTACGAGGAGAGTTGAGGAGCAGTGTTAAGTGGCAGCGGTCTGAACAGATATCGGATAAGTACAAGGGGATAGGGAAAAATGGGGTGAGTATCTGTCCCAGTGGAAAGGATATGGCGGGCCGTGTCTTAAGTGTATCTATGCATTCATAAACATATATACATAGATAAAAGGCAATTTTATCGGAATGAATGTTGCTATATATGAGAAAGGAAAGGAAATGTCACAACGAATATAAAAATGAAAAACAAATGATAAATCACCGAAAATGAACTGCATCGCCCATTTCTGAACACATCAAATCCGAAGAGGGACACACAGACAGAAATACACACAAAAAAACGGACATATGTATATATATATATATATATATATATATATTATATATATATATATATATATATAAAGGCCGGTTTGTAGAGATTCTGACTGACGAAAAATCAGTTAAGATTTCATGCGTGCGGGAGGCTGCCTGTAAATTCTAGCCGCACTCAAGAGCTGTGATACAGTGGAACATTACAGCATGTCGATTATATATATATATATATATATATATATATATATATTATATATATATACTCTCCCTCTCTATCTCAGTCTGTCTGTCTGTCTGTCTGTTCTCTCTCTCTCTCTCTCTCTATATATATATATATATATATGTGTGTGTGTATATATATATATTCACACACACGCACACACATGTGTGTCATGAGATTGATTGACACATTTTTGTTTCTACGTATACAAATATATATGTACACGTTTGTGTGTCTGTATGTATACTTATATATGTATGAGTGTGCGTATGTGTATGTGTTTTTATATATTTGTGTCTATCTATTATCTATCAGTATGCCCCCCCCTCTCTCTCTCTCTCTATATATATATATATATATATATATATATATATGTGTGTGTGTATAATATATAAATTGTTTTTTATGTGCGGTAGTATATATATATATATATATATATACATTTATATATATATGCCTGTCTTAATGTATATATATATATATATATATATATATTGCTTTTTCCTTACACACACACACACACACACACACACACATATATATATATATATATATATATATATAATATATATATATATATACATATATATAGGCATTTTGTTCTGGTTTGGTCAAGACTGTTTTTACTGACATCATGGGGATGAGCAAGCTGTCTGCAAGAAGGGTCCCAATAATTCTGACGCCAGAACCCAAGCTTAAAGGCTTGACATTTTCAGAAGATAATCCTAAAAGAATCCACAGCAGAGTAGTTACACAAGATGAAAACCGGCTTTAGCACTTCCAACTGGACTCAGATATTCCAAGCAAACTGTGAAAAAATTGTAGTTCTGCACCCCCAAATAAGTTCAGACATGTAGCGTCTATTAGCAGGTGATGTCTTCTTTTTTAATCTTAAAGGCTGAATCATGATGGAACACTTAGAAAAGTGGGGAAAAACTACTAATTGGTAATAAAATGCGTAAAGATTAAACTGAGGTCCCTTTGGTCTGATAACCATGTAACACTTTTCACTATTTTTAAAAAAATTTCCTGACGCTTGGTCGATATTGGTAACTGCCATTTCTTTATACGCAACCAACACTTTTGGAAGTTATCCACCCTCACTACACAACATTTCACCTACCTCAGGCCCTGATGAAGGTTTGTTAAATAAACCGAAACGTTATAAACGTTGATTTCACTATCAAGAGTAAAACTTATGGTTTTTGAATCCTTCGTGTTTTTCTATTATCTATACAAACATTAATGGAACTGAAGGGAGCATTGAAGTCGAAAGGCAAAGGGTATCTGAGAACAGGTGAGGTCTTGCTCCAGGACAACGCACCTGTTCACACTGCTAAGGTTTCATTAGGTTAATTGCATTTGAATTGCTTCGCAAACCCCTCTTATTGAGCTTCGTGTTTCCTGAACTCAAAACCCACCTTTATGGTCACCATTGTGGAAAAAAATAATGAGGTCATATGTGCCATGGAGTAGTTTTTGCAAGACCTGCATGGCACATTATGCCGTGATAAGATTACTATGCTTGTATAAAGTTAGACCAGGTCCATTAATGCCAGGGCAACGATGTTGAAAAAATTGTCTCCTTCACGTTTAAACATAGAACCTTTTGAAGTCGGTAGAGCGTTCGGCTAGAAACCACAAGGTTCCTAGTTCGATACCGGTCCTCGCCAACTCAGCGTATGAGTAGCACAGGGATCTGTGCGGTAAAGTAAGGAGCTGATGGTAGGTGTGGCGCTCCACCTCAGATGCTAAAACAATCTCCTTGGTCTAGCGCTATTGAAAAGGGGATATACTCCCTCGCTGTATGGCTGATACCGACTTCAGGCCGCCCCGACGACTTTACTTTTACTTATTATTATATATATATATATATATATATATATATATATATATATATATATATATAATAAGTAAGTAAAAGTAAAGTAAATATATAGATATATCTGTCCATGTGTTGTATATATATATATATCGACGGAGAGTCCATCATATATATATATATATTTATATATATATAATATATATATATATATATATATTATATATATATATATATATATAGGAGTTGACGAATGATCTATCTGGCTTTTATGATTTTCTTTTCCAAATATATATATATAGATATATATATTCGTTTATGGACGGATCATTTACTACAATAAGTGATCCCCAACCCAACTATGAGTTTCAAGTAGAGCAAAATGACTCGTTAGCTTTGGTATGGCAACCAGTTGAGAAGAATGTAAACTATGATATTCACACTAATTGTATTTGGCTTAAACTGTGACCTTTTGTCACATTCTATCTATGGTGGATTGCTTGAGTATATGTATATACACACAAATTTGTATCATCACACTTATAGATTATTTAGCAAAATGAAAATATTATTTTTCGATAATTACTTATCATAATTTTTTTCTTTCATTTTTTGATACGTGCTATTGGGCATTATTCTCTTTTCCTTCTTTTCTTTCCTTATTTTTTAAAATTGAAAATAATTAATTAATGTCTAGCCTTTTATTAAATTGAATATGTATATCCAATTATATGATATATCACTCACTTAAACACAAACACACATATATACACACACATACACATATATATATATATATATATATATATATATATATATATATATATATATATATATATATGAATGGATAGATATAGATGTACATGTGTCGTGTATATATATGAATATATGTGTGTATATATATCTATATCCATAGATATATAGATATCTATGTCCATGTGTTATATATATATATATATATATATATATATATATATATATATAATATGTGTATATATGTGTGTGCGTATATGTGCATATTTAGATGTATTTTTAAATATATGCAAATATATATGTGCATATATATGTCCGTGTATATATATTCACGCGCGTGTATATATTTATATGCCTATATTTGTATAATATATGCATATATATGTATACATGTATGTTTTTACATATATATATATGTGTGTGTTGTTTGTATATATATATATATATATATATATATATATATATATATATATATATAGATAGGGTCATTTCTAGTTCACATTAAACGCTGATGAGTTGACCAACGATCTGTCTGGCTTTTATGATTACATTTTTCCATAATGTATATCCATTTTTGTACATCCATTTATAGATGGGATTATTACTTTTTTCAGTTTGTTTATTTTCCCACGCATTTTATTTATTTCCCGACTTCCGTATCTTGAATATTTGACTTTGGAAACTTTTAGAAAAAAAAATATTTCTTCATGTCGTTTAAACAAACCTTCGCAAAATGCGATTTCATTTCTTTTCCTTTTTTTTGTAAAAGACCCATACTTATTTCTCCTTCTACAAACTGTTAAAATGTAAATTGTGTTCCAACCAGTCTATGGTCATCTACATAAACAGGATTACATATCCGAAATTAATTAAAAAGTTAGAACCATTTGCGTTTGGAAAAAAAAGAGAAGTGGCCCCACAAATTTAACAAACTAACAAAAATACGAGCCTGCCAGTTTAAGTATTCAAGTTTTAATTGAATGGAATGTTATAAATCAGAAATACTAATGAAATAAAATAAGAATGCATATAAAAAGATTACATTTATTTTTATTGATTTATTTTTGTTGATTTCTATATAAATAATTAATTATTATTTTAAACGTATTAGAGGAGGTATATTCGAGGAATAGTACAGTTTGAACCATA
>CM042152.1:51530761-51540761 GCA_023376005.1 Doryteuthis pealeii
ATGTCAACTGGGTATCGCTTTTGAGAGAGGTATTACCCCTCTGCAGAAGTGCAGTTGGCGTCTTCTATAGTTCCAGCAGATAAGGTGAGTAAACTTCTTGCTACATATGACATAATAATAAATGTTCGATCCCAGTTTTAAAAAAATAAAATATAAAAGTTTCATAAAAGCTTACACCATGAAATAAGTTTTTGTTAATATTCCTCATGAACAACAGGTATCTACCGAAAATCCCATTATATATTGTCCAAATCGTCATCATCTGCGAGAGACGCCAGTATTGGCTTGGTCACATCAGGAGGATGGACAAAGACTGCATCCCCAAATACCTACTGTATGGTGAATTAGTAGAGGACACCCGACTGGAAGGGAACCACGCCTACGCTTTAAAGATGTCTCCAAGAGGGATATGAAGACATGTCACATCGACATCAAAACATGGGAGGCTATACAAAAGACCGTACGACCTGGCGCCTCCTTGTCAAACAAGGAACGAAAAGGAGTTAAAAAGAGAGGAAAGAAGCCACCACAGAAAAGACAGCTATAGGAAAGGAGAGACAACAGCATCTCCAGCAAGCATCACCGTTTGTTTGCAGTCACTGTACCAGAGAATTGCATTCAAAAATTGGACTGTTCAGCCACTCGCACATTTGCAGATAAAAGGTGGACACTACGCCATCGTCTTTCAAGACGGAAGGATACCAATACATATATAGTATGCATTTACTTTACCCGTCCGCACGAGTAGGGTGGGACACAGGGTCTATTTTTAAGCGAATTTAACAGGGTTTAATTAAAGTTTTTCTCCTCCTAAACTGATTACCATACGGCATTTTAAAGAATCAGGCTGTCCTATTATCTTGCCATAGCCGGATAGAGATCAGTTAATACATACCTTTTCCAACTGTATTAGCTCTATTTGAAATTCAAAACAGCATCTTCCTGGAATTTGAAGTCGATTGGCTGTGTTACTTTCCTCTGACGATAACCATTACACTTCGAATGCCATCGGATGAAGTATCTATCGTATTATGGATATCGTCGTAGGAAATAAACACGGCGACACGAGTTCAAATCTTGGACGAGGCTGTTTGCATTTCACATATTAAGAAAGTATACATCCAACAAGTTTACCACTATCTATCGGTAATTAGTTAGACAGCTAAGGCTATTTAATCCTGGTATGGAAACGGGGCTAGGATATGGAAAACTTGAATTCAACCCTGTTAACTATCCGTTTAAAAATAACGCTTTGTCACATTCAGATCGTGGCATAATACCTTTACAATCTATCTTTGGTTTTTCCTTGTGTCACTTAGTGCTGGGTATGATCCTTTGGTTGTTCCTTGGTGTCTGATAGTGTTGGGTATGATCCTCTTTATTAAAGAAGGCGAATCCGCAGAATTGACATGTATTTGATTATCAATATTTGAAGACATTCTATTTTATATCATTTTCTAAACTTTATGAAGTGTCCTGATAATTAATACCTTTTTCTTTCTTTGCTTTTTTTTTTTTTTCAAACTCGATGACCTTCGGTTCCTTGACGTTTGAAGGATATTGGACATATTTTTCAAAAGTGATTTATCTAAAGTTTGAAATATCGAAATTATGATGTCAACATTCCAAGAGAACAGGCAGTCGCAGAATTCCAGCTATTTAAAATCTAAAGTTCTTCTTTACAAAGAATTACGTGACTAAAACCAGTAGAAATCGTTTTTTTTTTTATTCAAGTATGATTTCGTCAAAAAATAATAAATGAAATATTTTAAATTAAAAATTGAAAAAAAAAATGAAAAAAAAGATCAGAGGTTTTATATTGAACTTCAAAAGAAGATAGAATAAAAGAAGGAGGTTGCTGTAAAAGGAAAAATGAGAAATGTAGTTTGTCTAAAATGCAACTGAAAAGGCAGCAGGAATGAGATGAGACAGATGGAGGGGGGTGGCGGTGGAACTGGGGGAAGAAAATAATCGGTGTGGGGCAGGAACGAATGGAGACTGGCAGACACTGGTAGAATCGGGCGTAGACACATACGCCAACAGTCTAAGATTCTTCAGAATCTGTTGGCTGTCAAATATTTCCTCAGGATGAAGGATGAGAAGAAGAAGAAGAAGAAGAAGAAGAAGAAGAAGAAGAAGAAGAAGAAGAAGAAGAAGAAGAAGAAGAAGAAGAATGGATCTCTCATAGCTCTTTAAGAAATCACAAACATCTTGGAATTTTGAATTGCATATAGACAGAATCGTCACGTTCTTCACCGATAAGACATATGAAGAGTGTTGTAGAGAGTTCTTATTTTGACGGATTTCAGATGATAATAAACATGGAAGGTGGTAAGAGAGCGACACGTTACTAATTATTCTTATGTGGTCAGGTAAATAAAAGCTTAACACTTTTAATAGAAGAAGAAGAAGAAGAAGAAGAAGAAGAAGAAGAACAAGAACAAGAACAAGAACAAGAACAAGAAGAACAAGAAGAAGAACAAGAAGAACAAGAACAAGAACAAGAACGTTGATAATAATAATTAAAGAAAGAAAGTTGGATAATAATAATAATAATAATAATAATAATAATAATAATAATAATAATAATAATAAAAAATAGAGAAAAAGAAGTGGAAATAATAATAATAATTAATAATAATAATAATAATAATAATAATAATAATAATTAGAAGAAAAAGAAGAAAGTAAATAATAATAATAATATAATAATAATAATAATAATAATAATAATTAGAAAAAGAAGAAAGTTGGAATAATAATAATAATAATAATAATAATAATAATAATAATAAAATAATAATATTAATAATATAATAATAATAATAATAATAATAATAATATTTTAATAATTAGAAGAAAAGAAGAAAGTTGGAATAATAATAATAAAATAATAAATAATAATAATATTTAGAAGAAAAAAAGAAAGTGGATAATAATAATAATAATATAATAATAAGAAGAAGAAAAAGAAGAAGAAGAAGAAGAAGAGACACCACCACCAACAACACAACAACAACAACAACAACAAGAGGAAGAAAGTTGTGATAATATCAATAATAACAACAATGCCAATAATAATAATAATAATAATAATAATAATAATAAACAACTGTGAAACATGAAGGTGAAGGTCGTACCAATTGTAATTGGTGCTCTTGGAACGGTTCCCAAAGCCCTGGAAAAGAATTTGGGTGAATTGGAAATCAGGGAATAATCGAGACCTACAGCACTGTTAAGATCGGCTATTACTCAGAAGATTCCTGGAGACCCGAGAAGCCTTGCTGTCACTCAGACTCCAGTTAACCACCGGCTAGGACAGGTGTGAAACCTCATAATAATAATACGAAGGAGAAGAAGAACAACAATAACAACAAAAACTCTGAAGTGTAAATCTTGTACAAATAAAGTAAAATAGAATACCAATAAGAAATAGGTAGAATCTACTTTTACTGTGTTGATGTATCAAAGAATTGTTAGGAACACCAAAATGGAATCGGTAAACCGATTTCAAGTCATAAATGAAATATAATGCGTGTCACTTCACATTAAATCTTTAGTAAAGAATCTGTAAATCGAGGATTGAAACCCTGCTGCTGGTATTATAAAACCAAATTCAATTAGTCGTATGTTTCTTTGATAGAAGACCAAAATAGTGAAGGAAATCCTATTAGCCCAGGAATTGCCATGAAGGAAGCAGCATGGTATCTAGATGATGTACGAGGTCATAGAATAATTTGAATTTTAGTTTGAACCTTATGGATAAAGGAATATGGGGCTGAATAAGAATGTGCGATGAAAAAAGCGACTTTTCAGCAGATCATAAAGTTAAAATAAAGAAAATCTAAAAACAATACACCTACCTTGCAATTGTTGGAGAGTTAAAACAGCTGTAGAACGTGAAGGTTCCAGTGGTACCAATCATAATTGGATTCCTCAAAAGAAGCCGAAAAATCTTGAACAAGAGCCTGGGAGAACTATTAATCCAGCAGTTTAAATTGGCTAGGATAAGAATAAGAGTACTGTATAAAAGAGCCGGTTTATCTCAGTCGGTAGAGCGTCCGACTAGGAATCACAAGGTTTCCTGTTCGATACCGGCCCTCGATATCTCGGCGTATGAGTAGCACAGGGCTCTGTGCGGTAAAATGAGGAGCTGATGGTAGCTGTGTTATAATAATCTACTTGGTCAAGCGCTAGTGAAAAGGGGGTAAACTCCCTCGCTGACTGGCTGATACCGATATTAGGCTGCACCGCCGACTTTACTTTTATTTAGAGTTGAGAAAACCTTTGAAAAACCACCAATTACAATTGGTGGGAAAATATCACTATGAATTACGATTACATACTCGATGTTGGGTATTCAACACCAGAAGAAGAAAATGGCCGCCGACAAAGCAGAACAAGTAAGCACCCATCTCCTCTCCTCTTTCCTCTCGCCATTTATATACCCGAGTCAAACGAGTATACAACATAACAGGTACTAACACCCAATTTATATTACTAATAATTAAGAATACTTGATATAAAAATAAACATAAGATAATAATAGGACTAGTGATTGATTGATTGATTGATCATGAATGCATTTCAACCTATATAAGGTTATTTCATGCATAGAAGTTAGGGAATCGCGTTCGATGTATGTTCATATTTGCAAAAAAAAAAAAAACAATGATAAAATCAGTTTGGATTACGAAAATGAGCTAAACCATCTGTGGATACTTCAAACGAGAAACAAAGGAAATTTTACCAAAGATAAAGTGAATGTGACTCTGGAGAAAAACCTGTTAAGAGAAACTAAGATTATATTAAAAGAGCAATAAATTGAGAGTATGCTGCAGTAAAGCAAGCGTATACAGTGTGATGATAAAGATAAAAGAGTTAATCAAACAATAACTATATTCAGTAAAATCGTACAAACATCACGAGTTGGTATGACTGAGTGGAAAGGGGCAGGTCGCTAGGAATTGTGCAAAAGATTAAACGAAAAGTGCAAAATCGCACAAAATTAAGACACAAGAAGGCATGACTGAGTGGAAAGGATAGATCGCTAGTAATTTTGAAAAAGATTAAGATTAGGACCATGCCGACAAATTGGATATACACAAACCAGAATCTGTCCAAGAAAATGAGACGGATAGAATTTTCTGTGAATTTTAGATGTAAACGAATCACCAAATTCCCATCAGTAGACAAGATTTAGTGTTAATTAACAAGAAAACAATTACTTATCTAGTGGATATTACATTTCCAGTGGACCACATATTGAAGATAAAACATAGCGAAAAATATAAAAATACCTGGATCTTGCCAGAGAGCGGAATGAGCTGTGTAACATGGGGATAGATACCAATTGAACTTGATTCCCTCGGAACGGTCCCAACGTTCTGTTAAAAAGACTGGAGATATCAAGATTAGAGTAATAATCTACACTATGCAGACCACAGCACTGTTAGAATCTGACATGATACTCAGAAGAGAAATGGAAACCTGAGTAACCTTGCTGTGACTCAAATTCTACTGAAAAATCAGTTAACACTGAGTTTGAAGAACTCGCATAGAATAATACGAGGGTGATTTAAAAAGTAAGGCCATTTTAAGACATATATAATTACCAACACAGAACATATCACACATGAAAATGAAGCTGGTACTCTATGGATCACATTCCTACTTCTTTTCATAGTCACCGTTTCTCTCAATAGCAAGATCACCTTCGAATGAGAGCATGTATCCCTGTCTCGTAAAAGTCTGTTGAATCTTCTTTGAGACACTTCTTCGCCACAGATTTCACTTCCTCGGCACTGGAATAATGTTTGCTTTTCAAACCCCCTTTCATGGGACCGAAGAGATGATAGTCTGAAGGCGTTAAATCTGGTGAGTAAGGAGGATGTGGTAAAGTTGTCTACCCGAATGAGGTGATTTTCCCTTATCCTGATGCTTGTGTATGGTCGAGCATGTCATACAGAAGAAAGATATTGTTGATTGGCAAGTTGGGCCTTACTCGTCGGATTTTTGCTCTGAGCCTCGTTAGGGTCTCAATGTAGGCCTTAGTTTTAGCAAAAAACTTGAAATAAAGAAAATGGCATTACTTTTTGACTTACCCTCGTGATACGGAAATTCTTTAAAGATTTAGCTGTGTCAGTAGTATTATGTTGTTTCACCACTTGGGGACTAACGAACTAAAAAGCTAGATGGTAACTACAAAATCAATGCGTGCAGTGTTCAACAAATCCTAGAAGCACAGAACATTACAAAATAAATGTATAAGGTATATATATATTAATACTTGTATTCCTTAATTGTACGACCTTATTGTAATCCAACATCCTCTGGCTAGAAATGACCGTCTAAATCGTCCAAGTTGGGTCTTATTTGGCGGATTCTTGCTCTGGGTCTCCTTATGAGTCTAAGTAAAAAAAAGTCATCGGGGTGGCCTAAAGTCGATATCAGCCAATATGCGAGGGAGTCTACACCCTTTTCACTAGCGCTAGACCAAGGAGATTGTTTTTTTGCGTCTGAGGTGGAGCTCCACACCTACCATCAGCACCTTACTTTACCTCACAGATCCCTGTGCTACTCATACGCTGAGTTAGCGAGGGCCAGTATCGAACGGTATCACGTCGGAGTGAATAACATTCTTTTCTATGAGTCTAAAAACCTGAAAAGAAAGAAAAAAAATCTTCACATGAAATAAAGAAAATGACATTTTTTTTTACTAACCCTGGTATAATAATAAAAATCACCAACGTGAAATGATGATTAACAAAGTAATATTACAGACTAATATCCGACCACATTTTTATAAGTTGTAATTAACTCAAGAAAATAACAAGGTCCAGCCATAGAGCGATTCCCGGGGTCATTTCCCTCTACAACAATTTGGACACCACTTTTTGTTCAATATTGAATATTTAGATATAATTAACAAGATCAAAGGAGTGAGAACAGAAAAGCAATTCTGAAATTATTTAGCCGGAAGGAAGAGTCTATTTTCCTGTAAGCACAGGGTGGTAAATCGTGTCTTTTTAAATAGGTTCAATTGTTCTATATAATGTCTGGCTCAAGGTAGGTTAAATCCCCACTTAGTGTAGTAAAAAAAATGTTTATGTTTCGAAAGTTAGGTATTTGCGTGATTACTACACTTGTCATCGGTGATAGTGGAAGCCAAGAGTAAAGCCGTAATTTCAAATGGTGAATTTCAGTCTGGGCAGACAGTTTGGAATTAATAGCTTACTGCATCAGCATCTTCTTTGTGTTATTTCCTTTTATTTGACATTGCGTCGTGCAAAGTCAAAAATTAGACAACACAAATATGAAAAACAGGAAGAATAAGTGAGACGAAAAGTGTCGCAAGAGGAAAAGGTTATTGGTTGTGGAGAGGCGACAACGAGAGAAGAAGAAGAAGAAGAAGAAGAAGAAGAAGAAGAAGAAGAACAAGAACAAGAACAAGAACAAGAAGAAGAAGAAGAAGAAGAAGAAGAACAACAACAACAACAACAACAACAACAACACGAACTAGAAGGTAAATGAAGAAGAAGAAGAAGAAGAACAACAACAACAACAACTAGAAGGTAAATGAAGAAGAAGAAGAACAACAACAACAACATCAACAACAATAAGAAGAACTAGAAGGTAAATGAAGAAGAAGAAGAAGAAGAAGAAGAATAGGAAGAAGAAGAAGAAGAACAACAACAACAACAACAAGAAAAAACAAGAAGAACAAGAAGGTAAATGAACAAGAACAAGAACAAGAACAAGAACAAGAACAACAAGAACAAGAACAACAAGAACAGGAGCAGGAACAAGAACAAGAACACCAACAACGTATAATAATAATAAGAACAACAACAACAAAGAAGAAGAAAAATAAGAAGTTGATAGGCACGTGCTGATTATCATCAAGATGAAGAAGAAGAAAAGGAGGGGGAGCACGAACAACAACAACAACAACAAAACAAAAGCAAGAAGAACAACAACAATCACAAAAACAACAACATCAAGATGAAGACCAAGAAAAAGTAGAAGAAGCGTTTACAAAATCTGGCTTCAATGAAAATAGAGGATGGTGAATCATAGAAGAAGGAATTGTACAACAGGACAGGTTGATGAATATAAAGAAACGAATTTGACAATTGAAAGAAGGAAACGTCACAGACAAAATAAGAAATGAAAAATTAAATAATAATAATAATAATAATAATAATAATAATAATAATAATAATAATAAAAGTTTAAGCAAAAAATAAGAGGGAAAACAAATATAAAGAATAGATGAAAGAAAACATGACAGACAAAAGAAAAATGAATAAAGAATTAAAAGAAAATGTACGAGAAAAATAAATAACAAATAAACGAATAAAAAACAGAGGAAATAAAAAGAAAAAGAATCTGACGCAAGAGAATTTGACGAAAGACAGAAAAAAGTAGGGAAGAATGAAGGAAAGAAAGAAAGAAAGAAAGAAGAGAAAAACACAAATACAATAAAGAAGAAAACAGAAAAGAAAAAACAGAAAATAGAGAAACGGAAATTCATTTCCGTATAAATCAATAAATAAAAGTGATAAATAAACAGTAAAAGAGAAGTATTGAAAAATATAGAAGGATAAAGAAAAAAAAAAGAAAGATTTAAGAAAATGGACCAACAACAACTGACGAAAGAAAAAGAAGGAAATAGAAATGAAGAAAGATGTTAATTTTAACGAAGGAAGAAAGAATAGAAGAAAAAACGATACGGTAAAAGAGACTGAAAGGAAATAGTGAAAGAGAGAGAGAGAGAGCGACAGAGACAGACAGACAGACAGACAGACAGACAGAGACAGAGAGAGAGGGGGAGAAAGAAAATGAAAATATGACAAAAATAAATCAATTAAACGAAAAGAAAAGAAAACGGAGGAAGATAATAATTAATTCTTGCATAAACCAAAAAATTAAAAATTAAAAACAGTAAAAGCAAGAAAGATAGAAAGAAGGAAAGAAAGAAGAAGAAGGAAGGAAAGAAGATGAAATTACAACCAAAAGAAAACAAAAGAAAAAATAGAAAACAAAATGTAGGAAGACAGTACTTAAATCTACATAAATCAACAAATGAAAAGAAAAATCAGTTAAAGAAAAGACACATTAAAAAAGAAAGATTGAGTGAAAGAAAGAAGAGATATAGAAAAGAAAGAAGAAGATATAACAACAAAAATCGAGGAGAATAAACGAAGACAATAGAAATAAATGAATAAAGAAAGAAAGAAAGAAAATGAGATTTGTTAATCGAAAGGAACAAACTAGAAAGAAAGAAAGAAAGAAAGAAAGAAAGAAAGAAAGAAAGAATGTAATTTTAGCATAAAACAAGAATTAATTGGAGAAAAAAATAAGAAAATAAAGAAAGACGAAGAAAGTAAAAGAAACTACTGCTAATAAAACGAATAAAATTGAAAGAATAAAAAGGAAAAATAAGAGAGACGGACATTCATTTCAGAAGAATGGAATAAAGAAAATAATAAATATGATAGAGTAAAATATAAGACGCACCAAAGAAAAATAAAAATAAATGGAAAAAACAGGAAGAAATAAAAAAGAGGAAAAGAGAAGAGAATAGAATGAAATTCTGAAAGAGTAAAAGAAATAGGAAAGAAAGAAGGAAGTAAAACAAAAAGATAAAAAGAAAGAAGGACAGGACAATAAAGACGACGAAAATGTAAAAGAAAGAAGAAACGAAAAAAAGAAAGAGATAGAGAAAAGGAATATGAAAGAAAGAGTAAAAGAAAGAAAGAAAGAAAGAAAGAAGTGATGAAAAAACATACAAAAAGAAATACAAAATTTAAAAAAAGAAAAGAAAGAAAAAAGAAAGAAAGAAGAAAAGAAAGAAAAGAAAGAAAAAGAAAGAAAAGAAAGAAAAAGAAAGAAGATGAATATATGGCAATAGAAATGAAACGAGTAGAGTAAGAAAAATAAATAGGAAATAATGAAAGAGGAAACTTTATTTTAAAAGAAAAAAAAGAAGGAAAAT
>CM042152.1:51545761-51558261 GCA_023376005.1 Doryteuthis pealeii
TTATAAATACATTTTTTTTATTTAACCCATAGGTGGGACCCAAACAGGTATTACCACTCCGGGTCAGGTTGGACCTAGGAGCAATGATGATGAAGGAGTGCTCCACATTCCCCAAATCTCCAAAACTGGAACCTCACCTTAAATAGAGTTTAACGCCATTCCCAGGACATAAAGACCCTTAGCCACCGCCTTCTAGCACCCATATGATAAAAAGGGATTGGGGTTTGCCATAAGTCCAATAGCGTTAAACAATCATATCGGTGCTAGGGCTTGACGTGACCAGCCGATTGATCGGAGGGGGCCTATCCGATAGCCTAAGTAAGGGTTAAGCGGAATCTTGCAGGTCATGGACTGCTCATCCACCAAGACTACGTCCTTAATCATCACGGGTCACCACCCACAGCCAACAGGTGGTCCTATTTGAGAGAGTCTTACCCCTCTGCAGAGCTGCAGTCGGTGCATTCTAACGCCCAAGCCGACAGGGTGGGGAATTGTCAGGGAACGACACAGTAGTTTGGTAGAATACACATGTATAAATTTTAAATATTGTTCAATTACCCTATAAATACTAATACATTTACTCTATAAACACTAATATAATTACTTTATAGATACTACCATATTTAACTACTCAATTATTCTATTACTCTAAAAATACTACTATATTTATCTACTCAATTATTCAATTACTCTATAAATACTACTATATTTAACTACTCATTCATTCAATTACTCTATAAATATTACTATATTTAACTACTCAATTATTCAATCAATCTATAAATACTACTATATTTAACTGTTCAATTATTCAATTGCTCCATAAATACTACTATATTCAACTACTCAATCACTCAATTACCCTATAAATACTACTATATTTAACTACTAAATTATTTAATTACTCTATAAATACTACTATATTTTTCTAAATTACTATTCAATTATTCAATTACTCTATAAATACTACTATATTTAACTGTACAACAAAAATATTTAACAAATATTCCGCTCTCAAGGAGCACACAAATACTTTTGAGTGTAAATATCCTTCTTTAAGCAGCAGTTCATATAATTGGGTCCTCTGTTTTATCTGGCCGTTTCTGGCAAAACAATGGCGGAAAAGAAGAATGGTTTTAATCTTGTAAAGCTGACCAAGTTTGGTATGTTGAAATGTAAATTGTTTTTCTCAAGAAGAAAGGCCGAAGGGTTTGCAAAGATAAGCAAAGCACCCAGTGACTTATTGTGTCGTCGTGGCCATCACAATAGTTAGAGATAACATTTTGGTCTTTGGTCCATTTTATATTTCTCTTAAAAGTAAAAAAAAAAGCAACGAACAAAAACCTGCTTACAACAAGGACATACGATTAACTACGGATAAATGATTATTCAACTGTTCAGAATGAATTCATTCTTACATATCAATCTTCACTGTGGAAGCGCTTGGTGTAATGTCGATCAAAATAGGAAATAGACACGGTATTGGACTTATCATGGTATATATATATATATATATATATATATATATATATATATATATATATATGATGGACTCTCACATCGATCGATGTATGAGTGTTCATACCATGAACATCCGCACAGTGATTTGTTTATAGTGGTGAAGGCTTGTGTTGGACAATCCACACTTTTTGGCACAGTCGATAGGAAAGAATTGGTGCATCAAGGGTTGCCACAAACCCAATCAACGACCGACCTCAGCAATTTTGAATTCAGAGTTATCCCTCTCCTAGACTGGTTACCTACCCTGAACTGAAGGGCCCAGTCTGCCCTACTATTTAACCCATAGAATATATGGATTCATACCTTTCCCAAGGGTATTAGCGCTATGTGAAATGCCAACAGCTTCGTCTAGGAATTGAAATCGAATCGACGAGTCCATTTTCCACGACACCAACCACTAGCCCATATATATATATATTTACCAACCCCTCCGCGCGAGCAGGGCGTGACACAAGGTCAATTTCTTAAGCAGAGTTCAACAGGTTTGAATTCAGAGTTTTCTTTCCCCTAGACCGTTTTCCTGACCAAGGTTAAAGAGCCCAGTCTGCCCTACTATTTACCTATAGCTGGAGGAAGAGTAGCCTTCATCATGGTATAAGATGTTCGAGAAATTGCCCCTTTTATTTATAGACTTTCTCTAAACCAACAGCAGGCATTGACCAATAAAAAACGACATAGAATTAATTAAGGTCGCTGGTAATTGCCCTGAAATCAGTGGATCACTGGATATAATACCAGAAGGACTTCAATGACTACACCTGGATTTTCTGCTACAAGGAATACCTCTTGTTCTACCTAGGATTTCAAGGATTATAATAGACTTTCTACTACTGAGACTTTTCACCTTTGGATTTAACAATAGAAAACCTAAACGTCCACATTGGCGACCGGAATCGTAATAAACGGTAATCCGAGTTCAAATCTGGGACGGGTCTGTTTTACATTTAAAAAAAGCACTGATACGCTTGGAAATGTATCAATCCAACTATTATCCCTTCATTTATGAGTAAAGAAGTAGGGAGACTGGGTTCTTTAACCTTGATATGTAACCAATTTTCGATAAGAAAAACTCTGAATTCGAACTTGTTAAACTCCAATTACAATGTGGCTTTGTGTCACAACCTGCTCGTCCAGAGGGGGTGGTAAATATATCAATCTTAATATCGGTCAAATCAATTTGTGCATTATTGTTATAAATTGTGAACGTACTTGTCGTTAGAATTTTGAATAAAGTTCGTTAGAATTAAAAGCGGAGGTGGGTAATTTTCCATACCGTTTGGGATTATGATTGGCATTTGAGATGATCCCAACTTCAGCTTCCAGTTAAAACTGCACCATTAGAGGCGCGTGAGAATAAGTTTAGTTAGCAGATTCAACCCGAATTTCTAGAGGGCAGACACGATTGTCAGTTCTGGCGGGTGGTTTCTCCGCGTGGAATCAAATGGGTAGGGTTGAAAATAAAAACTTGATCAAGTACAACCAAGTATTGCTGTTAATTAAATGTTAAGGCCGTGCCCAGTCCAGCCCTGTAAGAAGAATTACACAGAAAATCAACCCCAGCAGAAGCCCGAATAGAAGTAAGCCCAGATGATGACCAAGATGAACAAGCAGTATGCAGAAGTGTAATCAAGTAAGAACTATCACTTAATCTATCTATCGGTCTCTCTCTATATATACCCGAGAACTGGCCACTGATTATATACACCCAAGTAGACGGGTATATGACAGTATTTTCTTCTCATTGGAAAATCGATTTGATTTTTATAGGAAATATCTTTCTTCATTCCGTTATCCTATAGTGAAATGAAAATATACCAAATCCACTCTCGTTTAAAAGACATTTCATATAGTTTAAAATCATAAGTCACAAAAACAAATTTGTGAGTAGGATTTTAGGAAAACAGCCAATAACAAAGCAGAGACAATTACATTCAATTAATATTTCACCACTGTGGATTTAAGAAACTTCATCAGAACTTTTTTATTGTTTTAAAAAATAGTGCTATACATATACAATGAAAGTTTCGACAAATGAGTTAGAGGAAAGAGAGTAGAGAGGAAGGGTGTGTTGAAAACTATGAGGTGGAGGAAGGAGAAACTGGGGAGGGGAGGTGCCACCAAGTGTATGGTTGATTGCAAGTCCTGGTGGTGGGATAGGATGATAAAAGGAATTAGTATAAGTGGATCATCTAATAATGTCTAGTGGAAGTTATAGGTGACAGCCTGTTGGTTTCGTCTTTGTGTGATGAGACTATGTTAGTTTTTGGTGTTCACGAATTTTATTTTCAATGCGTTTAAAATTCTGTGATTTTACGTTTCGTGTTTTTTTTTTTTTGTTTTTTTTTTGGTAAAAATAAATTTTGCTGCATTTCATTGTTCTTATCAGATTTAATCGGATTAATATTCTAATCTTCATTAATCTTGTCGCAGCAATTTAGCTGCTGTATACGATGAAATTCTTTATCTAAGTTGATAAGAAGGATTCGGAGTTATTAAAAATTATAACCAGAATGTAATATAATTATAGGTCTCAAACCAATTAATTTGAGTAAATGTAACTTATAAGGGAAGTAGATAAAATAAAATATTTTGGAAAGGATATTGTTGCATATGGCCAGTCAGGTCGTCGTAGTAGTCGTTAGTAAAAACAACATACTCAAGTCGTATAGACATAAGGGGGCTGCTTATTTATTTCTAGGCTCGTGGGTTCTTTTTCAGAGAGAGAGAGAGAGAGAGAGAGAGAGAGAGAGAGAGAGAGAGAGAGAGAGAGAGAGAGAGAGAGAGAGAGAGAGAGAGAGAGAGGTCAATTTTTCTATCGTAAATCATGTTCGGTGCTACTATGCGAAACACATAATGGGGAACTCGGAAGACCCATCTAACCCTTACGAAGCCTAGCCGAAAAAGACCGATTTTTCTCTTCTTCCGTTCCTCGTCCTGTGGTGGGAGGGTCACCCACTTCCGCTTCCGGTCAAAATTCGGAATTTCCGTTTATATTTTCAAATCTAGTTCCAGGATAATTCGTCGATTAATTGCAAACCCCCGTTGAGTGCTTACCCTTCCAAACTTTAACCTTTGTTCTTATTTCTTTTTCTTCTCTTTCTCCAGAAATCTGATTACCGTTTTCATTTCAATCCCCAAATTCCCCGTAGACCATAATAATTACGCTACAATATTTTCAAATAAAAATATGCTTGGAATCGACCTTTTTTTGTTTTAAATTTTGGTAAAAAAATTCTTATGTTAGAGAGATATTTGGAAATAAACAATAAGCATATATATAATGCGTTTAATTACGTCACAAAAGAATCACCTAACGAGAAAAGTGAGAACGATAATCATGAAAGAAAGGGTCCGGTATTGTGTGACGCAGTGAGAGGTTCAATCGGAGAGGAGAAGATTGCCAAGAAGCGCACGACAAAATAGCCAGAATTAGCCAAATTCAGATACCTTGTCATTCTGATAAGTATTTCTCTCTTTCTTTCTAATTACAATATTAGAATAGCAACCAAATGAGGATACTCGTCGGAGTAAACCAATATACGATGATATTTAAGATTTCTGGGGAAAATGGCCCAGCTCCCTTTCTAAGGAAAATCCTAATTATTCTTATTTAAACATACACAAGATCTTGGACAATTTATTTGAATTTACTGTATGAAGCATATTTAGATTGAATTAATAAACTAATTAAGGAAGAAATATCATATACAAATATTCGTTATACATACTAGCAAATATATGCACCCTCCGGGTGCAAGTATTTGAATTTTAATGTAATGAAATATGTTAAATTTGAAATACTTTTGAAACTAATTAAGAATTCAGATAAAATGATTTGAAACAGAGGGGGTATAATCGAAGAATAGAACAACTTTGAAACTAAGTCTTCCATCATTTTTCATCACTCCCCCTTTTATTGCTGAATTTTCCTAATTTAACTATTTAGTTAAATTAGGAAGTAAAGAATAAAATTACTGTTATTTCTTTATATTAAAGGATTTCTTTTAAGATTTATCTCCGAGTTTTTTGCTCATATTCATTAAGAAAAAAACAAACAATTAGAAATCAATAATACCAAGCGCATATTTAATAAAATTAAACTTTTAATATCAATATGCAAATTAGCTTTCCTGTTCACACTGTAACCCGCTATTTTGTTGCATATATAAATACAATTGCATGTTATTAGAATGTAGATAAAGTCAAAAGTATTAATAAGGTATAACAATTTTATCAATAACTGAGGTTTAAATAAAAATAAATTCATGGTGAATGTGACGTCAATAACTAAGGGAATTGTGACTTGAGTAGTGATTTAGTTTCGGCTTCAGACAGACAAACACACAATCTCCATTATAATAAGATTTAGGACCAGACATTTGTTTTTATGAACATATGGTAATCTTTGGGGAACTCGTATAAACTTCTGTTAAAGATCACAAGTGAACTTTAATCACATATGTAAAGCGTGTTGTTTTAGCGCATAAGAAACACTGGTACAAACAGAAGCAGAAGAATCATTGATTAGCACGAAATGTGGCCAAGCTGAAGATTTATTTAAGGTTAAGAGCTTAAAAGAGAATGTGTTCAAAGATGTAAAAACTACTCATAAAAGAGCGAAGTATATCTGCACGTCTAGACATATTAGACATATACCTCTCTCAATGGTATGTTAAATACACACATTTTCGTCCAGGATTTGAACTCGGATCGACGTGTTCATTTCGTACGATGCTAACCATAACACCACGCTTCTCCGATACACACAAACACACACCCAAACACACACATACACACACACACACACACACACATATATATATATATATATATATATATATATATATATATATATATATATATATATTATTAATGTGTATGGTTGGCACTTGTATACTAGAAAAAAGTAATAGTAATCCAACGTACAGTGTTATTAGAAGAGTGCTCAATATCTGTGATTGAGCTCAATATCTGTGATATATATATATATATATATATATATATATATATATATATATATATATATATATATACGATTTTTTGCGCACGAGTAGGTTTTGACACAAGGTCAATATATTAAGCGAAGATTAACAGTTTTGAATTCAGAGTTTTCCTTCTTCTAGACTGGTCGCCTAACCAAAGTTAAAGAGCATAGTCATCCGTACTATTTATCCATAGTTGGAAAGAGAGTAGGATGCATACCTTTCCCAAGGGCATTAGCGCTAAGTGAAATACAATTGCCCCGACGAGGATTTGAACTCATTGCATTTCCCATGACTGTAACCATTACACTCTGCGCTTCCCACACATGTGTGTATGTGTGTGTGTCTGGATGTGTGTGTCTCTGGATGTGTGTATATTTGTGTGTGTGTCTGCCTATAGCGTACGGCTGTGTCGTCAGCGCGACTGTCCGTTTGTCCATATTATATCTTCTTTTCTTTTGAATTAATAAAGAAAAGATGTTATTGTCTGAGAACTTCTTCAATCATACGAATAACGTCTATCAGAAAAAAAAATGCCTTTTGTCCTTCGGATTTAATTGGCATTATTTTTTTTTCTGGATTTTTCATATAATTAGAAGAAAAATCGACGACTGCAAAAGTACAAACATTTCAACAATATATATATATATATATATATATATATATATATATATATATATATATATATATATATATATATATATATATATATATATATATATATATATATATACAATATATAAATATACAAACACATATTTAATATCCATATATATATATAATATATATATATATATATATATATATAATATATATATATATATATATCTATATATATATATATATATATATATATATATATATATATATATATATATATATATATTATATATATATATATATATATATATATATATATATATATATAGAGAGATAGAGAGAGAGAGAGAGAGATAGAAAGTTGGAGAGATAGATAGATAGATAGATAGATGGATGCATGGAGAGAGAGAGAGAGAGAGAGAGAGAGAGAGAGAGAGAGAGACAATTGACGAGACATCAATATATTTGTGTGTGTATGAATGGCCACGAACATAGCCAGAAGTACTTGTGTATGTGACACAGACAGAAGACTTACTTATATGAACAAAAGTTCACAGATTTTTTTTTTTTTTGATGATTAAAAATAATCCTGAAAAAATGTCTGCGTTTTCACATATTTCCATTGAGTCCCCACCAGGAAAATGTTTTTTTGTAAGTGCATCAGTCTCATTATGATCGCATCGATCGATTACGTCTCAGGAACTTTACCCTTCTTTTTGCTCCCTTTATTCTCACAGGACTTGCACATATTTTCCCCTTGTGGCGATTTTATCAATTTAAATGTTCCTGCAATTAGGATAATAAAAAAAATGGGACACCTGCAGCGATGTTTAAAAGACTTGCCCAATACTATTTTTGCCTGTGGAGTAATGTCGATCCGATTTTAACTGTGGGAGACTCCAATAAAACCAAGGGTAGTGAATAGAGAGCTCATACTAGAAAAGGTATACGTGGGTCATTTAATAAACGGAGGTTTTATTTTTAATTTTTTTAAAATTTTTTTCTACAGCATTATTGGAATAGATTTCGTGTTGTTGTTGTTTTTGTTGGTTGTGTTGTTACGGCATTCGTCCTGTATTCCATGAGTTGAATCGACTCCATCCATCGAATTCACTGTATCCCAAATGAATGAGTTTGTTAGTGTTACACATTTTTGGGCCATCCTTTAGGCTTTAAGTAAGAGCGCTTGTCCAGTGAAATCCTTGATAAAGTATCCTTTGGTTCGCCTTAGTATTGCAAGTTCGTCCTCAATGGTTGCAAATGAACTATGGCATGTATCAGTGTTTAAGTAGTGAATCAGCCACGCATTATGGCTGTTGATTAGTCGGAGGAATAAACCACCTGACCTCGCACAGTCTATAAATCTAGGTGGTGTATTGCAGGACACCCTATAGTGTATTGGTTAGCAATCTAGATTTGTAGACCATTGTTAGTGAGTTATAATCTCACTGAGCGCCCCATTCTTCTGGCCTTGTGCTAAGCTTAGTAAATTACTATATTTAAAAATATTCCAACAGTTAGTGTATTCATGAAAAGTTAAAAAGGGAATAGGAAGTTCACAATCGCCCAAAGCCGTTTATTTCTGATGATGATTGAGACGCTCTTAGATTTTCATCAGAGCTCCTTTAGCCGGGGTACGGCCCTAATGCACTTGGTGTCAGACCAATCCACATTAAGGGGCGCTACCAGGAACACATAGCTCTGAAACTAGTACGTTGGTACCACTTGCAATAATGAAGATGGGTTGGATTTTAGGGTTGAGATTCATAGGCACAGATATATAATAAAATCTATGAAATACAACAAGCTAATACTTGTCGAACATCATTTCCGTACAAACGGTTATGTTTCAACAGTGTTGCGTGTATCCTTCACAATCTTGCTAAGTGTGTTGTAAATATGAGTCTCTGCTCATATGTTACAACTAGTTTGTGAATATTAGGGTTGCTTATGTGCATCTGTGAATACTCCATGTGGTTTTAAGTCTGTGAGTAAGGCAGTAACTATTTGTCTGCGTGTGTATATATGTTCCTGTAGCTTTATGTTCGTGGATATGCGGGTGTCATTCAGTAAATATAGTTAATTCTTTTTGAGAAAGCTAAATAATTTTATTGAAAAGGTATAGTAAAATGGATGCATTGTTTAGAATTGGTATTTAACAAAACATATTTCAATCTCAAAAAAATATTTCTTTTAAGGCTATAAAAATTGTGGCAAATCAAATAGAGTGCTCCAGTTTTGAACAGAATTCTGTCATCAAATTTCTGGTTGCTAATAAGTGCAAATCATTTGAAATTTTAAAAAAATAAAAGAATGAGTGATGTGTATAGAAGAAACATATTCTAGCATATATATATATATATATATATATATATATATATATATATATATATATATGAGTATGAAAAGGTGGAATGAAAACATCACACAATGCTGTTAAAGAGAAAACAATTCATAATATAATCATTGATCAATATTTCGATTTTACAAAAATCATCATCAGAGCTCATTTACTCCGTGGTGTTTGGGTCGGAGAAAAATGTCAAATCAATTCAAAAACAAAAAACCTTAATTTTGCAAAAAAGAACGAAAGTTGTTACATTATTCACCATTATTTCACGCCCGCCTTTGTCGTTGGTTCACTTGAGGCTGAGTGACAGCAAGTCTGCTCAGGTTTCCAGGACTCGGCTGAAATATTCAGAGTATTTCAGCCGATCTCAACAATGTTTGTTGTGCGGATTGTCTCGATTCTACCTCTGATTTCCAGTTCATCTAGACTATTTTCCAGACCCATGGGGTGGGTTCCTAGGGCCCCAATTTCAATTGACCCGATCTTCACTTTCATGTTCCACAGTTTTCTTAGTTTTCTGGCGAGGTCCAAATAGCTGTCTATCTTTCTTTCACTTTCAGTCGGTGATCGGCCGGGATGCCAAAATCCACGAGATGACAGGTTCTCTCCTTCTTGTTGATCAACACCAGGTCTGGTCTCCTAGCTAAGATTAGGTTATCCGTCTGTACCCCAAAGTCCCAGAGAATTTTGTGCGTCTAATTTTATTATTATTATACTAATACTAGTGTACCTTAAAGTACGTTCATTCTCATCTTGTAACACTCTCTGGTTTAAGATACCCCCAAGATTAAGTGCAAAAATGTAAATCCTGATTTTCTGGTGTTTTTTTTCGGCCAAATTCTTATTTCTAATGAGTGTCGTCGCTTCAGCTAAATAATGGATCATTCCGTTTTTATTATGAAGGAGGAATGGGAAGAAAAAGGATATGCTGCACAGAAAAAATATAATAAGAAAGAAAGAAAGATAGAAAGAAAGAAAGAAAGAAAGAGAGTAGATGATATGTAGAGAGCGGGTTGTTTCAATCGATCCTAATAAAAAATGAAAAGAAGGAAAGAGAGAAAAACGTGTGAGAGAGTTTAATCAAGATTAATATACATTTACATATTGAATTATTTCAGTAGCTCTTAAGTAGACATATAATACATTGTGATCATTAAATTATCATAATGTGGTATATAGGTAGATCCTTATATTTATAGGTGGATCCTTATATTTATTATTATTATTATATTATTATTATTATTATTATTATTAGTATTATTATTTCTCCTCTTCTGCGTTTTTCACACCAGCGCTAGCTGATAGTCTTGCCTGGATTCTGAGTGACAACAAGTCTCCTCGGGTCTCCAGGACTCTTCTGAGTATTCTAGCCGATGTCAGCAATGATTTTGTCTGGATGGTTTCAATTCTTTCTCTGATTTCCAATTTCCTTATGTGTTTTTTTCCAAGCGTTTTGGGTCTCTTACTAGTACACCCCCTACAATTGGTATCACTTTCCAGAGCTGTTTCAATTCTCTGGTAAGGTCCAAGTATGATATAAAGTATGATGTTTTCACACCTTGGGTTTACCGGAGGCTGAGTGACAGCAAGTCTCCCCAGGTCTCGCGGACTCTTCTGAGTAATCCAGCCGTGCGGTAGTTTGGATGGTCTCGATTCGTCCTATGATTTCTAATTCACCCAATTCTTTTCCAGAGCTTTGGGAACCATACCAAGGACACAAACTACAATTGGTACGTCCTTCATCTTCATGTTCTAAAGTTTTCTCAGTTCTCTAGCATGGTTCTATCTTTTGGCTTTCTTTCATTTTCACTCATTGGTCGGCCGGGACGGTAAAATCCACGAGATGACAGGGTATCTTCATCTTGTCGATTAATACTAGGTCCGGTCTCCTGGCCGGGATTAGGTAATCCGTCATTACCTTGAAATCCCAGAGAGTTTTATACGTTTCGTTCTCCAGGACAGATTCAGGTTTGTGCATATACCATTTAGTTGTATGGTAAAAATTGAATTTTTTGCACAATACCCAGTGGATTATTATTTACTCCTTTTGAGTTTTCATATCAGCATTAGCTGATGGTCATTCACTAGAGTCTGAGTGACAGCAAGTCTCCTCAGGTCTTCCGGACTCTTCTGAGTATTCTGGCAGATTGCAACAGTGCAGTATTCTGGATAGTCTCAATCTTTCGTCTGATTTCCAGATTTTCCAATCCTTTTTCAATCCTTTTGGGACCGTTCCAAGTGCACCAACTACAATTGGTATCACTTTGACTTTCATATTCCATAACTTTTTCAATTCTATGGCAAGGTCCAGGTATTTGTCCATTTTTTCATTTTCCTTCAGCTTCACCCTGTGATCTGCTGGAACTGCAAAATCCACCTGTTTACAAGTTCTTTCTTTTTTGTTAATCAACACTAGGTCTGGTCTTCTTGCTGGGATAAGAGGATCATTATTATTATTATTATTATTATTATTATTATTATTATTATTGGATCTGAAATCATAGACGAGCAAGACCACTCTCTTTGATCAGAGAAACATTTTTCACATCCTTGATACTATGCGTGCACGAACATGACTCTTGTGTCGATCGAGAATTTTCAAATATGTGTTCCATCACAGACATGCGAGAGTGGAACGAGCGTTAGGTGCTGAATTGTTGTCGATGGCAATATGGCGTCTTCAGGCTCCAAATGACCCAAAGATCATGTTGCAGTCAGCGCATGTGTTGTATCTCACGTTAAGAGTATTAACTACCGGTTCAGTTTGTGTTTTCGCAGATGGCTTATACGTCCGACCTATGCTGAGACAGACCCGGCCACAACATCTACAGGTGAGGTCTGCAATAGTGTAGATATCTACCGACTCACTTTCCTGCCAACAGGTCTTATCTTCTCATATATTATTCATTTGGAATATATATCTGGACCTGGCAAGAAAG
This sequence comes from Doryteuthis pealeii, assembly GCA_023376005.1. NCBI lineage: Eukaryota > Metazoa > Mollusca > Cephalopoda > Myopsida > Loliginidae > Doryteuthis > Doryteuthis pealeii. Next base: position 51,558,154 of record CM042152.1, read on the forward strand.
CTAAATTGTGGAATGTGAACGTGATAGTGATACCAATCATATTATGAACACCACAAACGATCCCCAGTATACGAGATTATTTCTCCCAGCCCTTTTGAGGATATAGAT
>CM042152.1:51560761-51575761 GCA_023376005.1 Doryteuthis pealeii
AGGAATAAAACTGAGGAGAGGGCTATAGGCATTTTAAAATGCATTGGAAATTAATTTTGTTTAAGGACGGTTTATATTGTTTTATGTATAAATCTTCTAGTATTTGGAGTTTTTGTTTATTTTTTTCTTTGTGCAGAATGTCTGTATTTTTCCGTTAAGATATATATATATATTGTCGGCTAAAAAAAGCCATATCAAAAACACATCGTTTGTGTATTTACTTCTCATACTGTTGTGTAGAAAAAGTCAATATAAGAGGAATAATACCTACTTCTAAACAAAACGAAAAATCTAAGAAAGTCCGGTTGGTGTAGGGGTTACGGTCCTCGAATGTCAGCTTGACAGTCAGGGTTCGAATCACGCACAAGGCTGTCTTCCTATATATAGCTCTGCTGATGAGGCCTAATAGGCCGAAATGTCCATACAGAGATTGATTTTTCTTGATTTGTTTAGCCTTACATTTAAAAAGGTATGCCTACCTTATTAATTAATTATTAATTAATTAACCTCCAAAATCAATTATGACTTCAATTAAGCACATATTCTCCCAACAAATTTGTCGGCTAAAAAAAGCCATATCTAAAACACATCGTTTGTGTATTTACTTCTCATATATATATATATATATATATATATATATATATATATATATATATATATATATATATAAACACACTCGCCTACCCGGATTTTAATAGCTTGTCAAACCCACAAAAACACTTGAAATTTTATAATTCTTCTATAATGCTCCCTTTCTAATAATGTATCAACAATTTCTTCAAATAATAAATTTTCTCCTGACGATGACCTAAGGTCGAAACTTGTTGAGAATAAACAGCATACAAGAAATATTCCTGATTGTCTTAATACTTTTTGTTCACACACTATATATATATATATATATATATATATATATATATATATATATATATATATATTTATATAATATATATATATATATCTTCTGTGAAGAAGTAGCAACTCCCATATATATCAGAGAAGATACCAGAATCCAAAGATAAGATAAGAGATGCAGCAGATAAGATCCAAATAATCAGAACAAGATAAGTATAAAGAAGAAAGCATACTTATACACAACCATTTTGTCAGTGCTTATAAGAAAAATAAAACAAAATACTGTTTTTTATGCTTAAAAAAACAGTACTTTTATTTCATTCTTATAAGTAGACATCAACTTTGCGGAGCATACGGGAAACCCTTACAACTCAAAAATATATACAACCTCGGGTATACAGATATAATCTACACTATATGAAATATACGTCATAATAAAAATGGCTATATAAGAATATTGCAGATACACCGGCACAGGCTGAGACACTACTGCATAGCCTGGAGGAGGCAGCAAAAAACATCGGCCTGCATGTGAACTCTGCTGAGTTCATGAGCTTCAGAAAGAAAGGAGACATCTCCACGTTAGACGGTAAGCCCCTTAAGCCAGTAGAACAATTCACGTACCTGGGTAGTAATATCTCATCCACAGATAACGATATTAACACACGAATAGGAAAGGCATGGATGGCCACAAACAAATTGTCTGTCATATGGAAGTCTGATCTCACTGACAAGCTAAAGCGACATCTCTTCCAGGCTGTAGTCATATCAATACTGCTGTATGGCTGCACTACCTGGACCCTAACGAGGCGCCTCGAGAATAAGCTAGATGGGAGCTGCACAAGAATGCTGCGAGCAGTTCTGAACAAGTCGTGGAAACAGCATCCCACAAGGGAGCAGCTGTATGGTCACCTGCCCCCTATCTCACAGACCATCCGAGTGAGACGGACTAGGCATGCAGGGCACTGCTGGAGAAGCAAGGATGAACTCATAAGTGATGTTCTCCTGTGGAAGCCAACACATGGACATGCCAGGGTGGGCCGCCCAGCAAGGACCTACATCGACCAGCTATGTAAAGATACTGGCTGCAGCGAAGAAGAACTCCCTGTGGCGATGAATGATAGGGAAGGTTGGTGAGGGATTGTCATGGATATCCGTGCTGCCTGTACGACATGATGATGATGATGATATAACAATACTGGTGTGATTTTTACCAGTTACTTTTTTGTACGTTTATATTTATTTTCTTTTTTCTAAAAATAAAGTTTGTTTATTACTTCATCCGCTGCTTCAGTTACGTTTTTAATCATCAGGCCTAATTCTGTTAATTCATAATTTTTTTTTTTTGATGAATAGTTTATTTATTGTATTTTTCTTATTCTTTCATTTTCCGCTTTCTTTCGACTGACAAACTTTCTTTTTATTCACCTGACTATTTCTTTTTATTTGTATTTTTCTCGTGACACATGTCGGAATGAAAGCCGTGCAAAAAGAAATGAATTCGTTATTTGAATGAGATCTTCAAAAGTACTTCGACGCCTTTTTGAAACGTTTTGTCAAACAATTAAAAATGATTTCCCAGGTTGGATCATTACTATTCTCGGATACACATGCAATAAAGGCTGGAGGATACAGCAGCCGAAACGTAGTTCTTTTACATACCACAATAAATATGAAAAATCAAAATTATTTCTTTTTTGTTCTTTCTATTGTTTCCTTTCTCTGATTATTTCTGTCTTTCCTTCTTTCTTTCGTTCTTGTTAATCCCATGAATATTTGATTGGTTCATTTGTTTAACGGCATATCAACATGTGTGGGTTATTTAATGCCATCTTTGTATTCTTGGAGACAAACTGCAGAGGTACTATTTAACCCATACCTTGGGGATTTATACTTACTATCAAATATATTACTACGAAGATTAGTACGAAAATAAACTTAATCGTGCGACTGATGTTCGAACGTGCTTACAACGATGTCGCAGACTAGCACATTAGCTACTACGCCATGGGGAATCCCCATAAATATCGGATTTCTTTTCTTTATTTTTCTTTTCTTTTCTTGGGTGTTTTTTTTAATTTATTTGTTTCGCCATTATATTTTATTATTGGCAGTTCCCTTCATCATTTAATTCTTTTTATTTGTTTGTTTTTTTTTGCTGGCTCCTTTTTTTCTTTCATTTTTTTTTACGTAATTTCCTTTCTTTTTTCTCATTAAATTATTATTTCCTGGCTTTTCTTTCATTTGTTTTAATTATTTCTTTAAACAAATTATTTGTTCTTTTTTTTTTCGGTATTCTCAGCCGGTAGAGGGTTCGGCTAGAAACCACAAGGTTCCTAATTCGATAGCGGGCCTTGCCAACTTAGCGTATGAGTAGCACAGGGATATGTGCGGTAAAGTAAGGAGCTGATGGTAAGTGTGGTGCACCACCTGAGATGCTAAAGACAATATCCTTGGGCTAGCGCTATTGAAAAGGGGATATACTCCTTCGCTGATTGGCTGATACTGACTTTAGGCCACCCGACGACTTTACTTTTACTTTATATGTATGTATATATATGTCTTTCTTTCTTCTTTCTTTCTTTCTTTCTTACTTTATATCATGCTACTCTCTGTTCCCTTTATTATTTCGCTCCCTTGTTATATAATATATATATATATATATATATATATATATATATATATTATATAATATATATATGTGTGTGTGTGTGTGTGTGTGTGTGTGTGTGTGTGAAAAAAGTATCGAGTTTTTTTGTACTTTTTGACACACCTTGTATTCTGAAAAAATAACGTTCCATTCATTCTTCATTTCTATCTTGTAAATACGGCTTCAATTCCGATACTTTTTTGACACACCTCTTATATATATATATATATATATATATATATATATATATATATATATATATATATATATATTCTTTCGTTTCATCATATTTTATTATTCTCACTTCCCTTTACAATTTCGCTCCTTTCTAACTATATATTTCTTTCTTACTTTCTTTCTTTTTTCCGTTTTTATTTTCTTCTTTCGTTTTATTTCATTATTCTCAGTTCTCTTTATCATTTGGCTCCTTTGTCCGTTATATATTTCCTTTCATTCTTTCTTTCTTTCATTCTGTCATTCTTTCTTTCATTCTGTCTATCATTCTTTCTTTCTATTCCCTTATTATAATTTCTTTTTCTTATTCCTCTCATTTATTTATTATTATATATTTCCTTCTTTCTTCTTTCATTCTTCTTTCATTCTTCTTTCATTTGTTCTTTCTTTCATTCGGTCTTTCTCATTCTTTCATTCGGTCTTTTCTTCTTTCTTCCTATTTCATTATTGTCAGTTTTATTATTTCACTCCTTTGTTTATTTTTATATATTTCTTTCTTTATTCTTTCATTCTTCTGTCTTTCATTTATTCTGACTATCCTTCTTTCTTTCTATTTCATTGTTGTAAGTTCTCTTTACTATTTATCTCTTTTGTTTTCTTCTTTCTTACTTTTCTTTCGATATGAATTCCATTTCTCTTTTTCTGATCAGTTTTTGGCTTTCTTTTTTAAAAATTCAATTAATATTTCTTTCTTTCTTTTTTCTTTCTTTATTTCCTTCTTTCTTTTTATTTCATTATTGTCAGTTCTCTTTGTTATTTCACTCCTATTACATATTTCTTTGCTTTCTTCTTTCATTCTTTTTCTTTCTTTTCTTTCTTTCTTTCAGTCTATTCTTCTTTCTGTATATTTCATTATCGTAAGTTCTCTTTATTATTTTTATCTTTTCTTTCTTTCTTTTCTTTCGATTAGATCCCGTTTCTCTTTTTTACAGATCGGTTTTTAGTTTTCTATCTTTTTTTTCATTCAACTAATATTTCTTTCTTTCTTTTTTTCTTTAATTATTTCTTTCTTAACTGCTTTGATGTTTATTTTTTAAAATTATTTTTCAGTCTTTTTTCTATAATTGTTTACCTTTTCCTATATTAATTTCTCGTCCCTACCTTCCTTTTGAAATTTCCTTACATATTTCCTTTCTTGCTTATAGATATTTATTCTAATTTGCTTGTTTTCCTCGCATTCATCTTAGAACAATTTTACAAGAAAAAATGAAATAATTAGAGACATAAAATATCAATCATAAACTTACAAAAACATATATACAAAAATAAATAAAAAATACAACTCGTCAACAACGGACATACGACCACAAAAGAAGAAAAAAATAGGAGATTTAAGAAAAAAATCGCGCTACCTAAAACGGCGCGAAACGAACTGGCAATTTTCGCGCCTCCCCACCCAAAATGTCTTCCATCCACGCATCCACAATTTCTCCTCTCCCTTCATTTCCCTCGCCCTCACTTTAACTCAGTGAAATGAAAGACTGATGATTCTGACATCTGTTTAAAACATTGTATGTCTGCAACTTAAGGCATACAAGCTGACAGATATTTAAATGCCGGCGTTCTGTCTAGTCTAACTAGTCCGCCCAATTACATACAGATGGGAATAGGATTGAACCCCCATCCTTTTACACGTCGCTCGACCTGTCGAATTCTCCAAGAGGATAAAACAAGAACACAATAGCAAAACAAACAATAACAACAAATACATCAACAAAGGGAAAACAAAGAAGAATGAAAGAAAGAAAAAACGCGTATCTGGGAGATGCAGACAAATTAACAGGCGAACCAGAAAGAAATATTCGTGAAATATCTTAGGCTTTTGCTTCATCGCAAAAATAAAGTGTCAGAAAAAAAAAAAAAAAAAAAAAAGAAGAAAAAGAAAAAGTAAACAAAACAAAAATAAAATAAAATAAAATAAAACAAGGCCCGACCAGGAAGAAGTAAAATAGAACACCATGTAATGTAACGAACATGTTCTTTCTTTTGGAGAATTTTTATGAGGTTGTATACATACAGTAAAAAAAAGTCAAAAGAAAAAGTTCAGTTCAGAGTATAAATGAACAGCCACAAGAAATGTTTGGAGAAAATAAAAAACAAAACAAAACAAAAAAAAACCAACAAAAAACACACAAAAACAAAGTAACTACCAAGACAAAAAAAATCAAACAAACACAAAACAAACAAAAGTCATCATATAAGAATACAAACAATAATAAAAATCGTACGTCTAAATGTCGACTTTGGTGAAGCTAAAGTAAAATAAAAAAAAAAAAAAAAAAAAAACAATCGTAATAACCCGTTTAGCGTTACACCGTTTAGCACTAATTCTCTATAGCAGGGTCACCAAACTACGGCCCACGGGCTGGATCCGGCCCCGAAAGCATTTTATCAGGCCCGCCGACAGCACTTGAATTTGTTTGTTAAAACGTACGGAACGCGAGACGTTCTGATACCATTAAAATTCAAATATCATGTTAACCTTACTAAATATTCATGGACTTGACTACGGAATCAACCCATCGAATGAAATTGACTGTAAACATTTGAAAGCAATTCTCTTGATTGGATGTAGCAATTCTAAACCAAACATTGACAATATCTTGAAATGCAAACTTCAGTTTCACAAATCTTACTAAACCTTTCTGCTAATGTTACGTTCTTTGGTAATGTTTTGAAATCTGTTAGTTAAATTTATTTTTGTATATCTTACGCCACTCATCCATGAATATAACATAGAAAGATACATTTTGTTTTATATTTTTTTCTCAGAGCTTTCGTTCTGGCAAGCAAGTATTGAACAAAATAATAATGTGGCCCACGTTCGTTATTTTTTTACAATTATCCGGCCCACCGTGAAAAAGGTTTGGGGATACCTGCTCTACAACAATCTTTTTCAAATAATATTTGCAATAAACATAAGTTTTCAGAAATTAATAATCAAAATCCGGTATTTTCTAAAGTTGTCGAACTTGATGCACTATTTCTTTGTATCAGAATAAACACATGAACAAAGATAGCTATATATATATATATATATATATATATATATATATATATATATATATATTTCGCAAAATACATCTTACAGATGCTGAAGGGGCAGTCGTCAGTGATGTTGTATTCCTAGGCTCATTTAAAATTTCAGATATTTCAACATCGTATTTTCTCCCCCAGGTGTCTCTCCACTCATCAACAGGCTTTCACTAACCCCGTCCCCCATATAAGAAGAGAAATTATAACCACACAAATAAAAAAAAAACATAAGCACGTCATTTTTGAAATAAAACTCTGATGATAAAGCTTTGCTTTGAAATCGATTAGACATATAAAACATCTTTTTGTCTTTATTTTTTACGCATTGTATTGCCTTCGAATTTTATTATTTTATATATATATATATATATATATATATATATATATATATACTTTGGTGGGGTACACAGTTTCTTGGTATTATGATTATTCTAAGCGAGTCCTTTTCAGTATGTTGCTGCTGAGTTCAATGTTTAATCTTAATAAACAGAGCAAAGTAATTTGTAAAGAAAAGGCCTTTAATACCGGGGTTATAGCGATTATGGCGTGGGTATCTGAGACCTTGATCTGAGGAAGCTCGGTGGGTCTCAGATACCCACTGATGGAAATGGACCATAATCGCTATGTATTTAAGGAACTTACAACGCATGTATCGCCGACAAGTGGAATGATTAGTGAGCCACTATATCGCCTCGACCACAGTGCTAACAATCCTTAGCGAAATTAAGCTTGTCAAATGATACTACGCACTTCTACCATAATAGGTAAGGGGGCGTTTTGAGAGAATAATTGTGCCTTTCGGCGAACTGAATAAGATATTTGGATGTTTGTTTATTTTTAGAAACGTTGCCACTTACAACGCATGTATCGCATAAAATTCGATAATTGACAAGTGCAACTCCGGCAAAGGATCGCTCGCTCTCGACTTTATTAAGTCTCATCAGCGGATTTCCCTCCGACAGAAATCGAAACCGGACCTCAGCGAGCATAGTGAGCCACTATATCGCCTCGACCACAGTACACAGCTAACAATCCTTAGCGAAATTAAGCTTGTCAAATGATACTACGCACTTCTACCATAATAGGTAAGGGGGCGTTTTAGTATATGTCGCTGATGAGACTTAATAAAGTCGAGGCGGTCTGTGCGGCATTCTACACGCCGAGCGATCCTTTGCCGGAGTTGCACTTGTCAATTTCATTTTCTATAAGAAAAAGTATCGAATTTTATGCGATACATGCGTTGTAGTGCCTTCAAATAAAAAATTTAATATATATATATATATATATATATATAAAAGGTGTGTCAAAAAAGTATCAAGATTTTTTTTTATACAACTTATATTCTGAAAAAAAAAAACGTTTCATTTATTCTTCATTTCTATCTTAGTAAATACAGCTTTAAACTTGGTACTTTTTGACACGCCTTGTATTCTAAAAAGAATTAATGAATGGAACGTTATTTATTTATATATATATATATATATATATATATATATATATATATATATATACCAACCTCTCCACACGAGCAGGATGTGACACAAGGACAATGTATTAAGCGGAGTTTAACAGGTTTGAATTTATAATTTTCCTTCTAATAGATGGGTTACCTCTCTAAGATTAAAGAGCACTGAAAGTTTTGGAGTCACCATTTTATGTCTGAGAAATCGAGCTGTTAATTAAAAAAAAAGAAAATTTTGCGTGTTCATATCTCTTGTGGAAGTCACCACTTATAAGAATTAAGGTGGTGGTTGATATTAGCTCAGTCGGTAGAGCGTCCGACTAGGAAGCAAAAGGTTACGGGTTCGATACCAGCCCTCGCCATCTCAGCGAATTAATAACACAAGGATCTGTGCGGTAAAGTGGGGAGCTGCTGGTGGGTGCGGCGTCCAACCTCAGACGCCAAAGCAATCTCCTTGGTCTAGAGCTAGTGAAAACGGGATATACTCCTTCGCTGTCTGGCTGATACCGACTTTGGACGACCCCGATGACTTCTTAAATTCTATAGCTAAAAATATTTTCTTATAATACGCAAGGTATCCTAGAAGGTCAGCGAACGCAGGACATTAATATATTCATATAAAACAAATTCCATATAGTTATAATAATGGATATTTTTGTTTTCTGCCTGTAATCGGAACTATATCACTACTCAAGTCATAATTCCCTTAGTTATTTACGTCACATTCTCTATGAATTTATCTTTATCTAAACCTCAATTATTAATAAAATTGGCTCATATTATTAATACTGTGAACCTTATCTACATACAAAATAACATGCAATTATATTTATATATACAAGAAAATAGCCATGTACAGTGTAAATGGAAAAGGTAACTTGCATATTGATATCAAAAATTGATTTTAATAAATATGTGCTTGGTGTTATTGATTTCTAATTGTTTAGTTTTATCTTAATGAATATGAGTAACAATCTGAGATTGATCTTAAAAGAAATTCATTAACAAGAAGAAATAACTGGAATTTTATTCTTTACTTCCTATTTTAACTAAATAGTTAAATTAGGAAAATTTAGCAATGAAAATCGGGAGTTTCAGAATTGTTTTATCTTTTGATTAAACCCCTCTGTTTTAAACCATTGTATTTAGTTTAATTAGTTTTTCTAATGTGATATACTTAATTACATTAAAACTTTAAAACTTCTTTTGCTAGCAGTTAAACGAAAACAGATTTTATTGTCTGAGCAATAGAAAATAGAAACAATAGAAAAAAGATAGTTAAACGTTCTAAAGGAAAGAGTCTTTGCAGATAGTTGAGATATATGAATAAAATGGGTTGTCACTTACTGTTCACTCCATGATGAATCCACGTGCGTGGCTAAAAAATCTATAAAGACATAGAGTATACCAGACACGTGTACTTAGGCTGACATGCTGGGTATGGTGAGCCAAAACCTATATAAAGATAGCATGTAAAGGGAGCCGCGTAAAGACACATGTATAACCGTGTAGCTGGGGGTCGGGGCAACGCTCCCCAAGTCCAAATGAACGAAGACACAAAGGTCTAGTACATATCTGGAGGTCCCAGATCAGAGAGAGAGAGAGAGAGAGAGAGAGAGAGAGAGAGAGAGAGAGAGAGACTTTCGTGGGCTGCATTTAAATAGCTAGATTGCAACGCCACATAGCGGCAAACCACTGCGATAAGGAAAGATAATCCCTTGCCAAATGTCAAATCCAACCTAAGGGAAGATAATCGGTACAATCCCGTTGTGTCCGCTTTTGGTCTCATGTCGATTCACATAAATACTATTTCACCAAAAAAATCATTCACTTGCCATTTAGACTGAAAATTACTTTATTCTGTTGGTTAATGTACCCACACTCGCATTTAAAAGGTGTAATGTCTGGACTGCTCGGCATTGAAGTGTTGCCATAGTCTCCTTTCCTTTGATCAACCACCTGATATATATTGATATGGAGGCGTGTGGTGTAATGTTTAGAGTCGTAGGAAATGGACTCGTCGACCCGTGTTCAGATCCTAGACGAGACTTTAAATTTCACATAGCGCTAATACCCTTGGGAAAGGTATGCATCCAATTACTCCCTCCAGCTATGGATAAATAGTAGAGCGGACTGGGCTCTTTAACCACGGGCAAGTAATCAGTCTATCAGAAGGACAACTCTGGAATCAAACATGTAAAACTCCGCTTAAGAAATTGACCTTGTGTCACATCCAGCTCGCGTGGAGGGGTTGGTAAATATGTTTATATTTATATGTGAGGAGAAAATGAGTAAAGAAAAGAAATGTAGATGGATAAAAATGAATTTCATCGATATTACATTTAATCGATATCACTTAGACATGTGTTTCGGTCTGTTTATCAAAATGTATACGGATTTACGTTATTATTATTATTATTGATTTATCCGTATACATTTTGATAAACAGACCGAAACACATGTGTAAGTGATATCGATTAAAAGTAATATCGATAAAATTCATTTTTATCCATCTACATTTCTTTTCTTTACTCATTTTTTTCTCATATTGTCGGATTCATTTCCCATTCTCACATATTTATATGTCCAAACTGTTAACATTATAATCATTATTAAAGAAGATGCATACTAAAAGCTAACAGAAATTAAAAAAGAAATAAATCATCTGTATATTAATACTCATATTCATTATTTTCTTGACTACAATTGTTACGATTTGAACGACTCAAATCATAACAATTGTAGTCAAGAAAATAATGAATATGAGCATCAATATCGGAGATAAATTTTAAAAGAAATCCATTAACAAGAAGAAATAGCTGTCATTTTCTTCTTTACTTCCTATTTTAGCTAAATAGTTAAATTAGGAAAATTTAGCAATGGAAGTCGGGAGTTTCAATGTTGTTCTATCATTCGATTATACACCTTTTGTTTTAAATCATTTTGTCTGCATTCTTATATAGGTTTATTAGAATTTTTAATATTTATTATTGTTGAAAGCAGTTTTACAGAGGAGATCCTATGTGGCATAATGTTTGATCCTTTCTTGAAGTAGAAAGATGTGGTGTCAGTTTGTGGTATCAATTTTAATCCTTGTGCGCTGATCCGTCCTAAGTTGTATCAGATTTAACCTTCGCTTGAAGTAGTGAGTTGTATAGTCCTCTTCTGTTGGTCTATCCTTCCCCAGCGAGTAATTCTAGGAAAATTTATCAACGCATTCAAGTAGTAAATTAAATACATGTTTGGGTGTTTTTGATTGGCTGACTAAGCCACCGCTCTTTTGGAACAGTTTATAAATATAAGTCGTGGACTTCAGCACAAATTATACCTCAAAATAATCCAGCAGTTATCATCTTGCAATGCGACCATCCAAATTGTGCAAGAGGAAAGGCAAAAATGTAATCCTAATTATCTGGTGTTGTCTATCCGTCGAACCTCGGCTAAATAATGGATTATTCTGTTATTATTATAAAGAAAGAAAGGGAACAAAAAGGGCATTCTATACAGAAAAATAAAAAGAAAGAAAGAAAGAAAGAAAGCGAGTAGGCAAAAGATAGACTGAGGGGTGAGTGCGCGGAAGTGATAGCGCTAGCCTCTTTCAATCGGACATAATAAAATATGAAAAGAACTATTATTATTATTATTATTATTATTATTATGTTAAGAAAGAAAAAAGAGTGTGAGAGACTTATACCAAGATTATTATATTTTTTCATATTGAAGTATTGTGCAAGAGAACTTAAGTAAACATATCAAACGTTGTAATAATTAAATTATCCTACTGTGGTATATCTACAGGTCCTGCTAGATTTTCATTATTGTCACACATATTAATAAAACTTCAAAAGTTTAGACCTGACGGGAGCAAACTCTAGTGAAATGGTAATACTAATCTCTAGTTAGTTGTAAATCTCTGTAATATAAGTGAGTCCGTCTGTAGTATTCCTCTGGTTGTTAATTCAAAATAGAGATTTTGCTCTCAGAAAGTTCAACATGTAAGTGATTTGATGATAGTTGTCACCGGCCTTAAATACTTTATGACATCATCACTTATTGGCCATTTTTAACAGAAATACAATCTGATGTTGGGAAAGTTCATAAATATTAGCGGCGATTTTGCGCACATCTTATAACTTTGGATAGTCCAAACCTTTATCGAAAACAATATCTTGATCGTTAAGTAGTCATCAGTCGGCCTGACTGATGACTAGTAAATGTATCACGTAGCCCACTTTTCAAAAATTTGTACATGCCTGACTTAGACACACATAGAGAGTTATAGATGCAGATGAATATCCTACCAAATATAAATTTTCCTAACCTGTCATAAACTACACCAATTGTTTAATTTTTCATACTAGCAAGATTATCCGCCCTCCGAGGGTAATTATATAAGTTTTAATGTTATGAAATATATTAAATAAGAACGCATCTAAATAGATTACACGTATTTTAATCATATTTTAATTAGTTTCTATATAAAATCATTCATAGGATTCATTTTGATACGTTGGAGAGTAAAATAATAATAATAATAATAATAATATATAATTAACTGGTCGGTTTAGCGGCAGTTACACTTACTACTCACACAAAACCCAAATTGGTTGGATGCGGCTCCCGGACTCTGGGCGTCTATCCAACAATGAAAAGTAAGATTTTGTTACAAAATCATCGCTGCTGATGTCCCTGGGCAAAGCTAAGGGAGTAAACCTCTAAAACAATAAAATGGAGTAACGCTGAACTTCGGTATTTCACAGTAACTCCTGTGACATTGCTGTAGCCAAACTGCATTGGTTTCTTACCTTTCCTTTAGACCACAACGGCAGTGTAGAGAGATATGCTGCTTGGGCAACATCATATCCTCCATATCAAACTGCCCCGGCTATGTAGTTAAAAATAAAAAAAAACAACTTTTGGCCAACACTTCATTGTCTTTCACTGACGAAAAGATGCCAACAGTATAACACCAAATATTTATTTATTAATCTCGTTTTTTTAAAACCAGTATGCAAATTAATCACACCATACATTATGTAAATCGTTAGTGATACATAAGACATATTGCAGGATTTTAAACACTCTAATAACATTGGCTGTTTTGAGGCAAATCTAAAACACATTTGCATAGAGACATCTTTAATAGATATTTTTAATACACACGAATAATTTTGACTTTTTGACTATAATTAAATACACGTACGCAATTCCTTTGAGCAGTGACATCGTTTCGGTTACAGAAAAGCAGTCAGACACCGAATATTCATTATAATAAGATTAGCTGTCTGCTTTGTTTTTTCATTTCCAAATACTTTAGTTGTCGCAGTGTCACCTTATTAACATTGGTAGTCCTGGAGAATCACAAAACATTATTACCGAAACGAGTTTCATGCTGAAACAAAAATTAGTTTTTTACATACGTGGTTGTGAAAATCTGAAGTAGAAACATTTGAATATGACAAGAACACATTTTTCTGGAGATTAATTCTTGGACGGACGCTGGTTCAACTAGTGATTTGTTCGAAATCCTTCGTCGCCACTGATATATCCGGGTTAAGGGATATATTCTTGAAGTTGGTATTTGGTATATTATCGCAGTAGTAATTGGTACATCGAATAGCAAACCGTCTGCCGAGCAGTCGTGGTGTCGTCTAGCGAGTAAGTTAGCTTGTAGGCATTAGGTATAGGTCCAACACTGTCGACTATTTATACATGACACTGTCCAATCAGATTATAGTGAGGGGGTACCAAGGTATTTACATACTCATTATATCATATAATTAACCTAGGGATTCTCAAAGTGGTCCATATAGACACCTAGGGGTGAATAGAATTTTGGCAGGGGAAATGTAGGGGTCCACTAGGGGGATTTACTAGTTTGTATTTATAAATCCTTTGGGAAAACAAAAATCGCTGGACTGTTTAGACTATTTGCCAGATATTGTACAGGGGAGAATAAAAAAGAGTTTGGTTAGGAGAGAATAAAAAAGAGTTTGAACAAGAGTGTTTAAAGAGGTTGGGATGGAGAGCATGAAAAAGAAATTGAAGAGAGAGAAAGAGTAGACAAGAGGAAATACAACCAAAAAGATCCAAGATAGTGCTCTAACCATCAGCGTGGATATGTCAATCCCACAGTGTGACAACAAACCAACAAAGTCTGGTGGTATTGTGAGATACTGCTGGGGCACTCTGGGTTAGTGGTAACGATGCTTCGGCCCCGAAACCATGCCTGAACCCAGAGTCATCATCTAATGAAGGCTTTGTTGGATGCAATGTCACTGTGTATACAGGAGTCGATGTATGAAGTTATTCTTGTTAAGCTTAAATGAAAATAAAGCCTCAGATATTTATAATTTGAAAACTCAGTTAAAATCAAAATATCAAAATTGAATGTCACTTCATCGGTTGAATCAATAGCATGATATTTTTATGAAATGTAAGGGTGTGTGAAAACTTGGGAAAATATATTTCCTAAGCGATGTAAGGTATGTTTGAAGTTCAGGAGGTTAGAGCGCAGGTGAAATTGCTTTAAAGTCGTTGGTACTAAACACATATTTGAACTTGTATATACAAGAAGATACATTTTTGTTGAAAGAAGAGAGAGCAAGAGATAGATAGATAGATAGAGAGAGAGAGAGAGAGAGAGAGAGAGAGAGAGAGAGAGAGAGAAGAGAGAGAGAGAGAGAGAGAGAGAAGAGGAAGCGGAAGAGCAACAACAAAAAACTAGATGAAAAACAGAAACAAGAATAAGGAGGAATAACAG
>CM042152.1:51580761-51583261 GCA_023376005.1 Doryteuthis pealeii
ATAAAAATGTCTTCAGCATGAAATAACCCAGAAGGTTTGACATGCCCTAAAATCTAACCAACCAACAACCAACCAACCAACCAAACCTACAATCCGTCAAGCGAAGCATTGTTTAATTTCTCTTTTACTTGAGTCTTTGGAAAAAATTCACCGACGAAATTGATTAAAAAAAATACAATATAATTGATATTTGATTTTTGACATTAATTTTAAGAGAAGCAAATTGAATCGATCGATGCAAAACTAATCAGTTCGACTTAGCCAAATATTCATGACTCATTCGACCGATACAATTTTTTTGTAATCGAAAGATACAAAAGTCGTTTTCTCTCGTCTTGTGTTAGAAGAATTACTGACATAATCTTCGTTTTCAATTTCTTCTTTCATTTCTTGTTTATTTCTAATAATCATTTTTTTTTTCTAACATCTTTCGCTTTTTGAAAATTATTTAATAACACATCTTTATTTAATGCCAGTTTCTTTCATCATTCGTTCTTTATTTTTAAATTCGCTTTCAGCCACTGTGTAACACCATCTTTCACATTTCTTTAACTTTATTCTGGTTGCTTCTATTTTTTTGTTTTCTTTTTTCTTTTATATCATCTAATCTCATTATAAAAATTATAAAACTTTACAAAAATTTAGATATATATAATAGAAATGATAAAAATTCATTCTCGTTGTTTCTTTATTTGTTTTATTTTTATTTTCATCATCTAATTACATTCTTTTATTTTTCATAATTTTTCTAAATAATGTTTTTAATTCAATATTTTATTCGTTCAAGTTCATTCTTCATTCTTTTTTATAAATGTTTCCTTCACTCATTTTTCCTCTCCGAGTATTTTCTTTGCTAGCCATATTGAGGAGGTTTTCTTGGTTTTTAATCATAATTGAGCCTTATATCAATATTACTTTCAAACAGGCTTTCTTTCTTGAATGCTTTCTTGCTGTTATATAGTCATACATACTGTACCGTTATGGAAACTTCTTTCGGGTTCCATGTCTTTTTATCAGACTCTACCAAGTTCTGGGATATTCTTTAGCTTCCATGACTTTCTATCAGATTAGTGTTATTTTTTTTTCCAATGTTTTTTTTTTTATTTTGACTATTACAGTCAAAATCAAGAAAAACCCTTGGAAAAATAACACTAAATCTGGCCATCCCTCATAATTTACATCTTGGCATTAAATAACCCCAGACGGATTGAAATGCCGTTAAAATCAACCACTCAATCAATCGATAAGTTTGATCTGTCACAAGGAATATCCCGAAACATAAATCAATAGGACTAATTTAGACCAGTCGGTAAAGCATCCGCCTGGGAACTATAAGGTTACGGACCCGGAATCGATACCGGTTCTCAACAACTCAGCCTATGAGTAGTACAACTTTGATCAGTATGGTAAAGTGGGTAGCTGATGGTAGTTGTGACGCTCCACCCCAGGCGCGAAAACAATATCGCTGGTCTAGCGCTAGTGAAATGGGGATAGACTCTCTCACTGACTAACTGATACCGTAAATAGGCGAATCTGCCGAATTTACTTTTACAATTTAAATTCCTGGAAAGCCGATCTACTCAGGTCGGATGTGAATAGGTTCAGCACTAATGCTCAACAAGAGACCTGAAGAATATAAAAGCTTGTTTTTTTGTTGTTTTTTTTTTGAAGGGGGGAGGATTTTGTTGGATTTTTAGGGCATGTCAACTTTTGTCGGGTTATTTTATGCCGAAGACATTTTGTTTTATTCATTCTTTATTGGTACTATTTTTAAAAAAAAGAACTCAATTTTTTAACACTTTTTGATTTTTTTTCTAGTAAACCATAGATGAGACACTAACATGAACTATCAGTGCGGGTCAGGGGACACCTGGGAGTAATGTTTATGAAGGGGATCTCCACATTCCCCAGAGATTTAAATTAGAACTTCTCCAGCAGATTGTGTTTAACGTCATACACATGATATTAAGACCCTCAGTCACCGCCTTCTAGCACATAGCATATAGAATAAAAAGGCTTGCGTTTGAATGTAAGAGTTGCATTGTCATGATGAAAACGGTAACACAGTATGATAATTTAATTATCACAATGTTTACAATGGTTACTGAAGAGCATATATATATATATATAAGTAAAGTCGTCGGGGCGGCCTAAAGTCGGTATCAGCCAGTCAGCGAGGGAGTCTATCCCCTTTTCAATAGCGCTAGACCAAGGAGATTGTTTTGGCGTCTGAAGTGGAGCATCACACCTACCATCACCTCCTTACTTTACCGCACAGATCCCTGTGCTACTCATACGCTGAGTTGGCGAGGACCGGTATCGAACTAGGAACCTTTTGGTTTCTAGCCGAACGCTCTACCAACTGAGCTAACCCGGCCCTAACTTATTGCAATATATGAAGAGTATAATAATCTTGTTTCAATTCTCTATGTCTCTCTCACACTTTCTTTTTTCTCTCTTTCCTTCTTTTCATCATTCATTAAGTTCGATTGAAACAGAT
>CM042152.1:51588261-51590761 GCA_023376005.1 Doryteuthis pealeii
TAACGTGTATTTGATGCTGAGGATCCATTTTTTTGAAATTTGGGGAATGTGCAGTGCTCCATCATTGCCATTTTTCTCAGACCCATTCTGATCTGGAGTGATAGTACCTGCTATTACCCCAACTATGTATCAAATTGATATGTTTAAAAATTATTCTCATACGATAGGACCTTGTGTAAAAAAACAACATCTTCTTGTGGAAGAGCTACCTAAAAAATGTAAATGTTAACACGCAGTGAATACGATTCCTTAACCTCTACCTCCACCTCTAATATTATTGCATACTTCCGATAGTAGTATTAATACTTGCAGTCTATCAAACTACATGAACTCTTATATTAATTCTTACTTCTAAAAAATATTCTTTAGGGGTGATAGGGCGGATGACATTACCAATTAATACATTTTAAAATATGTTTGGGATTTCCAAACCCTCTGCTTTTATGAGAATAATCTCTTACATATACATTGGTGACACTCATACATAGGTGATATTCATGCATTCAGTTAGAGTTTCAATGTTGTACAGTTTAGTAATAAATAATACTTAATTGTTGGATTATTCTTTATATATATATATATATATATATATATATATATATATATATATATATATATATATATATATAATAGATTGTGGTACGAGCAAAATTTGAAAATGGTTTTAAAAAGCATGTGCATTGTGAGCTGTTATAATAAATACAATTCCACAATTTTTTTTTCTTCTGAAAAAGATATCTTTTTTTCGGTCACGGTATGCTTCTCTGATGAGACGTGAAATTGTATTTATTATAACATCTCACAATGCACACGCTTTTTAAAACCCTTTTCAAATATATATATATATATATATATATATATATATATATATATATGGCGAACGAAAGTTCATTCGGGTCTCGAACCCGGCCGGGTAGCTGTTACGATATAGCCACACTGATGAAAGGTGAATCCTTGAACACGTGTCTGTGAATTACTACTATATATATAATATATATATATATATAATA
This sequence comes from Doryteuthis pealeii, assembly GCA_023376005.1. Taxonomy (NCBI): domain Eukaryota; kingdom Metazoa; phylum Mollusca; class Cephalopoda; order Myopsida; family Loliginidae; genus Doryteuthis; species Doryteuthis pealeii. The sequence continues at coordinate 51,589,272 of CM042152.1, forward strand.
TATATATATATATATATATATATATATATCAACCCTCTGCAGGATGTGACACAAGGTAAATTTCTTAAGTGGAGTTTAACAGGTTTTTCTTCTCCTAGACTTGTTACCTAGCTACAGTTCAAGAGCCCAGCCTGTGCTGCTATTTACCCATAGCTAAAGGGAGAATTGGATTCATACCTTTCCCAAGAGTATTTGTGTCATGTGAAATGCAAACAGCTTCGTACAGGAATTGAATCGGGTCGACGAATCTGGTTCCTACGACTCTAACCATTACACCACGCATCTCCATATTATTAGGTATAAGGTGTGCGAAAGACCACAACTTAAATGTATAGACTGTTCCACACAGCAATAAAAAAACGTCCAAACAATTTTTTTTTAAATTTACTATTTAAAGGCGTTGATAAATTGTCCTAAAATTACTTGCTCGATGGATTGTTTCAATGAAAGAATAACAGAATCAACAGACAATGAATTTATTTGATACATATTTCTACTTCGAAGACATATCATCTGACAAGGATTAAAACTGATAGATATTTCTTCTTAAAGGACAGATCAACTGACACTGATTTAAACTGATACATCTTTCTACTTTGAAGATAGATCCACAGACAATGATTATATACGTTATACCTTTCTACTTCGAGGACAGATCAACTGACAAGGATCAAAACTGATACTATGTCTTTCTACTTCAAGAAAGGATCATACTTTATGCCACAAATAATCTCCACTGTAAAACTGCATTCGACTACATTCAACAACTAAATAGACAACTTGAATTGTTACACTAATAATAAGTCATGTTCATTGTAATATCTTATTATAATGGAGATTGTGTGTTTTTCTGTCTGTAACCGAAACTATATTACTAATCGAGTCACAATTAACATAGTTATTTACATCACATTCTTCATGATTTTATTTATATTTAAACCTCAATTATTAATAAAATTGCTTCATCTTTTTATTAGTGTTGTCCATATCTACATACTAATAACATGCTATTATATTTATATATACAAAAATAGCGGTTTGCAGTGTGAACGGAAGGCTAATTTGCATATTGATATTAAAAATGTGATTTTATTAAATATGTGCTTAGTATTATTGATTTCTAACTGTTTGGTTTTATTTTAATGAATATAAGCAAAAATCTCTCCAATGAATCTTAAATGAAATCCATTAACAAGAAAAATAAGTGTAATTTATTCTTAATTCCTAATTTAACTAAATAGTTAAATAAGTAAAATTCAGCAATGAAAGACGGGAGTGATGGAAGAGTAAGTTTCATTTCTATTTTTCTATTATACCCCCACTCGTTTCAAAGCTTTTTATCTGTATTCTTATTAGACTTTCTAATTTAATACGATATTTATTACATTTTAAACTTAAATACTTGCACCCGGAGGGTGCATATATTTGCTATAGTACAGTAAAGATAATAAGTACCTAGTATATTTGATGTAAGAACACACAAAATCATT
>CM042152.1:51595761-51603261 GCA_023376005.1 Doryteuthis pealeii
TTTTCAAACTCAAAGAAGATGATCTAATTAATAGATCAAAACATTGCAGCGTCGGCCAATAAACTCACCACTTAACCCATTTAAACCCGTGTTTTTTCATTTTTTTCTCAATATACTACATACCGTCGGATTCACTTCCTTTCTTCACACACACACACACACACACACACACAACATATATATATATATATATATAATACACATACATATATATATATATATATATATATATATATATATATATATGATGTGAAACAATCTAGCCTCACAAACATATATTACATGTTTGTCATCTCTATATCTTTATGTATATATGTGTGTGCAAGTGAGTTACATATAACACAATTGCAAAAGAAATCAAAATATAAAACTTACTTTTGTATTAAATAAAGCCACAAGGACAGACATGCCCTAAAGCAAGCAACCAACCAACCGACCAATGATTACTGACTTCTTCATTATTGATATCTTTTGTCAGAAGTAAATCAACTGATTAAAAATAAACCATAGACAAATTAAAAAGAAAGAAATTATTTTATTGAAAATAATATATAAAAGGTGTATCATAAAAGTATCGAGATTGAAGCTGTATTTACCAAGATAGAAATGAACAATGAATGAAACATTAATTTTTTTAGAATACAAGGTGTTTCATAAAAGTATCGAAATTGAAGATGTATTTACCAAGATAGAAATGAACAATGAATGAAACATTAATTTTTTTCAGAATACAAGGTGTTTCATAAAAGTATCAAAATTGAAGCTGTATTTACCAAGATAGAAAGAAACAATGAATAAAACGTTAATTTTTTCAGAATACAAGGTGTGTCATAAAAGTATTGAGATTGAAGGTATATTTATCTAGAGAGAAATGAATAATGAATAGAACGTTAATTGCTTTCAGAATAAAAGGTGTGTCATATAAGTGCTGAGTTTGAAGCTGTATTTACCAAGAGAGAAATGAATGATGAACAGAACGTTAATTGCTTTAAGAATAAAGGGTGTGTCATATAAGTGCCGAGTTTGAAGCTGTATTTACCAAAATAGACATGAAGGATGTATGGAACGTTATATTTTTTCAGAATACAAGGTGTGTCAAAAAGCACAAAAACTCTCGATACTTTTTTTGACACACCTTGTAGATATGATTTTTTTGTGTGTGTGTCTCTCTATCCTTTTCTGTCTGTCTGCCAAACTGTTTGTGACTGAACCTGTCTGTCTTGAAAATGTTGAGAAAAAACGAAATTCATAGATTGGATGATTGTTTCGTGTCCATTTCGTCATTTTAAGACATCCCCGAAATTCAAACTTTATTTTCTTTGTTATTTACTATGTTATTTAGTTATCAAGTTTGTTGGTGCACGTTTTTTCGTCTACTAACCCATTACTTTCAGTTTCGCTTTCCACAGCCGCACACAATCAGGACTGCGCGTACATTCTGCAAATAAGTGTTGATGGAAATTGGCCTAAGGCTGTATACTGGGTTGAATTGAAGAAGAAGAAGAAGAAGAAGAAGAAGAAGAAGAAGAAGAAGAAGAAGTAATCTGGTGTATCTAATGCTTCGGTTGGCGCAATACTAAGCGGATGACTCTAATGGCATTGTGGGATATTCAAATCGGTAGCTCGTCGCGTGACATTGCTTGGATTGAGATACTACTTACAAACACATACATATATCTATATTTTAAAAAGATGCTTGTAAATACGTCCCTATCGTTCGTGCGTGTCACGATTTCAGTTAGAAATTCACATTCAATATCACTGTTTTTGGGAAACTAAATATCTTAATAACGTCTCAGAAGGCAGGAATCAGTGCAATCCGTCTAAGGTGGAGAAGTTGTACCTAATTGTGTTAAGGTTTGAAGCAAAAATAGCAGTAGGAGAATGGAAGGTGTAGGTTGTTTAGTTTGGTTTGTTTTGTTTTACGGCATATCAACCTCAGGGGGTCATTTAATGCCGATAAAGTTTTGAAATAAATCAATTCTTAATGATAATACAATATATACATATTAAACCATAGATGGGACCCTAACAGGTACTACCACTCCGGGTCAGAGTGGACCAGGGAGCAATGGTGATGAAGGGGTTCTCCACATTCCCCAAACCTCCAAAACTGGAACCTCACCATCAGATAAAGTTTAACGTCTTTCCCAGGACATGTAGACCCGCAGCCACCGCCTTCTAGCACCCATATGATAAAAAGGGGTAGGGGCTTACCATGAGGGCAATAGGGTTGGGAAAATCATATAGGTGCTAGGGCTTCACATGACCAGCCGATTGATCGGAGGGGGCCTCTCCGACCGCCCGTCTAGCCCAAGATAGGGCCAAAGTGGAGTATTGCATGTCATGAACTGCCAATCCAGCTGGGTTCTATCCATAAGCATCACGGGTCGTCACCCACGGCCAATAGGTGGCCCCTCCGCAGAGGTGCAGTCGGTGCATTCTAACGTCCCAGTCGACAGGGCGGGTGTGGGTTCTGTTGAAGACAGGAAAGGGGAAGGGGTAACAGAAAGTACATTCAAATTTTCAAAGGATATACATGATTTTTGGCGAGTTTTTATATAACTACACGACTATGATCTATATCTTAATACTCGTGTTCCTTAATTGTACGACCGTTATCATCTTACAATACCCTCTAGTTAAAAATGAGACCGTCCAGTTCGATCAAGATGAAACGAAAAAATGTAAATCCTTATCATCTGGTGTTGCTTATCACCAAATTCTTATTTCTTATAAGTGTCCTCACCTCAGCTAAATAATGGTACATTACGTTTTTTTATAAGGGAAAGAAAGTGAAGTTAAAATGACAGGCCCCATAGGAAAATATTATACGAAAGAAAGAGTAGCGGAAAGATAGAGAGAGGGTGAGCGAGCGGAAGCGATAACGCTAATCTGTTTTCATTGAATATATTGAAAATATTGAAAAGATGCAATGAAGGAAAAAGAGAGTGAAAGAGTTAAATCGTGATTATTATACTTTTTACATACTGAACTAGCCCTTAAGTAAAAAAAAAAAATTCATAATAATAAAATTATCATGCTCTAGTATATCCACTATATCTACTAGTGATACTTAAATAGCTAATATAAAATCTGTAATATAAATAAATAATAACACGTCTAGCTTGTATATATTAAATGCCAATAAAATCAAAGTTGACAATGCCAAAAAAGAAAAGATGATCTTTTTCTAAAAGCAATCTTAATTGAGGCGATACTTCTGTTCATCGTTCAGCAGTTTCGACACCATCTTTGCGCATGTCTAAATCTTCAGTGATAATCTTCCTGATACTGTTATTATTCATTTTCGATCAGTCGAAAAGTCAGCCGACACTCGCCACGCACCATCTGCCTGACGCGCTCAACGTTAGCCTCAGTCCTGGTCGTTGAAGGCATTCCACTGCTGGGGTCATCTTCCACGTACTCGTATCTCTCTTTACACCTCTTGCGCCACTAAAAAACATGTGAGCGTGACATCGTCTAATCTCCGTACACTTGTTGCAGAAATCCCAGTGCTTCTGACGGAGTTTTCTCGAACTGGACCAGAAATAAGTTTGCTCGTTGCTCTCTGCTCATTGCTTGACGGCCTGAAACATAAGAAATTTCAATGGCTGTAGAAAGTTGAGATCACAGTTACAAACTCCAGAAGAAATAGTTTGAAGGGGAAAACTAGTAGTTTGTAGTTTGTGTTTGTGTTAAGTTTTTAAGGGCTATTGTTTGGCCTTATAGCAGAAGATCTTATGTGGTAGAATTCTTGATAAAGAGTCGGTGAATTCTTTGGTTACTAAAGTGTCCTGAGTTACTGGTAATCGTATAAGTCCTTCGTTAGTATTGGTAAAGATCCCGGCAATCCTATATGCGTCCGTCGTCAAAGAGTGTATTTGATGTGTGACCATTATGGAGGGTTTAAGTCTCTTATCAGGCCAGTAGTACTGCCAGTGACTGGTTAGAAGAGTCAATCACGTGACCTTGGCCAGTCTATAAATATAAGCGCCGATCTAGCACACATCTTATATACACAAAATACAACAGTTTCAAATAGATCTTTTGTGAGACCAGTCCTGGAACTTTTCTGACATACCTCGTATATGTAAGAATCTCGTTCGTTTCACTTCTGTTGCAAACGCATTTCTGTTTTAAATGATATTAATACATCAATAATTAGGTTAATCATATAATCTATGTTGCAATATGAAATAAATCAATACTTGAACTAAAATTATAATTATTAATTTAAATGATAATCTCTAATAATAGATACAAGTGTCACTGTGTCAGACCTTTTCAACTTTACTCCTAGAGGCCGCATGTCAACATATTATACCATGAAGAAATTTTTAAAAAATTCCAGTCTTAATCCGAACCTGCAATCCTGGAATTTATAAAAATAGTACTGACCCTGAATGGGAAAACAAAAAAGCCACAAAACTGAAATTTTGGATTCCTAAGTTTAAATTATTGTGATTGTGTTTAGCGATTTTTTAATGTAATTTTTGGGACAAAATTTTTTGTATGATCTATGTCAATCATGAAGTGTTCAAGGACAATCATTTAAAGTAACTGAGCTTCATTTGAGGAAACCCTGTTTTTCTCACGGCCAGCTCTATGTTGGTTGTTCAAGGGTTGGGAATGGAAATAAGCTGTTTGTACTGACCACAAATGGGAAAACCAAAAATGTTTATAATTTTGATATTTCGGACTGTTGTCCGGATCTTTATTGTGGTATGTATATTTTTTCTAAATTTCGTAATTCTTCTCGGGACACGTGTCAGAGTGATAGGCGTGCAAAAGCAATGACGTCATTATTTGAGTATAAAATTTATACACAGGATTGCTTTTAATACGTTTCAGAATAAAACATTAATATTAGAAATCACACCAAGTAATTATCTATTAAGCATCGTTTAGTTGAAACCGATATGAAAATTATTCACACCATATGCTATGTAACTATTAATTTCCTAATTATATATTATACAACACACATCGTATATAATAATATAGGTTGCTTTGGGGCTAGACCTAAATAGATACATTGTACATTGTTAATAGATAAGATACTAATTAAGATTAAATAATGATTATTTAATGATAACCATGGATAATATAACGCGAATAACTAAGGGAATTGTGACGATGGTGGTGACGTAGTTTCCATTAGACAGAAATAGACACATAGTCTCCATTATAATGTGTAAATACACATATCTTATTATAATGGATATTGTGGGTTTGTCTGTCTGTAACCGAAACTATATTACTATACAAGTCACAATTCCTTTAGTTACTTACATCATATTCTCCATGATTTTATTTTTATTTAAGCCTCAATTATTAATAAAATTGTTTTACATTACTTACACTGTTGACCATATCTACATGATATTTACCGCGTACCCCACTTGTACGGGTCAGGCACAAAGTCCCTATTAACGTGGGACCACCCACAAGCCGAAGCTCATGGAGTGGCAGGTGAAAAATTGCGTCGATCCCGTCGGCATTCCCCCTCAAGGGGGCGCCTCAGGCACTGGGCAATAAACCCAGCCCTGCCCCTTTAAATCAAGGGGGCAGGTGTTGCCTGGGGGGATAGCCCCCTGGGATCGACGCTATTAACTCGTAAAGATCCAGGGCCGAAGCCACTGGACCCCTGGTGTTGACCAGGTCTACATACGTATAACATGCAATTTTATTTATATATACAACAAAATAGAGGTTTACAGTATGAATGGGAAGGCTAATTTGCATATTGATCTTAAAAAATTGATTTTAATAAATATATGCTTAGTATTATTGATTTCTAATTGTTTGGTTTTATCTTATTGAATATGAGCAAAAATCTCTTCAATAAATCTTAAAAGAAATTCCTTAACAAGAAGAAATAACTAATATTATTCTTTACTTCCTATTTTAACTAAACAGTTTAATTAGGAAAATTTACCAATGAAAGACGGGAGTAACGGAAAATGATGGAAGAGTTAGTTTCAAAGTTGTTCTATTTTTCAATCATACCCCTCTGTTCCAAATCTTTTATCTACATTCTTATTACGTTTCATTAGCCTTTCTAATGTAATATGATATTTTATTATAAAATTTAACCAAAATACTTGTACCCGAGGGTGCATATATTTGCTAGTATAAATAAAATAGTTTACTTTACAGGAGATGTCTATGATTTGATATGGTGCAAATACATAAATAATTAATAAGTAAGTATATTTGGCTATATTCCTGTTTTTGTTCTGTCTTGTCGAGAATCGTACTTGGTACTTGATTTAAAGTTTGTGCATTGTTAATGATTTTAATGGATTTCATCGAAGCGAATACACCAAACGTTTTCAAATAAAGATAAACCAAGGAAATGATTTCCCCAGCGTGGGTACATCATCGGTCGCACTTGCTAACATCTCGTACGCATTTATCTACATAACTGGCGACCTTTAATTTATGCATTTATTCACACATTACAACAATGTTTGCTAATTCTGAACTTATTAATTCTACGATAACTAGATAGATATTTAAAAAAAAAATGTTAACCAGATAAAGAGGAATCTCGCAAGGTAAGACATTGCATTGAGACATCGTTTTAATAGGAAAAAAAAGTTTCTTTTCATTTCGCGCTTACATTCCGAAGGAAAAAGATACAATCAACCTATCAAGCGGGTAGGATGGCGCTTTCATGAATGTTTCATTTTAACAGTCACCGTGACATATTTTTGCACTCAGTGACCCGGCTTATAGAAAAATAAGGTTTCATATGTTTCCGAAGAGCAACGTATCTCGGTGTATAAAGTTAAACTGCATTTAACGGTGAAGTTCCAGTTCTGGAGCTCTGGGGAGTGTGGCGTACTCCTTCATCGCCATTACACACTATTTTACTATGAAACGTATTGGTAGTAAGCAGTTAGGGTACTATCTATGTGTTGAATAGAAAAAAATGAGTTTTAAAAATTGAGTTTAAGAAAAAAATGAATTTAAATTTTAAAACATTGAAAACTTATCCAGAATGAATAAAACAAAACATCTTCGGCATAAATAACCCAACAAGTGTTGACATGCCGTAAAATTCGTTCAACTAATCAACCGAAGAACAAGAACGTTTAATCGATTAATCCAGATGTTGATTAATTGCAGTCGATTGCACGTGTGTATTTATTTGCGATGACACTCATTTTGAATTTCAAGCCAGCGTTCCTTGACTGCGGATCTATAACCAACCGTCATCGCAAATAAATACACACGTGCAATCGACTGCAATTATTCAATATCTTGATTAATCCAGTGGATTTAACCCTGAAGATCCTTATGGTGAAACTCGAGTAGGTTATTACTGTTTACCATTATTATCATATACCCACACACACGCACACACACTAGCGGAAACCTGTGGATACTTTTCATGTGACAATACAGATTTATGCTAAACCTTAATTTCTTCTAAAGATTCTGAATTTGTTAATAAAATGGGCTGTTTTAAGCTAAACTTTAATAGACATT
>CM042152.1:51608261-51643261 GCA_023376005.1 Doryteuthis pealeii
TCTCCATTATTAATAGATATGAAATCATCAGTAATATAAATAGATATGAAATCATCACCCAGGCACGATACCATGAAACCAAGACGTCCAGAAGAAAGTTTCGACAACAAAGCACCGGCATATCGACATCTTCAGGGACAGCCTTCACATACAATATCTGTGGTAGTGAAAGTTTTTCGAACATTGCACTTCACAGACACAGGAAGTGCTATAACTTCAGGGGCACAAGAACTATAAAGTCTTCCGAGACTGCAATGCCGATGATGATTTGACGATCTTGAGTAATGTGACGTAAGCAGGGACGTAGTTTTGGTTACATACATATAGAGACTGAATCTCCATTATTGGTAGATATAAAGGTAACTGAGAAATAGCTATAGCTCGCTAGATATATATATCCAGGTTCTACAAAAGTAATGAAATGCAGAACTTACACTCTGTAACTATAACCGTGTAAAACGGCACCATATCCGATACATTCTTGGTGAATCGGTAGACATTGACGTGTAATTTCCTTTTATCAGCCAATGAAAGACTTCATGACAAATCATCACTGCTTAGTTCAACATGTCACCACGTGAATAACTAAATAATGGGGTTTATTTGGTAATATTCACTGAGTCGTATGTGACAGGTTATACTGGATTATAGGGTACCAGCAATATGGAATGACCCGAGCTTAACCTATTTTGTCTTTTCATCGTATCATCTTAGAGACATCATGAAATATATGTTACTAGCACGACCTGTGGATATACCAAAGTATGAGGATTTAAGTATTACAACGTTTGGTATGTTTATTTAAGAGCTATTGTAAAATAGTTCAATATATAAAAATATAATTCTCTTTCTCCCTCACTCTCTCTCCCTCTCTCTCTCTCTCTCTCTCTCTCTCTTCTCTCTCTCTCTCTCTCTCTCTCTCTCTCTCTCATTTATATTGATTTGCCGATCAAAAATCTGGGAGGAGGCGTTTAAAATATCTACATTAATTTGCCGACAGAAACACGACTTGGAAAATATCTAAGTTGGGCCGGAAATTCGCCTGACACTGGCTCGCTGAAACAAATTATTCAATAAAGTATAACCGGTATAAATGAAGAATCTGTAGACATTGATATGTCTCACTTTTTTTCTTTCTTTTCTTCTTTTCATCTTTTCATTAAATTCCATTCAAACAGATTAGCGTTATCGCTTCTGCGAGTTCACCACTCCCTCTATCTTTCCCTATTTTCTTTCTTTCTTTCATAATACATTTTTTTGTAGCCTATCGTTTTTCCTTTCTTTGTTTATAATAAAAACACAATGGTCCATTATTTAGCTGAGGTGATAAAAACTCATAAGAAATAAGAATTCGGCGGATAAGCAACACCAGATAATCAAGGCTTACATTTTTCGCATTGCATCTTGAACGATTTGGACGGCCCCATTTTCAAGATGAAGGTGTTGTATGATGATAACAGCTGTGGAATTAATGAACACGAGTATTAATATATATATATATATGTATATATAAGTTAAAGAAAAGGAAATGAATCCGACAGTATGAGTATGAAAAGGTGGAATGAAAACATCACACAATGCTGTTAAAGAGAAAACAATTTATAATATAATCATAGCTGATACTGATCAATATTTCGATTTTACAAAAATCATCATCAGAGCTCATTTACTCCGTGGTGTTTGGGTCGGAGAAAAATGTCAAATCAGTTCAAAAAAAAAAATTTTTTTTAAATAAAATAAAAACCTTAATTTTGCAAAAAAGAACGAAGTTGTTACATTATTCACCAATGTGGGCATTCGCGCCATATTTTTGTCGGTCATGCCGATGTGTATACCTTTTTTGTCGGACAAACCTTCATTGTAGCGGATTTTGAGGTGTTGGCAACAAGACGAATTAACTTATTCGAAAGGGGATGGGTATTAAATATTGATCAATATGAGCTATGATTATATTATGAATTGTTTTCCCTTTAACAGCATTGTGTGATGTTTTCATTCCACCTTTTCATACTCATATATATATATAAAATTTTTTTAAATTTTAAAAAGTTGATCAATAATTTTTAATTATTCCAAATAGGGGATTTCCGGTTTTGCCAATATAAATTTTGGTATTAAATAGGAAATACACAATAGTTGCTTACCAAGAGATATCTGAGGCTAAAATTGCTCTAAAATAAAAATAAAAAGGAAAGTCTTCGGGGCGGCCGAATGACGGTATCAGTCAGACAACGAGAGAGTATATCTCCTTTTCGCTTGTGTTAGACCAAGGAGATTATTTAACCTCTGCTATGGAGCACCACACCTACCATCACCTCCTTCCTTTACAGCACAGATCCCTGTGCTACTGATACGCAGAGTTGGCGAAGACCGGGATCGAACCAGGAACCTTCGGAATCCTCGCCGAACGCTATACCGACTGAGCTGCTTTGATTATGTCTTACAAATATATTTTTTTAAATCAAGGAAACCCCCATTTAAAAGATGTTAGAATAAGACGTCGAAAACATAGAAAAAAAAGTTTCATTTTTCACTTAAACGAATTCAAACCGAAAATAGATATCAAATTTTACACTAAATTATTTTAAATCTATTAATTAAAAAAATACCAAAAAATAAAGAAAAATCGCATGGACCAGAATTATGTGCAGCGGATGTAGATTTAGCATCCCCAAAAATTAAGTTATGTTGACCTCTGACACTGCTGGAGGTCATCAGATGCTATAAAATGTCATTCATGGTCAATATAGAGATTTTTTGGTTAAATCGAACTTAACGGACCTAAATCCACCATCATATGTCACCCCACCGAAGGAAAAACACTACCAAAAATCAGGGAATTAACTGAATTTAATGAAATCTATTAATAAGCCTTGCGTGCAATTGAGTTTCACGCTAAGAAGTCTAGACTACGATTTCAAGGAATACACCCTAAAGGTGCTCCTGACCACATCATCAGTGATATAATTCCCAAGATCATTAGGCGTTTCGGGTCTTCCAACATCATACAGCATCACCTGGTTGACCCAGCTGGTATTGATCTGCCATAGATCAGAGAAAGTAAAAGAAGAAAAAAAAGGAAAGAGAAAAAAAGGGAGAGAGAATGAGAAGGAGATAAAAAGAGAAATAAAAAGGAGGAAAAGAAAAAAAAGCGAGAGAGAAATGAGAGAGTATCAAAAAGTAGAGTAAGAGTTGAGAAAGAAAAAGGAGAGAAAGACAGAAATGGAAAAGGGGAAAAAGAAAAGGAGAGACTAAAAAGGAGAGACAAAGAAGAGAGAGAGAGAGAGAGAGAGAGAGAGAGAGAGAGAGAGAGAGAGAGAGAGAGAGAGAGAGAGAGAGTAAACTACAACAAAAAGAGTATAAAAATGGAGAGAAAGAAAAAGGAGAGGCTAAAAAAGAAGAGAAATGTAAAATGATAGACTAAGAGAAATATATGTATATACGGTTCTTCTAGGCCGTTGTCATACCAGTACTGCTGTATGGCTGCACCACCTGGACCCTAACTAAGCGACTAGAGAATAAACTAGATGGGAGCTGCACAAGAATGCTGCGGGTGATCCTGTACAAGACATGGAAACAACACCATACGAGAAAACAGCTGTACGGCCACCTGCCACATATCACACAAACCATCCGAGTAAGACGGACAAGACACGCGGGACACTGATGGAGAGGCAAGTACGAACTCATAAGCGACGTCCTCCTGTGGAAGCCAGCACATGGACAAGCCAATGTGGGCCGAGCAGCAAAAACGTACATTGATCAGCTCTGTGCGGATGCAGGATGCTGCATAGAGGACCTTCCGAGAATGATGAGTGACAGGGACGGATGGAGAGAGATTGTCATGGATATCCGCGCTGAAAGCGCGACATGATGATGATGATATATATATATATATATATATATATATATATATATATATATATATATCCCGGTTTCGATTTCTGTCGGAGGGAAATCGTTAGTATATACCGCTGATGAGACTTAATAAAGTCGAAACAGTCTGTACGGTATTCTACACATCGAGCCATCCTTTACTGGGATTACACTTGTCAAGTTTATTTTCTATAAGAAAAAGTATCGAATTTTATGCGATACATGCGTTGAAAGTGCCTTCAAGTAAAAATTTAATATATACTTTATCAGCAACGTTTCTAAATAAACAAACATCCAAAAATCTTATTCACTTCGCCGAAGGGCATTTGTTGTTATTATTCTCTCAATAGCGCCCCCTTACCTATTATGGTAGAGGCGCGTTGTATCGCTTGACAAGCTTAATTCCGCTAGGATGGTCAGCTGTGTACTGTGGCCGAGGCGATAAAAGTGTTTCACTAGTGTTTCACTGCGTCTGCTGAAGTCCCGGTTTCGATTTCTGTCGAGGGAAATCGTTAGTATATACCGCTGATGAGACTTAATAAAGTCGAAACAGTCTGTACGGTATTCTACACATCGAGCCATCCTTTTACTGGGATTACACTTGTCAAGTTTTTTCTATAAGAAAAAGTATCGAATTTTATGCGATACATGCGTTGTAAGTGCCTTCAAGTAAAATTTATATATATTATATATATATTGTGGTCAGGGAATGAGATCTCAGCAGCAAACAAACAACATGGCGAACTTTAAGGCTTTATACTGAGAAGCGCCAGCGGAACATCCAATCAAATTTGACTCCGGGCTTTCCCTCTCCTATAAGACATGAGGAATCCAAGCAAATGCCAATAAATCTTGGAGACGTTTAGTGTTATTAATAATATTTCATAGACTTTGTGTAGGTAAAAATTTGAGTTTATTTTTTAAAAACTTTACCGTCGATTTTTGCTGGTATCTATTCGTTTATTTACATATGTTACATATTGTGCGGAGGCGTGGGGTTTTTGACAAGACCTGTGGCGAGAATTCAATGGACTCATGTGGAAAAATAACAGACCTTGGAAAACCTTGATCCCAAAGGCCCGAATCTCGTAAGTCAAGTGTTTTAGTTAGTTAGGAAATCAGCTTCAACCTAAATCGCACGCAGAACAGACGTGTTCTGTTGAGGTTGGCCCAACAGCGCGGTTAATCAGAATGGGCAGTAATAAAATCTTTGATCAAAGAAAAACAAAGTCTTGTAGTTGATTAATGCACGACTTAAAAAAAGAAGCCCTTAGTTAGGAGACAACGAGGACCGAAACAAAGAAGTAAAGAAAACTCGAGGATCATAGCTGAAAGGAAGAAGATAGAATGGAGAATGAAGAACAATTAAGTCACGACCCTATCTGTCTGTTTGTCTGTCTGTCTGTCTGTCTGTCTGTCTGTCTCTCTCTCTCTCTATCACCCAAAGACTCTCTCTATTACTCTTTTTTATATACCCGCAATGGGCTATATAAAGCATACTTTCTATCTTTTATTGCCTTTGAATGTTTCTGGTGATTGACTGCACATAGCAACTTCAACTTCAGCACCGAATTAAAAAAACGTTGATCTTTCCCAGAGTCTTCATGTTTCGGGAACTATGACACAAGCTGGGGTTGGACAGAAACACGGACACTCACACACACACACACACACACACATATATATATATATATATATATATATATTATATATAGTGTTGTAGCAAAGTTATTTCCCTACCATGGTTTTAGTGATCTTAGTACACCGTCTTCAGGTTCCCCTGAAACCGTGGTAGGGAAATATTTTTCTACAACTATTAATGCTCTATATTTTTCAAGATATATTGAGCCCTTTTGGATTAACTATTTATGCTACTACATGGTAGTAACCCTTGATATAATATATATATATATATATATATATATATATATATATATTTATATATATATATGGTTTCCATTCGTGTGGCCATTTTTGGAGGTGTAGTTGAAGCAGTTTTACAGTGGAGGTCCCTTGTGCCCTGGAGTTTGATCCTTTCTTGAAGTAGAAAGATGTTGAAGTATTTTTAATTCTTGTTATCTGATCCGTGTTAAAGAATTGTATAATCTTCCTCAGATGGTCCGTGGGGGAAATAGTACAACAATTTATCAACAATTAAATAGTAAATTTGGGCATTTTTATTGGCCCATTCAGCCGATTGGCCAATTCAGCTGTTTTGAAACAGTCTATAAATACAAGTTGCAATCTTCAGCACATCTTATACCCAAATAATCCAAGACACACACACCCACACACCCACACACACAAACACCCACACACACAAACACCACACACACACACATATATATATATATAATATATATTATATATATATATATAGGAAGGAAAGGATGGTTTAACAAACTGCAGACATATAGAACCCGCAGCCACCGCCTTCTAGCACCCATTGATAAAAGGGGTTGGCAATAGAGTTGGAAAATCATATAGGTGCTAGGGCTTACGTGACTAGCGCATTGATGCGGAGCGGGCCTCTCGCGCCGCCCGTCTAACCCAAATAGGGCCAAATGGATATTGCATTGTCCATAAACTGCTCATCCCCCTGGCTGCTGCCTTAAGCATCACGTCACCACCCACGCCAACAGCTGGCCCCATTGGGATCTACCCCTCTGCCCCAGAGTGCAGTCGCGTGCATTCATAACGCCCCAGCCGACAGGGCGGATATGTAACTGTGGGAAGACAAATACTATACTAATATATATATTATATGATTTATATTTGAAGGCAATTACAATGTGTATATCGTATAAAATTCGCATATATTGAAATATAATTCATGACAAGCAAACGCGCATATAACGTGGTGCGACGTGAAACCCTTAATAAAGTTGAACAAAGCTGTACGTGTTCCACGTCGCACGTTATTCGCCCCGGTTTTGCTTGTCATAATTATTTTCAATAATATCGAATTTTATACGATCATACGCAGTACATTGCCTTCAAAAATATAAAACAATATACTTTACATTAACAATCTTCTTAAAGCAAATTATCAAATTCCATTATATATATATATATATAATATATATATATAATATATATAAATGGATTTTGATAATTTGTACACACACACGCAACCACATTACCTAAAAAATGCACACATCCGCCTCTTTTTCGATACACACACTACACACGTTCCATACACCGTAAAAGAGAATATTCAAACCCGTCTCCTTTTTTCAAAACTCAAAAAAACTTTAAACATGAACTGAATACAAGGACCACCCAACTCGCTTTTGCTCGTTATTCTGCGGATAAAAATTTCTCAATTACTTCCATATTACCAACCAAATGCCTGAAGATGATCTAATTAATAGAACGAAACACTGCAGCGTAGGCCATAAACTCACCATTAAACCCATTAAACCCGTGTTTTTTCATTTTTCTCCAATATACTACTACCGTCGGATTCACTTCCTTTCTTCACCACACACACACACACACACACACACAACACCATATATATATAGTATATATATATATATATATATTGATATGAGACAATCTGCCTCACAAAGCATATATTACATGTTTTGTACGTCTCTATATCTTTATGTATTATGTATGTGGTGCAAGTGAGACATAATAACACAATTGCACAAAGAAATCAAAAATATAAAACTTACTTTCTTTTAAATAAAGCCACAAGGACAAGACATACCTAAAGCAAGCAAGCAACCAACCACCAATGATTACGACTTCTTCATTATTGAGATCTTTTGATCAGAAGTAAATCAACGATTTAAAAATAAACCATAGACAAATTAAAAAGAAAGAAATTATTTTATTGAAAGAATTCAATATATCAAGTGTATCAAAAAGTATCGAGATTGAAGCTGTATTTACCAAGATAAGAATGAACATATGAATGAAACATAATTTTTTAGAATTACAAAGGTTTCATAAAAGTATCGAAATTTGAAACTGTATTTACCAAGATAGAATAAACAATGAATAAAAACGTTATTTTTAAATACAAGTATGTCAAAAGTTATCGAGATTGAGATGTCATTTACCAAGATAGAAATGAACATATGAATGAAAAGTTATTTTTTTCAGATAACAAGGTTGTCATTTAAAAGTATCGAAATTGAAAGTATTTACCAGCATAGACAAAATAGAACAAGAATGAAACATTATTTTTTCAGAATTACCCCAATGTGTTTCAATAAAAGTATCGAAATTGAAGAGATATTACCAAGATAGAAAGAAACGAATGAATTGAAACGTTAATTTTTTCAGAATACAAGTGTGTCTAAAAGTATGAGACTTGAAGTGTATTTTATCTAGAGAGAAATGAATAATGAATAGAACGTTTAATGCTTTCAGAATAAAAGGTTGTCATTATAAGGCGGAGTTTGAACTGTATTACCCAAGAGAGAAATGAAAATAATGAACAGAACGTTTAATTGCTTAAGACAATAAAAGTGTGTCATATAAGTAGCCGAGTCTGAAAGCTGTATTACCAAAATAGACATGAAGGATGATGGACTTATATTTTTTTCGAATACAAGGTGTCCAAAAAAGCACAAAAACTCTCGATACTTTTTTGACCACACTTGAGATAGATTTTTTGTGTGGTGTCTCCTCTACCTTTCTGTCAGTCTGCAAAACTGTTTGTGACTGAACCTGTACTGTCTTGAAAATGTGAGAAAAAACGAAATTCATTAGAATTGGATGATGTGTTTCGGTCCATTTCCGTCATTTTAAGACATCCCCGAAATTCAAACTTTATTTCTCTCGTTCATTTACTATGTTATTAGTTATCAAGTTTGTGTGCACGTTTTTCGTTCTACTAACCCATTACTTTCAGTTTCGCTTTCAACAAGCCGCACACAATCAGGACTGCGCGTACATTCTGCAAAAAATGGATTGAATTGGCAACATACTGGCTTAAGCATTGTACAAAGTGAATTGAAGAGAGAAAGAAGAAGAAGAAGAGAAGAAGAGAGAAGAAAGAAGAAGAAGAAGAAGACAATTCTGTGTATCTAATAGCTCGGTTGGCTGCAATACTATAGCGATGGACTCTAATGGCATGTGATATCAAATCGTAGCTCGTCGCGTGACATTGCTTGGATTAGATACACTTACAAACACATTACATATATCTATATTTTAAAAAAGATGCTTGTAAATAGTTCCTACGTTCGTGGTCGTGTCACGCATTTCAGTTAGAAATTCACATTCAATATCACTGTTTTTGGGAAACTAAATGTCTTAATAACGTCTCAGAAGGCAGAATCAGTGCAATCCCGTCTAGGTGGAGAAGCTGCTACCTAATTGTGTTAAGGTTTGAGCAAAAATACAGTAGGAGAATGAGTGTAGGTTGTTTAGTTTGGTTTTTGTTTTTACGCACATTCACCTCAGAGGAGGTCATTTAATGCCGATAAAGTTTTGAAATAATCAATTCTTAATGATAATACAATTTTTTATAAATACATTTTTCTTTTAACCCAAGATGTGGACCCTAACAGGTACTAACATCCGGCTCAGATGTGACCAGGACCAATGGTGATGAGGTTCTCCACATTCCCCAAACCTTCCAAAACTGGACCTCACCATCAGATAAAGCTTTAACTCATTCCCAGGACATGTTAGACCCGCAGCCCACCGCCTTCTAGCACCCATTATGATAAAAAGGGTAGGGGCTTACCATAAAGGGCAATAGGTGACAAATCATATAGGTGCTAGGCTGACGTGACCAAGCCCCAATTGATCGAGGGGCCTCTCCGACCGCCCGTCTAGCCAAGATAGGCCAAAGTGTGGAGTATTGGCTGTTCACTGAACTGCCCATCCAGCTGGGTTCTATCCATAAGCATCACGGGTCGTCACCACGCCAATAGTGCCCCTCCGCAGAGCGTGCAGTCGGCTGCTTCAACGTCCCCAGTCGACAGGGCGTGTGGGTTCTGTTGAAGACAGGAAAGGAAGGGGAGGGTAACAGAAATTACATTCAAATTTCAAAGGATATACATCATTTTTGGCGAGTTTTTATATAACTACACGACTATGATCTATATCTAAATACTCGTGTTCCCTAATTGCTACGACCGTTATCATCTTACAATACCCTCTAGTAAAAATGAGACCGTCCAGGTCGACAAGATGCAAATGAAAAAATGTAATCCTTATCATCTGGTTGTTGCTTATCACCAATTTCTTATTTCTTATAAGTGTCCTCACCTAGCTAAAAATGGAACATAACTTTTTTTATTATTAGGAAAGAAAGATGAAGTTAAAATGACAGGCCCCATAGCGAAAATATTATACAAAAAAAGAAGAGTAGCAGAAAGATAGAGAGAGGTGGAATGCGGAGCGAGGGAGAGCGATAAAGGCGCTTAAAATCTGTTTTTTAATTTTGAATATATTGGAAAATAATTGAAAAGATGCAATGAAATTGAAAAGTGAGTGAAGAGATTAAATCGTGATATTATACTTTTAATATTAAACTAGCTTAATAAAAAAAAAATAAAATTTATAATATTAAAATTATCATACTCTAGTATATCAAACAGTCCTACATTGATTATTAAAAAGCACATAAAATTTGTATATATAAATATAACACCCGTCAGCTTGTATATATATAAATGCCAATAAAAATCAAAGTGGAGAATGCACAAAAAAAAGATTGATCTTTTTCTAAAAGCAATCTTAATTGAGGCGATATTTCTAGTTTCATCGTCAGCTTTCGACACCATCTTTGCGCATGTTCAAATCTTCAGTCGATAATCTTCCTACATGTTTCTATCATTTCGTATCAAGTCGAAAAGTCAGCCGACACTACGCCCACGCACCAATCTGCCTGACGCGCTTCACGTTAGCCTCAGTTCCTGGTACTTTGAAGGTATTCCACTGCTGGGTCTCTTCCACACCTTTGTCCACCAAAAACATGTGAGTGTGACATCGTCTAATTCTCCGTAACACTTGTTGCAGAAAATCCCAGCTGCTTCTGCGGAAGTTTTTCCGAAACTGGACCAGAAAACATCAAGTTGTTCGTTGCTCTCTGCTCAGTGATTGGCGGCCTGAAACAGAGTATATGTAGAAGAAATTCAATGGCGCTAAGAATTGAAATCACAGTACAAACTCCAGAAGAAATATTTGAAGGGGAAAACTAATAGTTTGTAGTTTGTGTTTGTATTAAGGTTTTAAGGTCATTCTTGCTTATAGCAGAAGTGCTTATGTGGATAGAATCTATAAAGAGTCGGTGAAATGTGCGTAGAATGCTGATAAAGCAGTCGGTGAATTTCTTGGTTACTAAATGTCCTGAGTTACTGCGTAATCGTATAAGTCCTCGTTAGTATTGGTTAAAGATCCCGCAATCCTATATGCTCCGTCGTCAAAAGTGATATTGATTTGTGACCAGTTATGGAGGGTTAAGGTCTCTATTCAGGCCAGTATACTGCCAGTACTGGTTAGAAGAGTCAATCACGTGACTTGGCCAGTCTATTAAATATAAGCGCCGATTCAGCATCACATATTTATATACACAAAATACAACAGTTTCAGATAGATCTTTGTGACCACCAGTCCTGGAACTTTTCTGACATACCTCGTTATATGTAAGAATTCGTTCTTTTCACTCTCTGTTGCAAACGCGATTCTGTTTTAAATGATATTAATACATCCAATTAATTAGTAATCGTATTAATCTCTGTTGCAATACTGAATAATCAATACTTGAACTAAAATTATAATTATTAATTTAAACTGATAATCTCTATATATCAATACAAGTGTCACTGTGTCAGACTTTTCAACTTACTCCTAGAGGCCGCATGTCAACATTATATACGATGAAAATTTTTTTTTAAATTCCAGTCTTAATCCGAACCTGCAATTCTCAATTTATAAAAATAGTACTGTCGCTGTAATGGAAAACAAAAAAATAAACAATTCTGAAATTTGCATTCCTAAGTTTAATTATTGTTATTGTGTTTAGACGATTTTTTATGAATTTTTGGACAAGTCTTTGGTATGATCACAAATTCTATGGTCAACATGAAGTGCTCAATGACAATCATTTAAGTAACTGAGCTTATCTGAGGAAACCCCCTGTTTTCCTTCACCGCCAGCTCATGTTGGTTGTTCAAGGTTGAAATGGAAATAAACTGTTTGTACTACCCCAAATTAGAAAAACCAAAATGTTTATAATTTTGATATTTCGCGACTGTTGCTGATCTTATTTGTGTATGTATATTTTTTCTAAATTTGTAATTCTTCTCGGACAACGTTGTCAGAGTGATAGGGCGTGCAAAAGCAATGATTCCGTCATATTTTAGTATAAAATTTAGTACATAGGATTGCTTTAATATCGTTGCTCAGTAAAACATTGTAATACTAGAAATTCACAACACCAAGTAATTATTATTAAACTATATTTGATTAAAACGGATATGCAAATTATTCCCACCATATGTTATTAACTGTTGCATTCTTAATTACTATATTATCACAAACACCAAATCGTATATAATAATATAGGCTCTGCTTTGGGCTAGGACCTAAATAATACATGGTTACATGTTAGTAGACAAGATACTAAATTAAATTAAATAATGATTATTTAACTGATTCACCATTGATGAAGTAACGCGAATACTATAGGGAATTCTGACGGTGGTGGTGACGTATTCGGTTAGACAGAAATAGACACATAGTCTCCATCATAATATGTGTAAATACACATATTAATAATAATTATAATGGATTATTGTGGGTTGTCTGTCTGTAACCGAAACTATATACTAACAAGTCACAATTCCTTCTCAGTTACTTGACATCATATTCTCCATGATTGTATTTTTATTTAAGCCTCAATTATTAATGATAATGTTACATTACTTACACTGTTGACCATATCTACATACTTATAACATGCAATTTTATTGTATATATACAACAAAATAGAGGTTAACCAGTATGATGGGAGGCTATTTGCATATGATCTTAAAAAATTATAACTACAATTATATGTTAGTATTATTATTCTAATTGTTTGGTATTTATCTTATTGAATAGAGCAAAAATCTCTCAATAGAAGTCTTAAAAAGAAAATTCCTTAACAAGAAGAATAACTCATATTATTCTTACTTCCTATTTTAACAAATACAGTTTAATTAGGAAAATTTCCCCATATGAAAGACGGAATAGCTAGTAACGGAAAATGATGGAAGAGTAGTTTCAAAGTTGTTCTATTTTTCAATCCATACCCCCTCTGTTCAAAATCTTTTTATCTACATCTTATTCAGTTTCATTAGCCTTTCTATTATATATATTTATTTATAAAATTTAACCAAAATAGTGCACCCGGAGGTGCATATATTTGCTAGTATAAATAAAATAGTTACTTTACAGGAGACTGTCTATGATTTGAATATGGTGCAAATACATAAATAAATTAATACAGACACAATAAGTATATTTGGATCTATATTCTGTTTGATTCTGTCTTGCGAGAATCGTACTTGTTACTTGATTAAAGTTTGTGCATTGTTACCGGGAATGATTTAATGGATTTCATCGAAGCCCGAATACACCAAACGTTTTCAAATAAAGATAAACCAAGGAAATTGATTCCCCAGCGTGGACATCATCGTCGCCATCTTCTACACATCTCGTACCGACATTATCTACATAACTGGCGACCTTTAATTATGCATTTATTCACACAATGACATTACAACAATGTTTGCTAATTCTAACTTATTATTCTACCGATAAACTAGATAAAAAAAAAGAGAGAAAGATCATTAAAAAAAAAATGTTACCAGATAAGAGAGAATCTCGCAAGGTAAGACATTGATGAACACGTTTTAATAGGAAAAAAAAACCTCTTTCATTTCGCGCTTACATCCGAAGCGAAAAAGATTACAATCAACCTATCAAGCGGTAGGATGGCGCTTTCATGAATGTTTCATTTAACAGTCACCGTAACATATTTTGCCACTCAGTGACCCGCTCTATAGGAAAAAAGGTAATTTCATGTTCCGAAGAGCAAGCGTTATCACGGTGTATAACGTTAAACTGCATTAACCGCCGAAGTCCAGTTCTGGACTCTGGGGAGTGCTGCCGTACCCTTCATCGCCAGTTACACACTCTATTCTACTTTGAAACGGATTGGTAATTAAGCAGTTAGGGTTTACTAATATGTGTTGAATAGAAAAAAATGAGTTTAAAAATGATTTTAAGAAAAAATGAATTTAAATTTTAAAACATTGAAACTATCCAGAAGAATAAAACAAAGCATCTTCGCCATAAATAACCCAACAAGTGTTGACATGCCGTAAAATCGCTTCAACTAAATCAACCGAAATCAAGAAAGGTTTAATCGATTAATCAAGATGTTGATGAATGCAGTCGATTGCCCGTGATGTATTTATTTGCGATGACCTCATTTTGAATTTCAAGCCAGTCTTCCCTTGACTGCGGATCTATAACCAACCGTTCATCGCAAATAATACCACACGTGCAATCGACTGCAATTTATTCAATACTTGATTAATCCAGTGGATTTAACCCTGAAGACCCATGGTGAAAACTCGAGCGTAGGTTATTAATGGCGTACCGATTATTATTCAGTATACCCACACACACTACCACCCACTAGCGGAAACCTGGGATACTTTTCAATCTGACCAGACAGATTTATACTAAACCCTTATTTCTCTCTAAAGATTCTGAATTCTGTAATAAAAAATGGCTGTTTAAGCTTAACTTTATGCCATTAATAGATTTAATATGTTAATATTACGTAATGACTAATTGAGAATATAATCGTTAAATATCTAAAACGAATTGATGACCCTTGTGGGTATTTTTGGGTTTATGGTTACAGACAGCATGGTTAATCCTCCGATTATATAATATATAATATATATATATATATATATATATATATATATATTATATATACTTTATACACTGATATATATATTAAATAATATGAGCATTTAATCTCTTGCAACAAACCTGAAACCGCTTAAAAAACAAATTAGTTTTTTGGGGTGAGAAAACCTTTCTCATTGGGGAGAGAAAGGTGGTGAGTCTTTTTGAGAGAAAAGAGAGGTTTAAAATGACCCAATGTGTTGAACACCTGCCGTAGAATCGAAACAACAAAAACACCATGGCAAATTTATCAGTCAAGAGTGTCAAATAAACTCCCTTTGTTTATATTAAAATTATAGGGAAATAAACCAGATAATGTATGTTTAATAAGTAATTGAGAGTTACCTCCCTACTTGTATAATTACCTACCCATTTGCGAGAATTCTGTAGGGGAAGACTAGACTATAATAAATTCTGAAAGTACCAATTTATTCTATGTACAATAAAACTTCAAAGCCTGTGCTGTTAGCGTTGTGTCATTACAGTATGTATGTCTGTCAGTTTGTTAACAAAGACTGAGTGCACCTCCTTATAAAGGAACAAATTGGTGGAACCAACAAAGATCAAAAGTTTCAATATTGCCTCACTATTTTTTGTCCGGCGGTGGGGGGTAGTTAACTTACTTCTCGTTTTCTATAGGAAAAGCTCAATGAAATAATAAGGATATGAAATTAAATATATTTTTAAAAAACGAGAAAGAACAAGCGCCCTTCCGATCGTAAAGTATTTACGTTTAATGTAGTGAAAATATATATAACTAAAAAGAATACTTGTTGTATGTGTGTGTACATGTGTGTATACATGTGTGGTGTGTGTTACTTGTGTGTGAGTTGCGTGTGTATTGAGGTTAAATACGTGATGTACAAGGTATGACATAAAAGTATCGAGAGTTAATATATTTACCAACCCCTCCGCCACGAGCAGGATGCGACGCCACAAGGTTCATTTCTAAGCGGGTTTAAACAGGTTGGAATTCAGAAGTTTTCTGTTCTAGACTGGTACCTAAACCATGGTTAAAGAGCCCAGTCTGCCCTGCATTTACCCATAGCTGGAGGAGAATGGACTCATACCTTCCGAAGGGTATTAGCGCCATGTGAATTTGCCAACAGCTTCATTCAGGAATTAACTCGGGTTGACGAGTCCATTTCCTACGACTCTAACCATAACAATGCACCATTCCACCCAAGATAGAAAATGAGCAATGAATGCGCGACGTTATTGTGTTTTTTCAGAATACAAGTTGTCAAAAAAGCTAATATACCAATAAAAGAATACAAGATGTCGTAAAAAAGCTCTATTTACCCAATATAGAAAGAAGAATGAAGTTGAATGTTAATTTTTTTCAGAATTACAAGGCGTTATCGTAAAAGTATCAAGTTCAAAAATCTCGATACTTTTACACACCTTGTATATTGAAATTTGTGGGGATTGAATGAAAATACGTTATGTATACAAATATATGACATAAAAATATCAGATTGAAGTGTATTTACCAAGATATAAATGAGCCAATTGAATGGAACGTTAATTTTTTTCAGGAATACAAGATGTGTCAAAAAAGTACAGAATTTAAAGCTATATTTAGCCAATTATAGAAATGAAGAATGAATTGGACCTGTTAATTTCATTCAGAATACAAGGTGTGTCGTAAAAGTATCAACTTCAAAAAAATCTCGATATTTTTTTTGACAAAACTTTATATGAGAATTGGGGGCATTCTGCTCTGTATACGTATTTATATAGAACCGAGGCAATTACCATTATGATATTTGAAACCTATATCATTCATTATTCTTTCCTTTCATCCCTGAAACATCTTTAATGGAATTTTATGGAGGACATTCCAATCATGCAGGAATTAGCGCAACACTGGCAATTATTCCCGACCTTCATAAAAAAAATCTAAACAAAAAAATAAATAAATAAATAAAGTGGATGGACAAATGAAAATATTTCCAGAATTCAAGGATAAAAGAAATTATAAGCCAAGTCTTTTTATAGACTAACCGATTGATATATTTTTTATTTATTTTTTCACTTGTGCATTTCCACTTCCAGTGAGCTGTTCAAAAAAGTTTCCTTTAGCACCGCCTAACGAACTCGTCATTGTTAGAAAAAAAAAATATGAACAGAAGGAAAATCCTTTGAATTACAAAAAAGTAAGGATGCATAGACATCTACTGTCTTGCTTTCTGCCTCCCATCAATATAATTATATAGTATATATATATATTATATATATATATTTATAATATATATATATAGTAATTGTATATATATATATATATATATATATATATAAATAGAAGTATATATAATTGTCGTTTTGGTGAAGTCCACGTATGCTTCTTTATTGGTATATCTGGGGAGTGCTAGTTATCAGTGGAACCTATATATATATATATAGATATATATATATTATATATGATTCTTCCACTACTATAGCTCTGCTGAATGAGGCCTAATAGGACCAAAACATACAGAGATTGATTTTGCTCGATTTTGTTTAGCCATACATTTAATAGGTATTCCCGCCTAATTCATTATTAATTAATTAATTGTCAAAATTAGGCTACGACTCAATAAGCACTTATTCTCCAAAAAAAATTATCGGCAAAAAGCCATTCTAAACAAACCTTGTTACAATATATTAGTAATAATATAAGTAATATATATAAATAATATAGCGAGAATAGCTTATACAAACACGGGATGTTATCGGAAACTGGATGTTTATTGTGGACGATGCAACGTTTCGGCCATTTAGACATCATCAGCTTGTTGGTCCTGATGATGGTCCAATGGCCCGGAACGTGCATCATCGACAATAAACACCAGTTTCCATAAACATCCCCGTGTTTGTCTACTTTCTCCATATATATATATATATAACTATAGTATAATATATATGGGATTTTGTGTGAAGCACTGGACTGTGAACTAGGAACAAGGATTTTAGTTGAGTTAAGTAAATGTTTCGTTTTATTTCATTCTATATTCGGAAGTTTACCTTCCCTTTCAAGACAATCTCCCCCCTCTTTCCTCTCTCGCTCTTTCTCTCCCACCTCTCTCGATCTCTCTCCGTGCTCTTCTCTTTTGCTTAATCTACCCGCCTCCACACTCTCCACCACGCCCCATGAACATATATATATAATAATCATAGTATATATTATATATATAGTCATATGTGTGTGGTGTGTGTGTGTGTGTGTGTGTGTGCTGCACCTTTCCGCCACTAAGGATGATGGGTTAGAGTCCAGAAAGATATCTGCATTTGCCCAAGTAACCCTCCAGACCAATCGCTGAGTACATTCTTTGTGCACTGATGCGCACAAACTCTGGATGCTTCTTGAATCTACTTCTGTTCTCTCGTCTTCTGGTCTCTTCGCAAGTCGAGGCTACTCTCCTCTCCATCACACCACTGCGTCCTTGCTAACGCTAAGACGACGATACACACACACACACACACACACCCAGTATACATAGTATAATATCATACATACATATAATTTGTTTTATATACTGTACAATATCATTTAGCGTGAAATTGTTATAATTAGTTTCCAAACAGATGTTAGCCACTTTTCTTCAAGGACAATGCGCCTGTGCTTGATCAAAAGTGACTAAATGCTGATTGAAAATCATTGTAACAAGTTGCAGCCTTAAATGTATTGTACACTAGATGAAATAAATGATTATAGCTCTTACACCCCTAATGCCAGGCACTTTATTTCAATCTCCAAATTATATATAATATATATATATATAATATATATATATATATATATATATATATATAAATTTACCGTAGCAAAGACAAAATCTTTGAGCGCGTTCTTTTAGATTTTTCATCTTTATCTTTTGCTGTCTTTTCAACCACTTATAGTCCAGGATGGAATTTCAAACACCGGTTGTCCATTTTTTTACGATAACCGCTTGCCACAAAAGAGATTCAAATAACTTAATAACTACTTTGTCTAGGCCAATAAACTTTCAGGTTTGAATTTGTTTCAGAATAGATTATTCAGTTAAAACTGCATGAGAAAAAATAAAAACAATTTGAAATGGAAAAACTTATTATTCCCACAAATAAAATGTTACGTGGTACGTATACGTTACTATCATTCCAAATAGATTATTTTAAATATTCAACACATAAATTTTACAGAGAATCGTAGGTTTATTATTTTAATTTTTCTCGTTAACCCCTTTTACTGAAAAAAAAGACAAGAGTAAACAATGATTTAAAACATCAATTACTATTTCGTAAACATTTTTTTCCATTTAAAGTAATGATACAATTTTAAAAATAAATTTCATAGTTCTGTTATACTGTATGGACAATCTTGGAATGTGACTTAAGCGCACTGACGTAGTTTTTGGTACAGGACAAATAGAGACAGAATCTCCATTATTAATAGATATGAAATCATCACTAATATAAACTAATATGAAACCATCACCCAAGCACGATACCATGAAACCAAGACGTCCCAGAAGAAAGTTTCGACAACAAAGCCACCGCATATCAACATCTCAGGGACAGCCTTCACGATTACAAATCTTGTGGTAGCTGAAACGTTGGTTCGAACATTTGCACTTCACAGAACCACAGGAATCTATAACTTCAGGGCCACATAGAACTATAAGTCTTTTCCGAGAGCTGCAATGCCGATGTATTGAACGATCTGGGTTCATGTGCCGTAAGCAGGGACGTAGTGGTACATACATATAGAGACCGAATCTCCATTATTGGTAGATATGAAGCGTAACTGAGAAATAGCCTATAGCTCG
The DNA here is from genome assembly GCA_023376005.1 of Doryteuthis pealeii. Classification (NCBI taxonomy): domain Eukaryota; kingdom Metazoa; phylum Mollusca; class Cephalopoda; order Myopsida; family Loliginidae; genus Doryteuthis; species Doryteuthis pealeii. The sequence goes on from CM042152.1 coordinate 51,627,872, forward strand.
CGTAGATACATATGTCCAGGTTTTACAAAAGTAACGAAATTGCAAAACTTACACATCGTGTAACTATAACCGTGTAAAACTGGCCACCATAATCGATACATTCTTGGAGAATCGCATAGACCATTGACGTGTAATTAACCTTTACAGCCAATGACAAGACTCAGGACAAATCATCACTGGCTTAGTTCAACATGTCACCACGTGAATTAACTAGAATACATGGGGTTTATTGGACAATATTCGACGAAGTCGTATGTGACATGTTATACTGATATAGGGTACCAAGGCAATATGGAAGAACCGAGCTAACCCATTTGTCTTCATGTATCATCTTAGAGACATTCTGAAATAATGTTACCCTAGCACGACCTGACCAAAGTATGAGGATTTAATCATTGAACGTTTGTATGTTTAGTTTAAGAAGACTATTGAAAACGAGTTCAATATAATAAAAAATACTTCAATTCTTTCTCCCCCCCACCTCTTCTCCCTCTCTCTCTCTTCTCTTTCTCTCTCTCTCTCTCTCTCTCTTTCTCTCTCTCTCTCTCTCTCTTAAAAGGGAGTTGTAAAATAGTTACATTGCTATTTGCCGCATTAAAAATCTGGGAGGAGGCGTTTAAAATATCTACATTTATTGCCAACAAAAACCCACGACTTGGAAAATATCTAATTGCGGCCCGAAAATTCGCCCGACACTGGATCGCTAAAACAAATTGTTCAATTAAAAGGTTATTAACTGGTATAAATGAAGTAATTGTAGACATTGATATGTCTCACTTTTCTTTCTTTTCTCTTTTCCATCTTTCATTTAAATTCCATCAAACAGATTTGCGTTATCGCTTCTGCGAGTTCACCACTCCCTCTATCTTTTCTTATTTCTTTCTTTTCATTCATGATATATTTTCTTTGGAGCCCAGTCGTTTTGCTCCCTTCTTTGTTTATAATAAAAACACGGCGATGGTCCATTAAATTTAGCTGAGGGTGAAAACACTCATAAGAAATATAAATTCGGCGGATAATCAAACAACCAGATAATCAAGCCTACATTTTTCGCATTGCAATCTTGGACGTATTTGGACGGCCCCATTTTCGAACCTGAAGGTGTCTGTATGATGCATAAAACAGCTGGGGAATTATGAACACGGTTATTAATAGATATATATATAATAATATTATAAATTAACAAAATTAAAAAAATGTTGAAAATCAAATTTTTTTATTTATTCCATATAGTTTGTTTGGTTGTTTTGTACAGCCATATCAACTTCAGTGGGCGGTCATTTAATGCGATAAGTCTTTGAAATTAAAGTCAATTCTAATGGTAATACAATTTTTTTATTTAAAAACATTTTTCTATTTTAACCCATAATGGGCACCCTAACAGTACTACCACCTCCGGTCAGAGTCGACCAGGGAGGCAATGGTGATAAAGGGTGCTCCACGATTGCCCAAACCTCCCAAACTGGAACCTCACCAGTCAGATAGAGCGTTTAAGTCATTCCGCGATGACATGTAAGACCGCAGAGCGCGAGCGCCTGTCTAGCACCCATATATACAAAAGGGGGTTGGGTTGCCATAAGCGCAATTATGGTTTGGGGAAAATCAGTATAGGTGCTACGGGCTTGACGTGACCAGCGAATTGATTCGGGATGGGGGCTCTCGACACCCGTCTAGTCCCAGATAGGGGCCAGAAGTAGTATTGCAGCAGAGACTCTCATCCAAATAGGGGACCTCCGGTTTGCCAATATAAATTTTGGTAATAAATAGGAAATACACAATGGTTCTTACAAGAAGTGATGGAGTGGCTTAAATTGACTCTAAGAAATTAAAAAAAAAAAGAAGTTTTCGAGGCGGGTCGAATGTTGTATCAGCTAGACAACGAGGAATATCTCCTTTTCGCTTGTGTTAGACCAAGGAGATTATTTTAGCATCTGATGCGGACACCATACCTACCATCACCTCCCCTTTTACCGCACAGATCCTGCTGCCATTTATGGCAGAGGTTTGGCGAGAACGCATCGAACAGAACCTTGTGAATCCTGCGAACGCCTTATTACGACTGAGCTCTGATTATTCTTTACAGAATATTTTTTTTTTAATCGAAGGAGAGAGCGCGCGCGCATGTGAGAAAGATTGTTAGAATAAGGACGTTCGAAATAATAGAAAAAAAAGTTTCATTTTTCACTTAACGAATTCATATCTATCATAGATATTTCAAGAATTACATCTAAATTTCTTAAATCTTATTATAAAAAAAAAAATGGCCAACAGAATAAAAAAATCGCATGGGACCAGAATAATGTGCAGTGATGTAGATTTAGCATCCCCAAAAATTAAGTTATTTGTTGACCGTCTGACCACTGCTGTAGGTCATCAGATGGTATTAAAATGTCATTCATGGGCGAATATAGAGAATTTTTGGTTAAATCGGACTTAACGGACCAAATCCACCATCATATGTCACCCGCACCGAAAGAAAAAAAACTACCAAAATCAGAAATAAACTGAATTTAATGAAATCATTAACAAGGCCTGCGTGCAGTGAGTTTGCACTCTAAGAAGTCAATAGACAACGATTCAAGGAAGTAACACCCAAGGTGCTCTCTGACCACCACATCAGTATATAATTCCAAATTCATTAGGGTGTTGTCGGGTCTTTCAACATCATACAGCTTCTATCTATACCCAGCTAGTGTGCATCTTCCAGTAGACCAGAGAAAGTGTAAAAGAAGACAAAAAGGAAGAGAAAAAAAAAAGGGAGTCGATGAGAGAATGAGAAGGAGATAAAAAAGAGAAATAAAAAATGGGGGAAAGAAAAGAGCGGCAGAAAAATAGAGAGTATCAAAAAGAGAGAAGAGTTGATGAAAGAAAAAGGAAGAGGAAGACAGAAATGCGAAAAGGGAAAAAGAAAAAGAGAGACTAAAAAGGAGAGACAAAGAGGAGAGAGAGAGAGAGAGAGAGACGAGGAGCGCGAACCGCGGAGAAGATAGAGAGAGAAAGAGCAGTGTGTGTCTGGCGATGTGGTGTGCTGTGTGTGAGAAGAGAGAAAAACATTAACCTACAACAGAAGAGAGTATGAAAATGGAGAGAAAGAAAAAGGAGAGGCTAAAGAAAAGCAAGAGAATGTAAGATTCGATAGATTAAGAGAAATATATATATATATACGGTTCTTCCAAGCCGTTGTTTCATATCAGTACTGCTGTTGATGGCTGCACAACCTGGACCCTACTAAAGGCGACTAGTAGAATAAACTAGATAGGAGCTGCACAAAATGGCGCGGGTGAATCGCTGAACAAGACATGGAAACAACACCCTACGAGAAAACAAGGCGACGGCCACCTTGCCACATATCACACAAACCATCAGAGTAAGACGGACAAGACCACGCGACACTGCTGGAGAAGCGAAGGACCGAACTCATAAGCGACGTCCTCCAGTGGAAGCCAGACATGGACAAGCCAGGTGGGACCGGAACCAGCAAAAAACGTACATGACATCAGCTCTGTGCGGATGCGGATGCTGACATTAGAGGGCCTCCCGAGAATGATGAGCGATAGGGACGGATGGAGAGGATTGTCATGGATATCCGCGCTGAAAAGCCGACATGATGATGAGAATGATGATTGATGATATATATATATATAATATATATAACGTCCAAAACAACAACAAAAAAACACACAAGACCACGTCTATTTCAAAAACAGTCCCTAAAAATGAAGTTTTTTCGAAATTCATTAGACACTGGACATTTTTTTTTTTATACGCATTGTAATTGCTTTCTTAATATAAATAAATGATAATATACTTAACAATGCTTCAAGCAAATTATCATATATATATATATATATATATATATATATATATATATATATATATATATATAAAGAGAGACAGAGAGAGAGATAGATAGATAGATAGATTTACCAATCCCTCTGAAAGATCAGGATGTGACATATGGTCAGTTTCTTAATCGGAGTTTAAAAGGTTTGAATTCATTTTCCATTCTCTCTGATTGGTTGCTGAACCAATGTTGAAGAGCCAATTACGCACGGATATTTCCGTATAGCTGGAGGGTTAATTGTTGGATATATACCATTACTAGTAGCGCTATGTGCAATGCAAACAGCCTCATCCACGAGTTGAACTCGTCTTTCCGTCTTTATTTCGTAACTAATACACATAGATAATAAATAAGTTAAAAAAATAAAACACTTGGAAAATCTTATGACTATATTTCTGTCTTCTTCTCCTTTAATTTCCTATTATCTTAATTTTTATCAAATCATCTAGTCGTGATTTAATTGTTAGCAATCTAGTCTCACAGATCACTTACTACTGAATAGCGAATTCGATCCTCGCTGTATACATTATAAAAATCCTCAGGTAAAAAAAATCCGGCCAGGTTGGTAGAAAATGGTCTTTTCTCCGTAATTTTTTTACTCACCCTCTCTCTCTCTCTCTCTCTCTCTCTCTCTCTCTATATATATTATATATATATATATATTATATATATATATATATTATATTTATCTATCTATTTATCTATCTATATATATTTATTTATTTATCTATTATCTACTATATATATATATATATATATATATATATTGAATTTTTGATATTGAATTTTTGGTAATGTGATTCAAAATTATCAATTATATATATAATTCCTCTATCAAAAAATTCAATATCAAAAATTCAATATATACCCTTTGCCCATTAGGTTGCGTTCTGAGGATTCAGGCCCCGAATTGGGAAGTCGTTGTCCTAGAGGTGCCCTTGCCCTCTGTAATCCTGCGATGGGATACATGGCAATATAGGTTAGGTGACTGCGCATTTGAATTAATATTACCATTGACTAGATGATTTGGCATTCTCCGTTTGTGACATGGGCTGGTGGCCCAGTGTGTTAAGTCCCCGCTCTTCACGCTGTGGTCCATGAGTTCAATCTCTAGTGGCGGAGATTGTGGTACGCACTGCTGATGAGACCAAAGGAGGTCGAAACAGCTGTCCAGTGCTCCAGATGTCGCAAATGGTGTTTGCCGAGTTGTCTGGTTGTGGTAATGTGATTCAAAATTATCAAATATTTATATATATATTAGATTTTGTTAAACTTCTTCTTCATATTATTATTATTATTATTGTTATTATTTTTATTTCTATTATCACCTTCTGCTTCATGTTATTATTATTATTATTACTATTATTATTGTTATTATTATTATTAGTAGTAGTAGTAGTAGTAGTATTCTCTTCTTTTTCCTCTTCCTCTTCTTCTTTTTCTACTTCTTTTTCTTCGTTCTTTTCTTCTTTCTTTATCTTATCTTTTTGACTTTCATTTTCTTTGTTGTATTTTTTTAGGTTTTTGTTCTAATTGTTATTGTTCATCTATCAAGATTTTCTTTTGTTTTTTTCTTAGCATTTCTTTAAATCATCCAAAGCTTTTGATAATCGCAATTTCCCATTCTCCGTTCCTTGTCCGTCCTTTCCACTCTCCTACACACCCAACCAATCTAACCCCTGACATTTCTTGTAAAATCCCTATTATCTTCACTTGATGCAACAACACAACACACATTCACTTTTTGTCGTCTTTCTCTCCTTTTTATCTCACCGACTAACAAACTCCTGTCACACGGGCTATTACGTAACACGGAACTCAACCAGACACACACAGAAAATAAAATGGGAAGAGTGGTGGAGAGTGTGGTGGTGAGAAAATTACCCTAGGCAGCTAGTGCACAATTTAAATCTTCTGTCGAAAAAGCGGTGGTGGGGGTTGTAGACTTTCGAGGTTGAAGAGCCAAAATGAAACGAATAAAACTCACCTGGTTTTACACGCAAGTAAAGGGCACATGTAACTGTGGTTTTGTTTGGTTTGTTTTGTTTTACGGCATATCAACCTCAGTGGGTCATTTAATGCCGATAAAGTTTTGAAATAAATCAATTCTTAATGGATAATACAATTTTTTTATAAATACATTTTTCTATTTAACCCATAGATGGGACCCTAATAGGTACTACCATTCCGGGTCAGAGTGGACCAGGGAGCAATGGTGACGAAGGGGTGCTCCACATTCCCCAAACCTCCAAAACTGGAACCTCACCATCAGATAGAGTTTAACGTCATTCCCAGGACATATAGACCCGCAGCCACCGCCTTCTAGCACCCATATGATAAAAAGGGGTTGGGCCAATAGAGTTGGGAAAATCATATAGGTGCTAGGGCTTGACGTGACTAGCCGATTGATCGGAGCGGGGCCTCTCCGGCCGCCCGTCTAACCCAAGATAGGGCCAAAGTGGAGTATTGCATGTCATGAACTGCTCATCCCCCTGGGCTGTATCCTTAAGCATCACGGGTCACCACCCACGGCCAACAGCTGGCCCCATTGGGGGAGTCTTACCCCTCTGCAGAGGTGCAGTCGGTGCATTCTAACGCCCCAGCCGACAGGGCGGATGTAACTGTGGGAAGATCAAATATATATATATATATATATATATGATTTATATTTTTGAAGGCAATTACAATGTGTATATCGTATAAAATTCGATAATTATTGAAAATAATCATGACAAGCAAACGCGGCGAATAACGTGTGCGACGTGGAACACCTTAATAAAGTTGGAACAGCTGTACGGTGTTCCACGTCGCGCACGTTATTCGCCCGGTTTGCTTGTCATAATTATTTTCAATAATTATCGAATTTTATACGATATACGCATTGTAATTGCCTTCAAAAATATAAATAGCAATATACTTTACATAACAATGCTTCTAAAGCAAATTATCAAATTCCAGTATATATATATATATATATATATATATATATATATATATATAATGGGATTTGATAATTTGTACACACACACGCAACCACATACCTAAAAAATGCACAATGCTTTCTTTTCGATACACACACTTACACAGTTCCATACACCGTAAAAGAGAATATTCAAACCGTCTCCTTTTTTCAAACTCAAAAAACTTTAAACAGACTGAATAACAAGGACCACCACTCGCTTTTCTCGTTATTCTGGGATAAAAATTTCTCATTACCTTCCATATACCAACAAATGCCCTGAAGATGATCTAATTAATAGATCGAAACACTGCAGCGTAGGCCAATAAACTCACCACTTAACCCATTTAAACCCGTGTTTTTTCATTTTTTCTCAATATACTACATACCGTCGGATTCACTTCCTTTCTTCACACACACACACACACACACACACACACACACACATATATATATATATATATATATATATATATATGATGTGAAACAATCTAGCCTCACAAACATATATTACATGTTTGTCGTCTCTATATCTTTATGTATGTATGTATGTGTGTGCAAGTGAGTTACATATAACACAATTGCAAAAGAAATCAAAATATAAAACTTACTTTTGTTTTAAATAAAGCCACAAGGACAGACATACCCTAAAGCAAGCAAGCAACCAACCGACCAATGATTACTGACTTCTTCATTATTGAGATCTTTTGTCAGAAGTAAATCAACTGATTAAAAATAAACCATAGACAAATTAAAAAGAAAGAAATTATTTTATTGAAAATAATATATAAAAGGTGTATCATAAAAGTATCGAGATTGAAGCTGTATTTACCAAGATAGAAATGAACAATGAATGAAACATTAATTTTTTTAGAATACAAAGTGTTTCATAAAAGTATCGAAATTGAAACTGTATTTACCAAGATAGAAATAAACAATGAATAAAACGTTATTTTTTAAGATACAAGGTATGTCATAAAAGTATCGAGATTGAAGATGTATTTACCAAGATAGAAATGAACAATGAATGAAAAGTTATTTTTTTCAGAATACAAGGTGTGTCATAAAAGTATCGAAATTGAAGATGTATTTACCAAGATAGAAATGAACAATGAATGAAACATTATTTTTTTCAGAATACAAGGTGTTTCATAAAAGTATCGAAATTGAAGATGTATTTACCAAGATAGAAAGAAACAATGAATGAAACGTTAATTTTTTCAGAATACAAGGTGTGTCATAAAAGTATTGAGATTGAAGGTGTATTTATCTAGAGAGAAATGAATAATGAATAGAACGTTAATTGCTTTCAGAATAAAAGGTGTGTCATATAAGTGCTGAGTTTGAAGCTGTATTTACCAAGAGAGAAATGAATAATGAACAGAACGTTAATTGCTTTAAGAATAAAAGGTGTGTCATATAAGTGCCGAGTTTGAAGCTGTATTTACCAAAATAGACATGAAGGATGTATGGAACGTTATATTTTTTTCAGAATACAAGGTGTGTCAAAAAGCACAAAAACTCTCGATACTTTTTTGACACACCTTGTAGATATGATTTTTGTGTGTGTGTCTCTCTATCCTTTTCTGTCTGTCTGCCAAACTGTTTGTGACTGAACCTGTCTGTCTTGAAAATGTTGAGAAAAAACGAAATTCATAGATTGGATGATGTGTTTCGTGTCCATTTCGTCATTTTAAGACATCCCCGAAATTCAAACTTTATTTTTCTTCGTTATTTACTATGTTATTTAGTTATCAAGTTTGTTGGTGCACGTTTTTTCGTCTACTAACCCATTACTTTCAGTTTCGCTTTCCACAGCCGCACACAATCAGGACTGCGCGTACATTCTGCAAATAAGTGTTGATGGAAATTGGCCTAAGGCTGTATACTGGGTTGAATTGAAGAAGAAGAAGAAGAAGAAGAAGAAGAAGAAGAAGAAGAAGAAGAAGAAGAAGAAGAAGAAATCTGGTGTATCTAATGCTTCGGTTGGCGCAATACTAAGCGGATGACTCTAATGGCATTGTGGGATATTCAAATCGGTAGCTCGTCGCGTGACATTGCTTGGATTGAGATACTACTTACAAACACATACATATATCTATATTTTAAAAAGATGCTTGTAAATACGTTCCTATCGTTCGTGCGTGTCACGATTTCAGTTAGAAATTCACATTCAATATCACTGTTTTTGGGAAACTAAATGTCTTAATAACGTCTCAGAAGGCAGGAATCAGTGCAATCCGTCTAAGGTGGAGAAGTTGTACCTAATTGTGTTAAGGTTTGAAGCAAAAATAGCAGTAGGAGAATGGAAGGTGTAGGTTGTTTAGTTTGGTTTGTTTTGTTTTACGGCATATCAACCTCAGAGGGTCATTTAATGCCGATAAAGTTTTGAAATAAATCAATTCTTAATGGATAATACAATTTTTTTATAAATACATTTTTCTTTTTAACCCATAGATGGGACCCTAACAGGTACTAACACTCCGGCTCAGAGTGGACCAGGGAGCAATGGTGATGAAGGGGTTCTCCACATTCCCCAAACCTCCAAAACTGGAACCTCACCATCAGATAAAGTTTAACGTCATTCCCAGGACATGTAGACCCGCAGCCACCGCCTTCTAGCACCCATATGATAAAAAGGGGTAGGGGCTTACCATAAGGGCAATAGGGTTGGGAAAATCATATAGGTGCTAGGGCTTGACGTGACCAGCCAATTGATCGGAGGGGGCCTCTCCGACCGCCCGTCTAGCCCAAGATAGGGCCAAAGTGGAGTATTGCATGTCATGAACTGCCCATCCAGCTGGGTTCTATCCATAAGCATCACGGGTCGTCACCCACGGCCAATAGGTGGCCCCTCCGCAGAGGTGCAGTCGGTGCATTCTAACGTCCCAGTCGACAGGGCGGGTGTGGGTTCTGTTGAAGACAGGAAAGGGGAAGGGGTAACAGAAATTACATTCAAATTTTCAAAGGATATACATCATTTTTGGCGAGTTTTTATATAACTACACGACTATGATCTATATCTTAATACTCGTGTTCCTTAATTGTACGACCGTTATCATCTTACAATACCCTCTAGTTAAAAATGAGACCGTCCAGTTCGATCAAGATGAAATGAAAAAATGTAAATCCTTATCATCTGGTGTTGCTTATCACCAAATTCTTATTTCTTATAAGTGTCCTCACCTCAGCTAAATAATGGAACATAACTTTTTTTTTTATAAGGGAAAGAAAGTGAAGTTAAAATGACAGGCCCCATAGGAAAATATTATACGAAAGAAAGAAAGAGTAGCGGAAAGATAGAGAGAGGGTGAGCGAGCGGAAGCGATAACGCTAATCTGTTTTAATTGAATATATTGAAAATATTGAAAAGATGCAATGAAAGAAAAAGTGAGTGAAAGAGTTAAATCGTGATTATTATACTTTTTAGATATTAAACTAGCCTTAAGTAAAAAAAAAACTAAAATTTTATAATAATTAAATTATCATACTCTAGTATATCAACAGGTCCTACTATTGATTATTAAAAAGCTAACATAAAATTTGTAATATAAATAATAACACGTCTAGCTTGTATATATTAAATGCCAATAAAATCAAAGTTGAGAATGCCAAAAAAGAAAAGATGATCTTTTTCTAAAAGCAATCTTAATTGAGGCGATATTTCTGTTCATCGTTCAGCTGTTTCGACACCATCTTTGCGCATGTTCAAATCTTCAGTGATAATCTTCCTGACACTGTTTCTATTCATTTTCGATCAGTCGAAAAGTCAGCCGACACTCGCCACGCACCATCTGCCTGACGCGCTCAACGTTAGCCTCAGTCCTGGTCGTTGAAGGTATTCCACTGCTGGGGTCGTCTTCCACACCTCTTGTGCCACTCAAAAACATGTGAGTGTGACATCGTCTAATCTCCGTACACTTGTTGCAGAAATCCCAGTGCTTCTGACGGAGTTTTTCCGAACTGGACCAGAAACATCAAGTTTGTTCGTTGCTCTCTGCTCAGTGATTGGCGGCCTGAAACAGAGGATATGTAGAAGAAATTTCAATGGCTGTAGAAAGCTGAGATCACAGTTACAAACTCCAGAAGAAATAGTTTGAAGGGGAAAACTAGTAGTTTGTAGTTTGTGTTTGTATTAAGTTTTTAAGGGTCATTGCTTGGCCTTATAGCAGAAGTGCTTATGTGGTAGAATTCTTGATAAAGAGTCGGTGAAATGTGGTAGAATGCTTGATAAAGAGTCGGTGAATTCTTTGGTTACTAAAGTGTCCTGAGTTACTGGTAATCGTATAAGTCCTTCGTTAGTATTGGTAAAGATCCCGGCAATCCTATATGCGTCCGTCGTCAAAGAGTGTATTTGATGTGTGACCATTATGGAGGGTTTAAGTCTCTTATCAGGCCAGTAGTACTGCCAGTGACTGGTTAGAAGAGTCAATCACGTGACCTTGGCCAGTCTATAAATATAAGCGCCGATCTAGCACACATATTATATACACAAAATACAACAGTTTCAAATAGATCTTTTGTGACACCAGTCCTGGAACTTTTCTGACATACCTCGTATATGTAAGAATCTCGTTCGTTTCACTTCTGTTGCAAACGCATTTCTGTTTTAAATGATATTAATACATCAATAATTAGGTTAATCGTATAATCTCTGTTGCAATATGAAATAAATCAATACTTGAACTAAAATTATAATTATTAATTTAAATGATAATCTCTAATAATAGATACAAGTGTCACTGTGTCAGACCTTTTCAACTTTACTCCTAGAGGCCGCATGTCAACATATTATACCATGAAAATTTTTTTTTTAAATTCCAGTCTTAATCCGAACCTGCAATTCTCGAATTTATAAAAATAGTACTGTCGCTGAATGGGAAAACAAAAAAAATAAACAATTCTGAAATTTTGCATTCCTAAGTTTTAATTATTGTGATTGTGTTTAGCGATTTTTTAATGGAATTTTTTGGGACAGAGTTTTTGGTATGATCACAATTCTATGTCAATCATGAAGTGCTCAATGACAATCATTTAAAGTAACTGAGCTTTATCTGAGGGAACCCTGCTTTTCTCACGGCCAGCTCTATGTTGGTTGTTCAAGGGTTGAGAATGGAAATAAACTGTTTGTACTGACCCCAAATAGGAAAACCAAAAATGTTTATAATTTTGATATTTCGGACTGTTGTCTGGATCTTTATTGTGGTATGTATATTTTTTCTAAATTTTGTAATTCTTCTCGGGACACGTGTCAGAGTGATAGGCGTGCAAAAGCAATGACGTCATTATTTTAGTATAAAATTTATACATAGGATTGCTTTTAATACGTTTCTCAGTAAAACATTAATACTAGAAATCACAACACCAAGTAATTATTTATTAAATATAGTTTGATTAAAACGGATATGCAAATTATTCACACCATATGTTATGTAACTGTTCATTTCTTAATTATATATTATACAACACAAATCGTATATAATAATATAGGCTGCTTTGGGGCTAGACCTAAATAGATACATTGTACATTGTTAGTAGACAAGATACTAATTAAGATTAAATAATGATTATTTAATGATAACCATTGATAATATAACGCGAATAACTAAGGGAATTCTGACGATGGTGGTGACGTAGTTTCGGTTAGACAGAAATAGACACATAGTCTCCATCATAATATGTGTAAATACACATATTTTATTATAATGGATATTGTGGGTTTGTCTGTCTGTAACCGAAACTATATTACTATACAAGTCACAATTCCTTCAGTTACTTACATCATATTCTCCATGATTTTATTTTTATTTAAGCCTCAATTATTAATAAAATTGTTTTACATTACTTACACTGTTGACCATATCTACATACTTATAACATGCAATTTTATTTATATATACAACAAAATAGAGGTTTACAGTATGAATGGGAAGGCTAATTTGCATATTGATCTTAAAAAATTGATTTTAATAAATATATGCTTAGTATTATTGATTTCTAATTGTTTGGTTTTATCTTATTGAATATGAGCAAAAATCTCTTCAATAAATCTTAAAAGAAATTCCTTAACAAGAAGAAATAACTAATATTATTCTTTACTTCCTATTTTAACTAAACAGTTTAATTAGGAAAATTTACCAATGAAAGACGGGAGTAACGGAAAATGATGGAAGAGTTAGTTTCAAAGTTGTTCTATTTTTCAATCATACCCCCTCTGTTCAAAATCTTTTTATCTACATTCTTATTCAGTTTCATTAGCCTTTCTATTTTAATATGATATTTTATTATAAAATTTAACCAAAATACTTGCACCCGGAGGGTGCATATATTTGCTAGTATAAATAAAATAGTTTACTTTACAGGAGATGTCTATGATTTGATATGGTGCAAATACATAAATAAATTAATACAGACACAAGTAAGTATATTTGGCTATATTCCTGTTTTTGTTCTGTCTTGTCGAGAATCGTACTTGGTACTTGATTTAAAGTTTGTGCATTGTTACCGGAATGATTTTAATGGATTTCATCGAAGCGAATACACCAAACGTTTTCAAATAAAGATAAACCAAGGAAATGATTTCCCCAGCGTGGGTACATCATCGGTCGCACTTGCTAACATCTCGTACGCATTTATCTACATAACTGGCGACCTTTAATTTATGCATTTATTCAGCACAATGACATTACAACAATGTTTGCTAATTCTGAACTTATTAATTCTACGATAACTAGATAAAAAAAAAGAGAGAAGATATTTAAAAAAAAAATGTTAACCAGATAAAGAGGAATCTCGCAAGGTAAGACATTGCATTGAGACATCGTTTTAATAGGAAAAAAAACTCTCTTTTCATTTCGCGCTTACATTCCGAAGGAAAAAGATACAATCAACCTATCAAGCGGGTAGGATGGCGCTTTCATGAATGTTTCATTTTAACAGTCACCGTGACATATTTTTGCACTCAGTGACCCGGCTTATAGAAAAATAAGGTTTCATGTTTCCGAAGAGCAACGTATCACGGTGTATAACGTTAAACTGCATTTAACGCGGAAGTTCCAGTTCTGGAGCTCTGGGGAGTGTGGCGTACCCCTTCATCGCCATTACACACTATTCTACTTTGAAACGGATTGGTAGTAAGCAGTTAGGGTACTATATATGTGTTGAATAGAAAAAAATGAGTTTTAAAAATTGATTTTAAGAAAAAAATGAATTTAAATTTTAAAACATTGAAAACTTATCCAGAATGAATAAAACAAAGCATCTTCGGCATAAATAACCCAACAAGTGTTGACATGCCGTAAAATTCGTTCAACTAATCAACCGAAGATCAAGAAAGTTTAATCGATTAATCAAGATGTTGATTAATTGCAGTCGATTGCCCGTGTGTATTTATTTGCGATGACACTCATTTTGAATTTCAAGCCAGTCTTCCTTGACTGCGGATCTATAACCAACCGTCATCGCAAATAAATACACACGTGCAATCGACTGCAATTATTCAATATCTTGATTAATCCAGTGGATTTAACCCTGAAGATCCTTATGGTGAAACTCGAGTAGGTTATTAATGTGTACCATTATTATCATATACCCACACACACGTACACACACTAGCGGAAACCTGTGGATACTTTTCATCTGACAAGACAGATTTATACTAAACCTTTATTTCTTCTAAAGATTCTGAATTTGTTAATAAAATGTGCTGTTTTAAGCTTAACTTTAATAGCCATTAATAGATAATATGTTAATATTACGTAATGACTAATTGAGAATATAACTTAAATATCTAAACGAATTGTGATGTCCATGGTGGTGTATTTTTGGGTTTTGGTTACAGACAGATGGTAATCCTCCATTATATAATATATAATATATATATATATATATATATATATATATATATATATATATATATATATATATATATATATATATAGCATTTAATCTTTGCAACAACCTGGAAACCGCTTAAAAAAACAATTAGTTTTTTGGGGTGAGAAAACCTTCTCATTGGGGAGAGAAAGGTTGGTGAGTCTTTTTGAGAGAAAAGAGAGGTAAAATGACCCAATGTGTTGACCTGCCGTAGAATCAAACCAACAAACACCATGGCAAATTTATCAGTCAAGAGTGTCAAATAAACTCCCTTTGTTTATATTAAAATTATAGGAAATAACCAGATAATGTATGTGTAATAAGTAATTGAGAGTTACCTCCCCTACTTTATAATTACCTCCCATTTGGAGAATTCTGTAGGGAAGACTAGACTATATAAATTCTTGATAAGTGTACCAATTATTCTATGTACAATAAAACTTTCCAAAGCCTGTCGCTGTTAGCGTTTGTCATTACAGTATGTATGTCTGTATGTTTGTTTGTACAAAGACTGAGTGCACGTCCTTTTATAAAGGACAATTGGTGGAGACCAACAAAGATCAAAGTTCAATAATTGCCTCACTATTTTTGTCCCGGCGGTGGGGGGTAGTTAATTACTTCTCGTTTTCTATGAGAAAAGCTCAATGAAAATATAAGGATATGAATTAAATATATTTTTAAAAGAACGAGGAAGAACAAGCGCCCTCCGATC
>CM042152.1:51653261-51693261 GCA_023376005.1 Doryteuthis pealeii
TTATTCTTATTCCATACATGTTTCGGAAATGTGAATATCTATAAATACTGAATAGTTTGGGGGAAAATAGCAAGGGCATAGCAATTGTACTTCCTACAATAGGAATCATTACTTACACACACACACACACACACACACACACACACACACACACACACATATATATATATATATATATATATATATATGTGTGTGTGTGTGTGTGTGTGTGTATGTGTGTGTATGTAAATATATATACATATATTTATATATATAGGTATATATATATATATATATATATATATATATATATATATATATATACATATATATATATGTATATATATATATATATATACATATATATATATTTGTATATATATACATATAGCTATATGTATTCATATATATGTCTGTATATATGCACACATATATATATATATATATAATATATATTTATATATATACATATATATATACATATTTATATATATATTCATATATATGTATATATATATATATATATATATATAATATATATATATATATATATACATATAGTTATAATTATGAATACATACATATATATGTATTTATATATATACATGTATCTATGTATATATATTCATTTATATATGTATCCATATATGTATATATATATGTGTGTGTGTATGTATATAAATTTGGTTGTTGTATATTATATATATATAAATGTACATTATATACATTGTACATTATATATTGTACATTATATTATATATATATATTATATATATAATATATATATATATATATATATTATATATATGCATATACATTTTTATATATTATATTATACATATATATACATATACATTATATATATACATTATATATATACATTATATAATAATATATATTAATATATATTTATTTATATATATATATATATATGAAATGTATGTGTATATATATATATATATATATATATAATATATATATATATATATATTATATATGGATTTCGTTTGTGTACATTATCGTTTTATAGAACATTGATTTCTTTAAAGTTTGTTTTTCCATGGATTGCTCACTTGTTTTCCGAAACCGCCGTCGGCAAATAATTTCTGCCGTAAATTTTCACGGAAAAATTCTGCTTCTGTAAATAGACGAGCAAAATTATTTCTAACCTTTGTGCATATGAATTGCATTCAGTCGACCGCATTCAGAATTGTTTCTTAAATGAAGTGCGCGAGTAGGAAATTAAATCTCATTATAATCTTTCAATTTAAATTTACATTTCTCTCAATTCCAGGCGTTTTTAATGAGTCAAAAGAAAGACCTATAGAATTCCTGATGAAATTAAAAGCAAACATCCGCTCGCTTTTACCTCGAGGCAGATCATACTTTCTATCACAGATTCCTTTCTTATCTATACTCACGTGATTCTCGATAAAAGTTTTAAGTGTTTGTTTTTTTTTCTTTGTCAGAACACCTTAATGCATTAAACTTAAATCGACAATGTCAGAGATGGTATTAATAATTAGGGTAGGTTGATTTTTTTTACTTATTTCTAATATATATCAATCTCTCTCACACTGCGAAAGTTGTGTGTTTGTATGATAAATACTGATGATAAAGTCTAGATCTCTTACTTTCACCGCCCTGTCGGTTGGGGCGTTAGAATGCACCAACTGCACCTCTGCAGAGGGGTAAGACTCCCCTAATGGGGCCGCCTGTTGGCCGTGGGTGGCGACCCGTGATGCTTAAGGATAGAGCCCAGGTGGATGAGCAGTTCATGACATGCAATACTCCACTTTGGCCCTATCTTGGGCTAGACGAGCGGTCGGAGAGCCCCCCCCCTGATCAACCGGCTGGTCACGTCAACCGCTAGCACCTATATGATTTTCCCAACCCTATTGCCCTTATGGCAAGCCCCTACCCCTTTTTATCATATGGGTTCTAGAAGGCGGTGGCTGCGGGTTTACATGTCCTGGGAATGACGGTAAACTCTATCTGATGGCGAGGTTTCAGTTTTGGAGGTTTGGGGAATGTGGAGCACCCCTTCATCAGTATTGCTCCCTTGTCCACTCTGACCCGGAGTGGTAGTACCTGTTAGGGTCCCATCTATAGGTTAAATAGAAAAACATGAGTTGATAAATAAAATTGTATTATCCATTAAGAATTGATTTATTTCAAAACATTATCGGTATTAAATGACCCACTGAAGTTGATATGCCGTAAAAAAAAAAAAAACCAAACCAAATCTTACTTTCACCCTTGATATAGGAAATATCATCAAAATCGTCTGTTAAAATGCACAAAAAGACAATTTCGCAAATTTAGCCGTAGAAATTGGTTAGAAAAGTTATCAATTTCAAAATTTAAAACAGAAAATGTTGTCACTTTAAATGAAATGAATAAAATATCATAACTAGAATATAAATTGTAGATATGCCCCCATCACATTCGTCACCTCTTGTATGCTGCTTTTTACCTTATAATTAGGCTGTAACGGTGATAACATTTAGAATGATTGTAATCTATTTCCTCAAATGAAGACAACATATTTTTTGTGGTAATTTTTTAATGTTAATTTGCAACTTTTACCACGTAGGAGACATTATAGTTTTAACATCAAGCTGCCCAAGTGAGCATAGACTACTATGAAAAATTCTCAAAGCAGATACATTTGTTTCTATATATTTTACATTAAGATTCTCCCTCCAATTATGAATAAGTAGGATTGTGGACTGGGCTCTTAGGAAATTAGTCTAGAAGAAGGAAAACTCTTAATTTAACCATGTTAAAATTATCTTAAGAAGTTGACTCTGTGTCACATCCTACGCGTGTAGAATGGTTGAAAATTTGGTATACATATCTATATATATATATATATATATATATATATATATATATATATATGTGTGTGTGTGTGTGTGTGTGTGTGTGTGTTGTTGTTGTTGTTGTTGCTGTTGAACTCGACGGACAATTCTTGTCTGACGAGTTTCTTTTCTATCCTTTCCAATTGTCTGGCCCTTTTGTATATCACAGTGGAATTGCTTGATGAATCCACTGAAGGTTATTACACTAGTAATTTCTGCACTACTTAGTGCCATCATCAGGTGTGAAGTAGTGAGATGTTTCCATGGTTCTTTTTAAACAAACAGTTGCAGTAGGAATAAGTTGGAGGAGGGGCGCTCAAGTTCACAAACATGTTATGGAAAATGGTACGAGGAGAATTGTCGGGAAATTATAGGCATTTGAGAATATGTTGACTGGTTTCGAAGTTGATCTTGTTTAAAGTGTTTGTTTTTTTTTGTATGATGTATAGGGCTTCGAAAATTTGAAGTTTTTGTTTGTTGTTTTTCTTTGTGTAGTAAATGTGTGTTTTCAGTTAGTATTTCCCGGTAATTAGAGAGGGGCATGAATGTGATTTTAAGTGTTGCATGATTGAACTGAATCAGTTACATGTAGTAAAATGTTAGGCCTTGGACATATTGAGTGATGTGTTATATATATATATATAAGTCGTCGGGGTGGCCTAAAGTCGGTATCAGCCAATCAGCGAGGGAGTCTCTCTCCTTTTCACTAGTGCTAGACAAAGGAGATTGTTTTTACGTCTGAGGTGGAACACCACTCCTATCATCAGCTCCTTATGTTACCGCACAGATCCCTGTGCTACTCATACGCTGAGTTGGTGAGAGCCGGTATCGAACTAGGAACCTTGTGGTTTCTAACGGAACGCTCTACCGACTGAGCTAACTCGGCCCTGTGTGTGTGTATATGTGTGCGTATATATATATATGTATATATATATATATATATATATATATATATATATATATATAATATATATATATATTGTATCCAATTGCCCCTCTAACTTTTCTTTGTCAGAGCACCTTAATGCATTAACCATTAATCAATAATATTTCAAAGTCAGAGTTAGTATTAATCATAGTAAACTAAGAAAAAAATTATCGATTTTATTTCTATGTATTTTATATTAAGATGCACGTAGTATAATGATTATCGTCGTAGAAAATGAATTTCCCTCAATGTCTTACAAGGAGACGCACGTCGACTTTTCGTGCTATACTATGGGGGGTGGGGGTAACTAGCCTCGTTAGTTGCGAGATAGTGGTAATGAAGATAATTTATGATAGGAAAGGTTAATCTACTCTTTCTTTCTTTCACTGAAAAGATCCCACGGAGCACGTTAGAAATAAAAACCTCTTATGTCTATCTACAACCCACTATTATTTCGTATGTTGTTTTGTTGGAACCCACTACCAATGTTGAATGTTGTCCGTGAACTATTAGTTGATCGGCCTACCACAATACTACATAAGACATTGTCGGCGCCGTGACTATATTACAGCAATTAATACACTCTTATTCACTTGCCCTACTCACTTACCACTAAGCTAGACAGCTGCAGGATAATTTTCGTTCTATTTGTAATAGAATAGATAAAATTAATATGCGAAATTTCTTTTAAATCTAAAAGAGTCTAGCCACATGTTTTTTGTTTTTTTTTAAATATTTTCATTTTATTTTCTTTCCTACTTTTTATTTAAATCAATTTCTCTTTCGACTCGATTCTATTTTTCATTATCGAAGGGTTTCTTTTACAACCGCATGAAGACCGGCATCTGAATTTACCAAATTGAATTCTAACTTGCTAAGAAAATGGTAAATAATGCAACGTTCATTTTATTCAGTCGCAATCCACACAACGAAAATTACTAGATTGAATTTTACGAATAGAATTTCAAAATGCCTTTCACACACAAGAAAAGCAAAGAATTTTATCGATTGACCAACCAATGAGCGGTTAATTTTTTTTCTTTTCCTTTGCTCCCCAGATATCCAAGGCAATTACCGGAATGAATGGAATGGACCTTCTTTGACTTATTTTTGCGCTGAATTCTTCGTTTGCTTCACATTTTTATTCCTGCATCCGTTTTACCATTTTTGATTTTCTTCTTGTTATTTCCAATTCATTTTATGCCTTTTCATTATAATAAACATCTTCTTGTTCTTGTTCTTGTTCTTGTTCTTCTTCTTCTTCTTCTTCTTCTTCTTCTTCTTCTTCTTCTTCTTCTTCTTCTTCTTCTTCTTCTTCTTCTTCTTTCTTCTTCTTCTTCTTCTTCTTCTTCTTCTTCTTCTTCTTCTTCTTCTTCTTCTTCTTCTTCTTCTTCTTCTTCTTCTTCTTCTTCTTCTTCTTCTTCTTCTCTTCTTCTTCTTCTTCTTCTTCTTCTTCTTCGTTCTTCTTCTTTCTTCTTCTTCTTCTTCTTCTTCTTCTTCTTCTTTCTTCTTCTTTCTTCTTCTTCTTCTTCTTCTTCTTCTTCTTCTTCTTCTTCTTCTTCTTCTTCTTTCTTCTTCTTCTTCTTCTTCTTCTTCTTCTTCTTTTCTTCTTCTTCTTCTTCTTCTTCTTTTCTTTCTTCTTCTTCTTCTTCTTCTTCTTCTTCTTCTTCTTCTTCTTCTTCCTTCTTCTTCTTCTTCTTCTTCTTCTTCTTCTTCTTCTTCTTCTGTAGTAGCTGACCTCTGTATCTTTAAACACAGCTAACGCAGATGTCATTTGTATGTCACTTAAAAAGCAACAGATATGTTCAAACATAAAATTATACGCTTAATCATAATGATTCAGAAAAACATATTTAAAAATAATCAAATAGCATATTTTAAAGAAAGAAAGCAAAACAAAAAAAGAAAGAATGGAAGAAAGAGAGAAAGAAGAGAGATGAAAGAAAGAATGAAAGAAAGAGAGAAAAAAAGCAAGAAAGAGAGAAAGAAAAAAGTTAGATTGAACGAAAGAGAGAAAGAATAAAAGAAAGGACGAAAGCAAGAGTGAAAGAAAAAAAGAAAGAGAGTAAATAAAAAGGAAAGAATTAAAGAAAGAGAGAAAGAGAAAATGAAAGAAAGAGAAAAAAAGAAAAAGGGAGGATGAAAGAAATAGAAAAATAATAAAGGAAAGAATAAAAGAAAGGACGAAAGAAAGAGGGAAAGAAAAGAAGAAAGCATGAAAGAAAGAGAGAGAGAAAAAAGAAAGAATTAAAAAAGAGAGAAAGTAAGAAAAAAGAATGAATGAATGAAAGAAAAAATGAATAAAACAAAGAAGGAAAGAAAAAAACTAAAGAAAGATGGAAAGAAAAAAAGCAAAGAAAATAAAAGAAAGAAGGAAAAAGAAAGAAAGAAAAATTTATTTTTCCCAAATATCTTTGAAAGTAAAAATTGAAATTCCTTCAAGGGATCTAAAATGAAAGCCGAGGAAGAAAGAATAAGCAAAACAAAAGGTGAAAAGGCAGAATATACGGAGAAAGATGAAACCATTTAAGATGAGGAAAAGTAATAAATTGATAAAAAAAATCTTTTTACAAAGTTCGGAAGTAGGAAACATAGACAGAAAAGAGAATAAAAAGAGAAAAGTAAAGAAAGAAGGAAGAAATAAATAATGATCGAATGAATAGAAGAACGAAAGAAAGAAAGAAAGAATGGGTTCAAAATAAAAAGAGCAAATGAATTCATTTTTATGAAATTATAAAAGTATTTTAGCAACATAGAATAAATAAACGAAAATTAAAAAAGGTTATTGAAAAAAATAAAAAAAACTATGATAAAAACGATAATCAAAAAAAGAAAGAGAAAGATTTTTGAAACGAGCGAATGAAAAAATGAAAGATGATTTATCGGATGAAGAAATAGAAGAAAGAAAGAAAGAAAGAAAGAAGGAAGGAAATAAATGTTCAAACAAGTGGACAGAAAGAAGAAAGAAAGAAGAAAAAAAATCAGTAAGAATGTAATAAAGAGACGAGAAAAGGAAAAAAATCAAGAGGAGAGAGAAAAAGAAAGAAAAGAAAAGATGGTATATGGAAACAAATGATGGAAAAAGGAAAAAAAGAAATAAAGAAAGAAAGAAAAAAAGAAAAATGAATGAATGAAAAAAGATAATATTTTTCGAGGAAAGAAAGAAAGAAAGAAAGACAGAAAAAGAATGAATGAATGAAAAAAGATAATATTTCAGAGGAAAGAAAGAAAAAAAGAAACAAGAAAGAAAGAAAAAAAGAATGAATGAATGAAAAAAGATAATATTTCAGAGGAAAGAAAAGAAAAAAAGAAAAAAGGAAAGAAAGAAAAAAAAAAGAATGAATGAATGAAAAAAGATAATATTTCAGAGGAAAGAAAGAAGAAAGAAAAAAAAGAAAGAAAAAAAAAAAAAGAATATGAATGAAAAAAGATAATATTTCAGAGGAAAGAAAGAAAGAAAGAAAGAAAAAAGAAAGAAAGAACAAAAGAATGAATGAATGAAAAAAGAAAGACAGAAATGTAAAAATGAGTGGACGGGGGAAAAAAAAGAAAGAAGAAAGGAGATAGAAAAAAGAAAAAGAAAAAAGATAGACGGAAAATGGAAACGAATAAAGTCAAAAAGAAAAAAGAAAGAAGAAAAGTAGAAAAACAACAAATCAGTAAGACAGATGTGTATATTACGAGAAATGAAAAATAAAACAAGAATGGAGACACAAAGAAGAACAAGAAAATATAAGAAAAGACTGACAATGGAAACGAATAAAGGGAAAAGGAAAAAAGAAAGAAAAACGAAAGAGGAAAACTGAAAGAGAGAGATAGGGATAATTAGATAAATAGAGAGATATAAAGAGAGAGTGGGGGGGGAGAAAGAAAAAAGAATAACAATTAAACAATAAAACCTATATGAATGAATAAATTCAATAATCTCAAAAAAATCTGAAGAATGAAGAAATTCAAAGACTAAATAACGTAAAGCCAGAATGATGCGACGAGAAATAAAAATTTGAACATTTTCAAAGATGAAAGGAATCGACAAGTGGGAAAAAAAATTCAAAAACCAAAAGAAAACAAGAATTTTTGAGGCAACTCATCCAAAAAAAAAAAAAGAAAAAAGATTCACTTGTAATCGAGATATCCTTCAATGTAATTAGCAACATAACGCTGTTTTATTTTAAAAAGATAAATTAATTTTCATCCTAATTACCAATACGCTGAATAGGCTTTATTGCATTTTTCTGATTTTTAATCACTAATACCATTCCTTTCTTCTTTCAGATACAATGCCTCTTCAAAAGAGACCGCTTTCCTATGTTATCACTTCACAAATCACTGTTTCAGAATTCCTGATACTGTAAGTAAATATGTGTTTAGGTTCAAGAATGTCTCAAATGAGTCATCGAAATTGAAGCTAATTGAAGGCTACATTATCTCACTTCATCGCTGGCTATGTAATTTTATAGAATAAAAAAAAATAACTCACAAAAAAAAAAAACATTAAAAATTACAAAATCTACGTGATCGTTTCACTTATAACTTGGACAAATGTAATCACCGAAATATTTTTTAACCTTTCAGCTCCGGAATGCAGATATATCCACTCAATATTTTTTTACCGTTAACTGCAGAAAGCGGATTTAACCCACGACTTTGAATCGGGTATATATGTAGAGGAGGGCTATTTTATTACTTCTCGCATTAATTGGTTCTAAGTGCCGTCTTCTTCTATTTGACTTGGGGTTATGTTGTGCTGGCTCCGGTTGTGGTTTGTCTGTGTTCATTCTCTTTGTTTTTAAATAATGTATTAGTGTTAATAAGCATTTAATCCTAAGACTAACAGCAACAAATAAATGAATTAAAACTTAGTTTAATTCTAACAATTTGTTAAAGAACAAATAAAACAATGAGTAACAATATAAAGTCCTTCCTGTGTATAGAGTTAAGTTTGTAAGACTTACCGGTGTGATGGAGAAGATATCTGGTATCTTAGTGATTTCATGGAGAGAATTTCAGGTCGACGTGCACTCGGGATCTGGTCCGGAATTTTAAGGGTTTTTGTATTTTGCACCAAAACTTATGGGCTCATCACTTGATTGGTACATACAATCACAGAAAACTTCTCCCTCACTTAACTCCATACACAGGAATAAACATATTACTGAACCAACAGATGACGCAGGACTTAGTTTTTTTTTCACAGACATCTTTATTACCCGAAAGCACAAAAGGTTTCAACCGCGCGGTGCAAAATTAAATGCCTTTCTGCCTATCTTTCTCTTTTCCTTTTCCCTTTATTTGTTTCTATTTTCCACCTTTTCTTTTCCCTTTCTTTTCTTTTTCATTCCTTTCTTTCTTTTTTTTTCATTCTTTACCCGTATATTCAATACTTGTTAAATTGTTTATTCTTTTTCGTCCGCTCCCTTCGACTAACCGCCAAATTCTAACTACTCCCAGTTCGCTACACACGCTTTTATTTTATCCAATGAGAAATCAATGACCAGGTCAATGAAAGTTGTACTGTTGGCAATCACTTCTATAACGGTCATGTTAGGATTCAATGGTAACTTTCCATTTACAGATAGCGATATTTTAATTTTACTACACTACAATACATAATTTGTAGGCAACCCACGAATTATGTTACACAAGAAGCGGATACAACTTTACTGACATGCCTTGTTTTTTTTTCGGACCTGTGTCCAGTGGCTTCGGCTATTGGACCGGTAAATTTAATATCAGCGTGATCCCAGGTGGCTAACCCCAGGCAACACCTGCCCCTTGATTTAAAGGGACAGGGCTAGGTTTATTGGCCAGTGGCTGAGGCGTCTCAAAAGAAGAGAGCCAGGGAGATTCACGCCATTTTTAAACCCTAGCCACCGCATGAGCGTCGGTTTGTGCGTGGTTCCCCACGATATTGATCTTTGTATTCGACTGAGATGGTGGGATGTCAGTATATACTTACAACATTAATGACTTCTAAACATTACACCAAACCTTACCGACCCAGTATCATTTTCATTTTTTTTTGGTTTTTTTGGTGGGTGGGGGCGTGTAAGAAACATTACTGGAATTGTCATGATATGTAATTACACAGTGAAATAAAATAAGACTTCAAATCGAGTACCATAATAGTTATTCACAATATGGGCCGGTTAAACTTAGTCGGTAGAGGGTTCGAAACCGGAACTTGCCAACTCAACTCAACTGTGCTGTAAAATGAGGAGCTGATGGTAGATGGTGCTCCACCTCAGATGATAAAAAGCAATCTCTTCCAGTCTAGCGTTAGGGAAAAGAGGGTGGGCTCCCTCGCAGTCGGGTTGATTTTGATTTAGGCCACATTACAACTTTACTTTACTTGCTTAAAAGTATATGAAATTAAATATCATAATGCACCTGTTTATTTACGTACTCGAATGAGATACTTGTAATGAAATTAAAAATTGTCTCACTTGAGGAATACTTTATATACATCAATTTTATTTGCTAGAAGCAAATTAAAGAAAATGTTCTATTTAATCTTATAAGTACATGATTTAAAATGAATCTAAATAATGATTTATATCATAAGAAAAATCTATGGATTCCTTCAAACAAAAGTGTAAAATGATTTACTTAATTATCAGTGAACAAAATGGATAGTCTGGGAAAATTCCGTTAAGAGGATATATATATATAATATATATTATATATATATATATATATATACTGCTTAGGAGACCAAATGAGACCAAAACAGCAGCTCAGTGTTTATCATGTTGCATACGGTGGTCGTATTAATTTAATTTGATTATATATATATATATATATATATATATATATATATATATATATATATATATATATATATATAATATAATAAGATAAATATATAGGTTTTACATATCTATTTATGACAAAGGAACATTCACAACCATATTGGTTTCATGCGATGCATTCATCAGGTGAAGATGTTTCAAATATATATATATATATATATATATATATATATATATATATATATACTGCTTAGGAGACCAAATGAAACCAAAACAGCAGCCCAGTGTTTCTCATGTTGCATACGGTGGTCGTAATAATTTAATTTGATTATATATATATATATATATATATATATATATATATATATTATATATATATATATATTATTGTGTCTCCCGTCCAAACAGCCAACATTTTTAAGCAATTGTTTTTTGATCTGGGATTTATAACATATGACCTCGAAACGAAAAAAAATCTTGTGTCATTAGTTAAGAACAAAATGTCAAACAGGACACCCCGTATACAATCCAGAATAACGGACCAGTCCAGACAAGACCAGCAACAGTTAAGATGAAAGATAGCTGGGTAACATCGGATAGACAGATCTACGAATATAACAGAGCTACCCAGACCAATCAACGAACACAAGATGAGAACATGGGATTTTAAAAATGGCTATTGAACATTTAGTCGCATACAATCTTATGATGGTAGCCAATGGATATTTTCGATGATATATCTATTTTCTAGTCTTATGTAAAAATAGATGATATAAAGAAAGATGAATAAAGGTTAAAATTATAGAGCCATTGCACAGAATACTATCAGAACAATCTTGATTTGAACAATTAAACTGCAGTGACATGGAATATCCCAAAGACCCTCAGTTTCAACATCGCAAGAAGAAGTTTTTAGATTTCAAATCCAAGTTGGAGTCTGAAACAGCACCACATTTTTTATTTTTATATTTTCTAACCTTCGGTCTTTCATGCCTAAAACCACAAGGGAATGGGTCAGTGGACATACTTATATCAATTACTTTTGGTGCTCTTGCTACTCCATGATCCCTTGTTGATTTATTCTGTGCAGAAATATCCTTGCTTACGATAGATTGCCATGAAGAGACAGATAGATTATCGGTACAAATGCAGAATACCACGCAAAAGATGAAATCATTAGAATCGTATTTTATGCATAAATAGCATTAGATTACGGAAAATCCCAAAGAATATTGACCCTAACCCTAACCCAAACAAAAACACTAACCCTAATCCTAACACTAATCCTAACACTATCACCAACGCTAAAACTAACCCAAACCCTTACCATAACCCGAGCATCTCAAATCTTTCGGGAATTTCCGTGAAATGTAATGCTTTTTATACGTAATAATGATATTATCTCTTGCGCACTATTCTGCATTAGTGCCGATTAATCATAATGGTTGAGAGACCGAGTTCGGGCAATTTGCACTCGTTTTCATTTGTTTATTCATCAAGGAACGCCTAACCAGTAACGATAAATGTAAGCCAAAATTAGACCCAAACATATGCAACATTTATCTAAGGATATCAAAATAGACGATTCTTATCCAGATCGGTCATGCATCCCAACATCTGGACAAGACTTTTATTATCATTTTGACCAACAGTAGTAGCATTGTTCCTGTGTTTATTTTCTGCGCAGTTGAAAAAGTTTGAATAAACCTTGAATGATAAAAAAAACAACAAACGTTCCTTGTTTAACTATTATTGATTGCCCTGTGCAATTTGCACACGACGAGGAACTGGACGTCTACACTGCAATATAAGCGACAGCAATTCTCCTAAAATCTTCAGCAGCCCTGTCAGCAGAGGTTTTAGGATACATCGAGTGCACCTCTACAGAAGGGTAGAATCTCTGCAAAGGGGCTACCTGATGGCCGTAAGTGGCGACCCGTGATGCTTAAGGATGGAAGCCTGATGGCTCAGAAGTCCATGACATGGAACATTCCACGTTGGCACTTACTTAGACTAGACGGACGGTCAAAGAGCCCCTCCAATCAATCGGCTGGTCACATCAAGCCTTGGCACCTAAATGTTTGTTCGCCCCGACTCTTTTTATCATATAGGAGCTAGAAGATGGTGGCTGAGGGTCTTAATATCCTGGTATAACGTTAAACTCTATCTGATGGTGAAGTTCCAACTCTGGAGCTCGCGGGAATCGGAAGTACTCTTCATCACCATTACTCCCAGGTCAAATCTGAATCAGAGTGGTAGTACTTTTGGTCCCATCTATGGTTTAAATAGAACAAATGTGTTAAAAAATGTGAAAAAAAATGAGTTTGAAAAAATCTTAAATAACCATCGAGAATGAATAAAACAAAACGTTTTCGGCATAACATGATCCAACAAGGGTTGACATGCCGTAAAATCCAACCAACTAACTGATAAACTATTCAGGTTTTTTCTCAGTTTTCTAGAAGATCTCAACACTCAATAATTCCATAATTCTCTAGGTCACCCTCTGTTTTTATCAGATTGTTCGAGATAGTTCTAATGACTATTGACTATTATTGGTATAAATCTCACGTTCATGTTATACACTTTTTACATATCTCTGTCAAGATCAGCTTTGATTTGGGTTTATAAATATAAAGCGTCGAAAAATAAATCTAAAATAAAATATGTAAATTAGAAATTTGACCATGATTGCATTTTATCTGTGACAAAAATTTAACACTTAAGATAAGAGTTAAAACGGATTACAATTTAAAGTTATTTTAATAACAGAAAAGCGACGGGTCATATAAATACTGATTACAGCAGCTAATAAAAGCAATAGCAACAGAAATATCTTCACGACAATGGTCTGGTTGGTTGGTTGGTTGGTTGAATAGATTTTACGATATGTCAACCTATTGTAATAGAATATTCCACTCTCTCTCTCTCTCTCTCTCTCTCTCTTTCTCTCTCTCTCTCTCTCTCTCTCACTCACTCACTCATGTGATCTGACTATATATATATAGTTAGCACGGTATTATACTGGGCTGGATTCGAGGAATATTAGCGTACCTCATTATTCTTTGTCTTTTTGTATTTCCCTGTAATAAAACCCTCTATCTTAAATCTACGAACGTGTTGACTGGTTCTCCCACTCGACTACAGCCTTAACTGATTGTATCCCTTTTTAAGGACACAACATATAGACTATGAGATTTGGTTAACTTATTGAATAGTTTAAACTGCATAAAATTAAAATTTAGATGGTTATACATTGCCATTACAAAATTGGGCAATTAAATGAGTGTTTGAATTAAATAAGTATAAATGTTTGTGCATTTACAAGTTTACCCCTGTTGTCAAAAATGACAATTCTGTTTTGTTCTATAGTATTTTAATGGAATATTGCACATGCTCTCTCACCCATGGGGTCTGACTATATATACAGTGAACTCGGCATTATGCTGGTCTGGCTTCGAGGATAGTAGCGTACCTCACTATTACTTGTCTGTTTTATTGTATTTTCTCTGTAATAATACCCTCTATCTTAAATCTACGAAGGTGTTGACTGGTTCTTCCACTCGACTACAACCATGACTGATTGCATCCCTATCAAGGACCAACCATTTCATTCAGTCTCGTTTTTTCTATTTTTTAAAAATTGCATCTAGAATTTGGAATAAGAAATACATTCGGGTCTACAATAAAGTAGATTGAAAAATAATTCTTTTTTCTTAATTTTTTTGTTACACACTTATATTTTATAGCCCAGGTCAAAAACGCAGTAATTCTAACTCAAAGCCAAACATTTGTAGACCTTATTTTCCGATGCAGGTATCATTGGGGAACAAGGAAATAAGAATCAGTATAGTCCAGGTTAAATGCAGAGTAATTCTAACTCTAAGCCAAACATTATTAGACCTTATTTTCCGATGCAGGTATCATTGGGGAACAAGGAAATAAAAATGGGTATTCAATTTAAAAAAAAAAAACAATTAAAAAAAACATTTTTTTTTAAATTCATGTTTGTTTCTCTATTTACCCCGTAGTGTGGATCCTAATTAGCACTACCACTCCAGTTCAACGTATTCTAAACCCCACCGACGGGGTAAATAAGACATTAGTGTGTTACGTGACAAATCTAGGTCTTCAACCCAATTATCCAGATCTTTTTTTAAATAGTATTATTATTCTCGTAAAACCGGGTTATTCTTCAAGAACCATAATTATTCGGTTTGCACGGAAGAAGGTCCGTTTGTCAATGATGAAGTTAAAATCTGTCTATAAATCGAACTTTACGTTGCAATCTGAATGGCAACCCGACGTTCTCAAGTTATTCGTCAAGATTAGGTAAGGCCAATATGGTCAATCCGTTGTTTACGTGCGGATGGTCAACCCAGGAAGTATCCATTCATGCGATCACTTGAATATAGCTGTGAATGGGTATTTGTTGCCATTCGAAGAGGCAGTTAAGGTAACTGTGCAACGATTTATTAATGTTCTTTAACCCCTTTTTACCCGACCTCATATTTCGATGCTATATTTAATCAAATTTGATAATTTCAATAACCTGTTTAATATCGTTGAATGGTGTATTGATGTTTATTGAGGATTACTCGTACTGTCACATGAGGTTGCGAAAGACTGTTTCGTTGGGCTAATCCTTCGACTGAAGATGATTTACCTGCCTGTCGAGCTAACTTGAAAATAAATCGATATCAGTTTTATTTGCGTTCGAACACAGATCACTAGCGCTGGAGAAAATAGAAAACTTTCCAACTAGGTTTTTGTCTTACGTAGGTATATAATTAATATATCAGAAGGCGTGATATTACTATATCAGTTGGAGGTGTGTGTTGTAATGGTTAGAGTCGTAGGAAATGGACTCGCCGACCCGAGTTCAAATCCTGGACGAGACTGCTTGCATCTCGCACAGTGCAAATTATTCTTTGGAAAGGTATGAATCAAACTACTCTCCTTCCAGCTATGGGTAAATAGTAAGGCAGACTTGACTCTTTAACCTCGCCAAGGTAACTAGTCTATGAGAAGGAAAACTATGAATTCAAACCTGTTAAACTCCGCTTAAGGAATTAAGCTGGTGTCACATCCTTCTTGTGTGGAGGAATTGGTAAATATATATATATATATATATATATATATATATATATATATATACTAACATGATAAATGTGTGCTTTGTGCAATGGTTGTAAGAAATGGAAATGGTGATTTGAGTTCAAATCCTGGATGAGGCTGTTTGCATTTCACTTTGCACTAATGTCCTTGGTATTCTCCCCCCAGCTATGTGAAATAGTAGAACAGACTGGGTTCTTTAGCCTTGTTTAATCAACTATTCAAATGATAGAAAACTCTGAATTCAAACCTGTTAAACTTCGCTTAAGAAATTGAGCTAGTACCACATCCTGCTCGTCTGGAGGGGTTGGTAAATATATATAAGAAGCCGTGCTTAGTAGCGGTTAACGTTGTAAGAAAGGGGATCCGCAAACTGGGTTCAAACCCTCGACAATTTGTCGCTTTTCAGTGCTCACTATTGTCTTTGAGACGGGTATAAATCTATCTTTTCTTTACCCAGCTAGGGGTAAATATTAGGATAGACAGGGTCCTTTGACCTTACTTTGTTAATCTGTAAGATATTACTCAGTATTTAGTATGGTATTTTGAGTTCTAGATTTGAGGTTTATGTCTCTTAAGCGGTATAAATTCTGAATTAAACTGAGAAAAAAATGACGAAAATACAAAAAAAAAAGAAAAAAATCATCTGGTCTCCAGAATTTATAACATCCCTAGCCTACGTACTACAGATGTCATAAGATCTAATGACAACAAAAGGCTTCACGCTAAGGCAAGAACCTGAAGATGTACTGATTAAAATATTACTGATACGGACTACGCAGATGATCTAGCGCTTTTCGTAAATACACTTGGACAAGCCGGATTACTACTACATAGCCAAGAGGCAAGAGGCATTGACCTTTATGTAAACACAGATAAAACGTATTTCACGTGTTTTAAACAAGATTGAAACATCTCCACAATGAAAGCCTCTAAAATTAATAAACTCATTCACATACCTTGGTCGTAAAATCTCATCTACAGAAAAACGATGTCAACGTACACACAGGAAAAGCATTGACTACTATATATAGATTATCGACTAATACCCTCGGGAAAGTATGAATCCTACTCTCCTTCCAGCTATGGATGAATAGTAGAGCAGACTGGGCTCATTAACCTTGGTTAGACAACGCGAACTAGGTGAAGGAAAACTCTGAATTTAAACCTGTTGAATTCAGCTTAAGAAATTGACCTTGTGTCACATCCTGCTCGTGCGGAGTGGTTGGTAAATATGTATATAGATTATCGACCGTATAGAATAGATTTATCTGATAAGATAAAGTGATAAATCTTCCAATGTTGTCAGTGCTACTGTATGGCTGCTTCACCCGGACTATAACGAAATACGGGCAAGATGTGACACCAAGTCGTAGATTTGGGGCATCCAGTGAGTATCAAACACGCTATTCAGTAGCAATGGGTCAGCGAGACAAGCTTGATAACCATTACACCAGAAGGGGATGATCTCTGATAGGGCCAGCATGGCGACCGAAGTCTGATGTTGGAAGACCCGAAACTTCCCAGTGACCCATGCATACTACATCACTGACGACACCTACCAGCACCCCAAATGTAGGAGCGTATATTTAAAGTACAGCAGAAGGGAACGACCGGTAGGAGTGCATGCCAGTATCTTACAATATTAAGAAACTGTCATTCAATTTTGATGTGTGTGATTTTAGATATGATTGTCGAAATAACGAAATACAAATATAGACATCTGTTATGTATGTATGTACTTATCTGATACTGACTGATATATATCCACCTAACTATAATATCAGACACATGCCAGGAGTAATCACTCAGAGGAGGCAGGTGGTTGATGTACATGAAGTAAATTTGAAAATTAATAAACGAATGAATAAAATGATTAAAAAAAATACGTATCTAAGAAAATGTATTAAAATATTCTAATCATAACGAGGAATAATTTTACAAAATTCCCTCTAGGGATTTTACATTAAAAATAAGTAAAATTTATGATATTAATTATTTGATATGTACGGGCGATCACACAGAGTGATAAACACACACACACACACACACACACACACACACACAATCTCTCTCTCTCTCTCTCTCCCTTTCTCTCTCTCTCTCATACACACACACACACACACACACACATTCACACACATTCATACACACAATTTCTTCTATGCGATGAATATCGTGTGAATTAAGCAATGCTGGAAATTCTGCTACCTGTATTTTCCGTTATCAAATGTGAGTTGTAGCAGCAGCCACGGCACATGGAAATAAAGATCGTGGCCTATATTGGAGGTGCGTGGTGTAATAAAGTGTCTTAGGAAATTGACTCGTCGATCCGAGTTCAAATCCTGGACTATGCTGTTTGCATTTCACATAGCGCTTATACCATTGGGAAAAGTATGCATCCAACTACTCCAGCTATGGGTAAATAGTAGGGCAGACTGGTCACTTTAAGCTGGGCTAGGTAACCAGTCTAGGAAAAGGAAAACTCTGAACTCAAACCTGTTAAACTCAGCAGTAGAGCGTCAGACTATGAACCACAAGGTTCCGGGTCCGACACCAGCCCTCGCCACAGGGTTCTGTGCGGTAAAGTGTGGAGCTGATGGTAGGTGTGGTTCCCCGTCTGAGACGCCAAAAACAATCTATTTGGTCTTGCGCTAGTGAAAAGGGGATAGACTCCCTCGCTGTCGGGCTGATATCGACTTTATGCTACCCCGACGACTACAACGACTTACTAAACTTTAAGCTTAAGCTTAAGAAAGTGACCTTGTGTCACATCCTGCTCGGGTGGAGTGGTTGGTAAATAAATGCATTGCTCCTCACTCAGTTACGAGTTGCTTTTTGAGTTATGTCTATCTAAGATAAGAATCATTTACTAGATTATATACTTATTTTAGTGCATTCACAGTCGGTATAGCGTTCGATTAGGAACTATGAGCTTCCGGTTCGATACCGGTCCTCGCTAACTCAGCATATGAGTAGCACAGGGATCTGTGTGGTAAAGAGAGGAGCTGATGGGTGTGTTTGGCGCTCGACCTCAGGCTCAAAAACAATATCGTTGATCTAGTGCTAGTGAAAAGGGTATAGACTACCTCGCTGTCTAGCTGATACCGACTTTAGGCCACCCCGACGAATTTACTTTATTTACTGTATTACTAGCAGGACCTGTGGATATATAACAGAGTATAATAATTTAATTGTAACAACGTCTGATATGTTTACATAAGAGCTATTGTGACATAGTTCAATATGTAAAAAATAATATTGATTTAACACTCTCTCGCTCTTTTTTGCTTTCTTTTCATCTTTTCATCATGTTCGATTCAAACAGATTAGCCTTATCACTTCGCACGTTCTCTCTCTCTCTCTCTCTCTCTCTCTCTCTCTCTCTTCTCTCTCTCTCTCTCTATCTATCTATCTATCTATCTATCTATCTATCTTTCCCCTTTCTTTCTTATTATATTTTTACGTATTGCATGACTTTTTCCCTTTATCTCGTTATAATTAAAACGGAATGGTCCATTATTTAGCTGAGGGGACGACACTCATGAGAAATAAAGAATCGGCAGATGAGCAGCACCAAATAATCATCATTTGCCTTTATGCATTTCATATTGAACGATTTGGATGTTCTCATTTTTAACCAGAGGGTGTTGCAAGATGATAACGGTCGTGCAATCATTTCATTTCACAGACCACGGCTACTGATATATACATTCGGTGAGTTTACTATGTTAACATGATGTAAAAACTTGCATATAGAGCGGCCACTTAAACTATATGTCAGTTCCTCCTAAGTAAAGTTGCAAACATAAACTAACTGCAATAAGCCCGGAAATGAATAACACCCACCATAAAAAAACAAAGAAACGACAACCATCAACTACAACCAATAAATTACCTGAAGATGATCATGAACATGGATGAAAGCGCTTGAGTACAAAATATGGGACATATTCTAAACTATCTGGACCCCGATATGAGAAAAACGATGAGAGGTCTTCAAGGTATAGACTTAAATACCATCAATTCGAAATATTCCGTGTCTTTTAAGATATATATATATATATATATATATATATATATATATATATATATGGGAGTAAATATGGAAAATAAATCCGACAATATTAAGAAATTTGGAGAAAAAAACAACAAATGTTCCAAAATAGGATGAATTTAATTATCGATGTTTAAACATTTCGGTTTCTTTAAACCTTCATCAGGAACACAACAAAAAAGGTTTTATAAACATTTTCATCTCCTGTCATCTATAAAAACATCCATCATTTTCTTCACCACAAGATACATCCTGATGAAGGTTTAAAGAAACCGAAATGTTTAAACATCGATAATTAAATTCATCCTATTTTCGGAACTTTTTTTTTTTCAAATTTCTTAATATATATATATATATATATATATATATATATATATATATATATATATGGTGAGTCTATTTACATGTGTATATATTATATACATATGTTTGCTGTCAACTCGTGCACACACACACACACACACACACACACATATATATATATATATGTATGTGTGTGTGTGTGTGTGTGTATATTGAAATGAGTGAAATAAATGAAGAACCTAGTTGTATATTGTGTTTGAAATTTCATTCATTTACCAATATTACAAGGATCTATGTTTCTCAACTTCAAGGGTTTGTGTTAGAGCCATCAGATATACCGACAAAGAAGCATACGTGAACTCCACAACAGCATCAACATCATATATATATATATATATATATATATATATATATATATATATATATATAGCAACGCTCTCCTATATAAGGGATGGAGCACTCTATGACGGCCTTTACGTACAAAGCGATGTGTGTATGAAAACAGTTAAAATTACCTTCGCATTCTGTGAGTGAATTCAGCCTAATGGTTAAGGTGTCGGACTGGTACCTAACCGATCGGAATTCAATTCCGGCTGTAGGTAGCTTACAAGTGTCTAGCCACACTGAAGAGACTTGATAAGTCGAAACACGTGTCTGTGGATGACTCTCTCTCTCTCCTCTCTCTCTCTCTCTCTCTCTCTCTCCTCTCTCTCTCTCTCTCTCTCTCTATCTATCTATTCTATTATATATATATATATATATATATATATATTATATATATAATAGAATGAACAAGATGGAATGAAAACACCACACAATGCTGTTAAAGAGAAAACAATTTATAACATAATCATAGCTGATATTGATCAATATTTTATTTTACAAATATTCTTCAGAGCCGTTAGCTGATCGGAGATAAGAGTCAAACACTAAGTAAAGCTCTGAAGAAGATTAATGTAAAATCGAAATATTGATCAATATCAGCTATGATTATGTTATAAATTGTTTTCTCTTTAACACCATTGTGTGGTGTTTTCATTCCATCTTGTTCATTCTCATACTGTCGGATTCATTTCCTCTTTTTAAATTTTTTTTGCAAACTCGATTTGTTTCTTTCTAATTCTATTCATGTTGAAAAAAATGTCTCCTACCATTTCCATTAATATAACTTTTTCTTCTGTATTGAGCCATATTTTCTTAGCATTTACTGATTAATCTCGCCGTTAATATCAATAAAAACCAAATCACCTGTGTGATGATTGTTTTTCTTTTTTCATCTAAGAATACAGAAAATGCATGAATCTAATTGTAACAGGTGAACTAAGTGAGGTGAGATAATCATAATTCCATCTTTTATACTTCTCAGCTTGCTGACATCTAAGCACTTTTTTGATCCAACGTTATTAAACAATTGTTTTTCAATTCGCATATCGTTTTTCTCCTATCCGTTCTATATATATATATATATATATATATATATATATATATATATATATATATATATAATTAATGTTGATATTATGATTTCACACTCATAACTTCAAGTTTCTTGGTAGTCCAATCATCAGATGAGAAGTGGTTGAGATGTCAAAAACCAGTCGTGAAATGGTAAAAATCAAATTGTTTAGCGTTTATATGCAGCGTTTTTCACGCGATGGGAAATGTAAAGCTAAAAATTGTTTTTTTAAACTGTAGCTTGTTTAACGTTTATGTGACGTGGATTGTATTCAATTGTAATACAATACAATCCACGTCACATATAAACGCTAAACAATTTGATTTTTACCATTTCACGACTGGTTTTTGACATCTCAACCACTTCTCATCTGATGATTGGACTACCAAGAAACTTGAAGTTATGAGTGTGAAATCATAATATCAACATTAATTATAAATCTGCTCTGCTTTATTAGCATTGAGCACCTTTCCATGCAAATACTTTTCTCATTTTTTCATTCACTATTCATTATATATTATATATTATATATATATATATATATATATATATATCTTATTATAATGGAGATTGTGTGTTTGTCTGTCTGTAACCGAAACTAAAGCACTACTCAAGTCACAATTCCCTTTAGTTATTGACATCACATTCACCATGAATTTATTTTTTATTTAAAACCTCAATTATTGATAAAATTGTTATACCTTATTAATACTGTTGGTTCTACATACTAATAACATGCAAGTATATTTATATATTCAACAAAATAGTGGTTTACAGTGTGAACGAGAAAGCTAATTTGCATATTGATATTAAGAATTTGATTTTAATAAATATATGCTTAATATTATTGATTTCTAATTGTTTGGTTTTCTCTTAACGAATCTGAGCAAAAATCTCGGGTATAAATCTTAAAAGAAATCCATAAACCAGACGAAAAAACTGTAATTTTATTAAATAATTCATAATCTAACTAAATAGATAAATTAGGAAAAATGAAAGACGGGAGTGATGGCAAATGATGGAAGAGTTAGATTTAAAGCTGTTCTATTTTTCGATTATACCCCCTCAGTTTATCATTTTCTAAATAGTTTCTAATTTGATACAATATCTTATTACATTAAAACCTAAATTCTTGCACCCGAAGGGTGCATATATTTGCTAGTATAAGTAAAGAAATAACAAAAGACTTAGAGATTTATCTTATAGTCTATTTCAGGGAGCTTAGACAAATTGTCTAAATCTCCCGACTCATCAGATGGTATGAGACATAGATTCGCATCTGATGAGTCGGGAGAGTTAGACAGTTTGTTAAAGCTCCCTGAAATAGACTATAATGCTAAATCTCTAAGTCTTTTGTTATTTCTTTACTTATATATTTGCTCTGTGACTCTCAAACTGCGACAGGTTTTTTTAAATAAAACTCTTGTGTCGTAAGGAAGATTTCTTCTCTGGACTTTTGGATTATATATATATATATATATATATATATATATATATATATATATATATATATATATATTGGCACACATTTGCATGGTTTCAAGTATTCCTATTTCATACTAATTATTTTATGGTTTCCAGCAATTATTTATATTCAATAATAGACATATGTTTGCACACAGGTATATGCTTTCAAGTGACTGATAAAAAATCCTTAGTAAGCAATTATAGCTTCAAGGATTTATCCTTAACTCTTTGCTTACCAAATTTCCCCCACGGCTGTATCAAACTTTCTGGGTATCTCTTTTTAACCTTTATGATAGTATATTTCAAAGTTCACTATCTATTCACCTCACAACTCACTCTTTTCAAATAAATTCCTATTAAATTTAAACAATGCGAAAGCCACTGTCGGCGAGTTTCAGTAGGACACAGTAGCTGGAGAGCCGCTGTAAAGGGCCTAAAGTAGGCAAAATGTTAATACTTGTGAGCAAGTGAGGGTAGTTCGAAGTTCACCGTCTATTCACTTCAGAACTCATTCTATTCAAATAAATTCCTATTAAATAAAACAAGTGGCCCATGCGAGAACCGCTGTCGGTTACTTACTGTAGCAGAGCCACTGTAAGGGGCTTACAGTAGGCAAAGAGTTAATACTTGTGAGGGTAGTTCGAAGTTCACTAACTGTTCATCTTAGTATTCATTCTATTCAAATATAGCACTATTAAATCAAACAAGTGAGACGTGCGATAGACGCTGCCTGCTGTTTACGGTAGGATTGTAGTGGAGGAAGAGCCACTGACAGTGGTTTAAAGTAGGAAAAAGATAATACTTATATGCAAATGAGGGTGTTTCGAATTTCACTATGTGTTCACCTTAGAATTCATACTATTCAAATAGAGCCCTATTAAATTAAACAAGTGTGATAGACACTGCCTGTGGTTTACGGTAGGATTGTAGTGGAGGAAGAGCCACTGACAGTGGTTTAAAGTAGGCAAGAGATAATACTTATATGCAAATGAGGGTGTTTTGAATTTCACTATTTGATCACCTTAGAATTCATACTAATAGAGTCATATTAAATTAAACAACTGACACGTGTGAGAGCCGCTGCCAGTGGTTTTCGGTAGGATCGCAGTGGTGGGATAGGCAATGTCAGCGGTTTAACTTTGGCAAAGAGTTAATACTTGTGTTCAAGTGAAAGTTGATGGACTTTTGGTAGAAATGTATTATCCAGAGACATCAGCCTTGTTTGGATTGAAGCCAAGACGCCTTGTTTCCAATTTAAAAGTGAGATTATTTCCTTGCGCGTTTGGATGAAATGGACAACCGGATGTAAATATAATGAATCGCGCGCTAAGATAAGTTGATTCAACCAATGGGGGTATCCTAGATTTTACAGTAACAGAATTAATCTAACCGTATTAACGAAAAGCGACTGTTCGCAGTTGTCGGAGCTTACCCCTGATTGTTAATCGTCTTGGCCAATTGGAAAAGGACTTGCAACGCTATTTTAGCACTCACAAGTGTCAAAATAAAGTAAATATCTATTAATGATAGCGATTCGGTCTCTATTTGTCTGTAACTGAAACTACGTCACTACTTACGTCACAGTCATTTCAAGAACTAAGTAAGTTTATCAGTGAGTATTTAATTCATAGTCAGTATCATTAATACATACAAATACTAAAATTCTATGAAAAATGAATGAATAGTCAAATATTCACGAAAGATTTGATATTAATGATAGTGATTCGGTCTCAATTTGTCTGTAACTGAAACTACGTCACAGTCATTTCAAGAACTAAATAAGTTTATCAATGAGTATTTAATTCATAGTCAGTATCATTACTACATACAAATACTGAAATCCTATGAAAAATGAATGAATAGTCAAATGTTAACGAAAAAATCGATACTTATTCTCCTTTATATGAATTTATGTTTAAAATAGTTTTTTTTGCCTAAAATGTATTAGGGGAAATATCTAATACTAGATCGACCACATTTATTTAATTTTATGAAATCCGAACAAAATATATTTCACTCGAACGATTTTTAAACTTTCCTCTAAAGAAAAAAGTCTGAATGATTAAATCATAAATTTGTTCTTCCCAACAGATTTCACTTTATAGTCACTAGAATTATGTTTGCTTCTCTTCGTCCCCAGGAAAGGGGGTTTTGAGGGGGCATTATTCCAGTTTGTTTTTATATTGGCTTGTAGTGAAGAAGTGGCTCAAAGAACAGTTATCAGAATTTTACGGGGCAGGGATACATGCTATCATTCGAAGGTAGAACATTGCTATTGAGATACACGGTGACTATGTGGAAAAATAGGGATGAGATCCACAGAGAACCAGCTTCATATTTATGTATGACACTGTGTTGGTACTTATACCTGTTCTAAACAAAATGGCATTACTTTTTGACTCACCCTAGTATTTTTCGTAAGGAGACATGAAAGCAGAAAATGAAGGTAGAAATGATAGATTGTTTTAAACCCAATAAAAAAAAAGCTTGATTAAAATTGATTGGAGACGTGAAAAAGAAAGCAAAGCGACTTAATACTTATGTTTGTTTTTATATTGGCTGCTGGCCTTTATGTAAGCATGCGGGCAAAAAAAATTTAATCGATAAAATCTTTAATCAGTTTTGTTTGGAATTTGTTCAAAATGGTGACAGCCGGTTCTCTGAATTTCACAAAACATGAAAAAGGTTGTTCTTAAATTGGAAAAAAAAATTCCAACTAAAAATTCCTTAAATACTATGGCTTATATAATCACTTCTGGAGGTAAACAACGATGTAAAGGAAGGAAAAAGTCTTACAATAAACTATTCAGAACCAAAACATAGTGACATCTGAAAAGAATAACAGCTACTGTCTTGTACCAATTTTATATGTCAAGACAGTGGAGGAAAAGGGTTATTTCCTAGTTGAGTAACATGAGTGACCCAGAAAAAAACAAAACCCATATTATTTATTTATTTTTCCATTAAACTAACCCTAACCCTAAACCATGACCCTAACGCTTGTTGGACTTAAAAATTAAAATTAAAATTAACAGTTTTATTACAAAATTTGTGGGTTCTTTTTTTTTCTGGGTCACCCTATAATATTGTGTTACTCAACTAGGGGGGTTAGAGTTAGGGTTAGGGCTTAGGGTTAGGGTTAGTGTTTAGAGTTAGGGTTGGAGTTTAGGGTTAGTTTATTGGGAAAATAGATAATTTGGGTTCTGTTTTTTCTGGGTCACCCTGTGATATCATGTTATTTAAATAGGAAATAACCAGGAAAAGGGTATAAACTAACC
Organism: Doryteuthis pealeii; assembly: GCA_023376005.1. Classification (NCBI taxonomy): domain Eukaryota; kingdom Metazoa; phylum Mollusca; class Cephalopoda; order Myopsida; family Loliginidae; genus Doryteuthis; species Doryteuthis pealeii. Next base: position 51,679,461 of record CM042152.1, read on the forward strand.
TACACTCCGTTATAAAGTTTGCGAGAAGGAAGATTTCAATAATTTTGATTGTGACCAAATTGACAAAACTAGGTCAGAGTCTTTTTCAAAATGGCATATCTCACAGGATTTCCACGTTGAGTTGTGGCGCGTACCCCTTAGAAATGGTCCGATGATGGAATGGTATTAAGCGGGCAAGATTTATTGATGCGAGGACTGAACGGTATTTTTCTTCATTTATGCATTTACCCAACCCCTCCACCAGGAACTGTATATGAACTAAAGTCAACTTTTACGCAGAGTTAAGCGAGTTTTAATTAAGAGTCTTCCTTCTCCTATAATAAAGTAAATTTGGCAGTGTCAGTGAGGAGAAACTCCTATCTGAGCAAACATAGTTGGCTATTGGTGATTTTTTCATTATGTTCCCCTGTGACTTTAGGAGGAGTCCAAAGCAGATTATTGAAGTGTTCTTTCCACTTCAGAAGACTATCATCTTGGCTGACAGCTTTTAGCTTTGAGCCCGAAGTTCTTTTCCTACAATTAACTTCTGATGTTATCTATTTGGCTTGAATGTATTCTAGTTCTTCTTTGTTGTAGGTTTCCTTTAGGTTTTATAAATATATTGTACATTAGTGTTTATTGTGCTTGTTTTATTACGTTTGTTGGGTTTGTTTTATAACTACATGAACAATCAAAATTCATAATATTGCTAATGATTGATTATGCTGCCTGACTGATATATCTTTACTTTTGATTCAAACTCACACTACATATTATCGTTGTTGGATAAACAGTGAATTGCAGAGTCTTGAATAGGCAGAGAAAAGACTAGATAATTACCTGTCAATGCTAAAGTGCGCGTATCTATCTTCAGACTTTTGTTTTGAATAATTTCATGTCTGCAGTCAAATTTCTGGAACCGACTTTCTGTTCCTCCGTGAATTTATTAACCTTTGATCTCATTATTTGTGTTGGTTTCGTTTTGAACCGATTCATGAGTTCAGAGGTCCGAATTATTCACTGAATCATAAAACAAGACTGTAATTGTGAGAACAGTATTCACGATCGTATAGTCAACTTCAAATGATCCATTGATATTTACCCAGTGCTTCAATTGTATCATGGCCTACATCAATGGTGCTCAACCGGGGTTCATAAGGACCCCTGAAGACCATATTACATTTTGGGGAGTGCTCCAGGGAAGCAAAACATATTTAATTATGAAAATACAATCAGATTTTTAACCATCGAATGGTTATGGGGGACCACCAGAGAAAAATAGGAATCAAAGGAATCGATAGTTTTAAAAAATTGTGAATGACTGGCCTACATGAAACACATAACTTATTCTGTCGGCTTCACAGATATATATATATATATATATATATATATATATATATATATATATATATATATAGTATGAACAAAAAGTATTAAGACAATCATGATATTTCTTGTATGTTGTTTATTCTCAACTAGTTTCGACCTTAGGTCATCGTCAGGAGAAAATTTCTTATTTGAAGAAATTGTTGATAGATTATTAGAAAGGGAGCATTATAGAAGAACTATAAAAGTTGAAGTGTTTTTGTGGGTTTGACATGCTATTAAAATCCGGGTAGACGAGTGTGTTAATAGTAGCATGTCCATTTGTTCCGTGAAGAACCTCTATGAAGTGGGTTATTTTTTTTTAATGCTCTTATATATGTGAGGGATATATATATATATATATATATATATATATATATATGTGTGTGTGTGTGTGTGTGTGTGTGTGTGTGTGTGTGTATTTTCAAACCAATCTGTACCCATGTATGTGCTACTGTAAGGTTTCACCATTTCGCCTCTAACAAAACAATTAGAGAAAAAGCTAGATGGGAACTGTACAAATATGCGTGTTGTCTTGAAAAAGTATTGCAAGGTGCATTCCAGAAACAAGCAGCTCTACGACCACGTCTCCTATGAAATAAAACATCCTGGTAAGAGGATCAAGACATGCTCGAGACTGTTGGAGAAGCAAAGACGAGCTGGGCACAGATATCCAGGTGCGATAGCTAACAAGTACGGTTCAGTTTGTTTTGCTTTACAGCATATCAACCTCAGTGGGTCATTTAGTGCCGACAAAATTTTGAAATAAATCCATTCTTAATTGATAATAATTTTTTTAATAAATGCTTTTCTATTTAACCCATAGATGGGATGCTTACAGTTACAACCACTCCGGGTCAGAGTGTACCAGGGAGAAACGGTGATGAAGGGGAGCTCTACATTCCGTAAACCTCCAAAACTGGAACCTCACTATCAGATACAGTTAAACGTCATTCCCAGGACATTAAGACCTTCAGCCACCGCCTTTTAGCACCCATATGATAAAACTATGGGACTTGCCGTATGAGCAATAAGGTTGGGGCAATCATATAGGTGCTAGGGCTTGACATGAACAACCGATTGATCGGAGGGGGCCTCTCCGACGGTCTGTCTGGCCAAAGTAAGAGCCAAACTGGAGTGTTGCATGTCATGTACTGCTCAGCCACCTGGATTCCATCCTTAAGCATCACAAGTCGCCACACACGGCAAACAGGTGAGTCTTACCACTCTACAGATGTGGAGTCGGTGTATTCTAACGCCCCAAGTGACAGGGGAGCTGATAGGTACGGGTTGTGAGTTGGAAAGCGGAGAATTTTGAAATGTTCGAAAAAAATAGTTTCTACTCACCTCCTAATAACATGACACAACAAGTTTGTTTATGTTCCCTAACATATTTTAATAACTCACTTTGATTTTACTAAAATTATAATTTTAAATTAGAAAATCACTATAATGATATACTTAACAAATTAATAAATGAACCACCAACAATTCACACATACGTATAATTTCTATTTTTTTAAAAATCCCTCATGCTTTGAAAATTAAAATTCCACATGACTTTGTTCCAGCCATCTTCTCTCCGTTTCAAAATCCGTCGCATACGACATGACGTCATTATAACTGTCTTTCTCCACCGCGTTTCTTCACGTGATTTTTTAAAAGGTTATTTTTTCGAACATTTCAAAATTCTCCGCGTTCCAACGAATTTTATTAAAAAAACAAGAATTTACTCTGAGCAAGGTCGATATTTCTTTGTGTGCGGAACATTTCTACATTTTTTCTATTATTATTATTATTTCGTTTCATTCTGTTATTTAAAAAGTAATAATAGATAGAATAATGTAGACATGGATAAACTCCTGACCGAAACACGTGTACGTTAAATTAATTAAAATATCCTATTTTATCCATTCAATACTTTCTTTCCTTTATTTCTCTTTTCAACATACCGTCGGATTCACTTCCATTTTCATTTTACATGTAGATATACATGTACAGTTTCTAGAGATTTGTAGTGTAAAATAGACAGAGAGTGTAAATGTAGATAATAGATGTATCTGGAATATAAATTTAACGATCTAAATTGCTGGGACGCGAGGTAATGTCAAGAAACATGTAATTAGGAACGATGATATTTTTAGAACTTGAATTTTCTTTTTTTAAGAAGTTCTGAACTTCATTTTAAGAGAGAAAAGGAAATTATTTTGATGCTTTGTGGTGTTAAAAATATCAGGAAGACCTACATAATGTTTCATCATTTTCCATCAGAGATGCTGATGGGTATATTTCCTGCGTCCCTGACGCATAAAATTCAAAAGAACGCAGTAAAATCATATCCATGCGTCCTAGAGTTTTACTTTTTTCTTCCACTACCATTTTAATCTAAATGTAAATACATTTCAATAGTTTCTTAGAAACGAATTACACAGGATAGGTTAGAAGGTAGGAGTTAGATGGCTTTAGTTGGGACACATACATTTGTAGCGTTGTGCCTTTTTTTCGGACACTAAAACGATATATGTAACGTAGTCGTATATCTGGTCACAGTACCCAACGCGATATACATAACGGGGCGGTGGTGGCGGCGATATATTTACCGTATGATAAAAATTACAACGCTAGAAATATGTAGTCACAACTGCTAGCCCTTATTATCGGGCTCGTCTAGTGGGCTCGTATCAGAGAGGGGGAAAGGCAGAGAGAAAGAGAGAGAGAGAGAGAACATTACTGTGAACCCATACTAGGCACCTAAGGCCCGTCCGTCACAGACGCGTCCGAAAGCAAAAAGAGGCCGGTCCCTTTTTTCGTTGTTCCACGTCACCACGTGACTTCCGGTCAACACCCGAAACTTCCGGTTGACACTCAATTCTCCATTCGGGGTCACGCTACGGTCAAACCATCGTTCATCCTGTTTTGCTCATCACTATTTTTTAAATCTTTATCATCTCTCACTTTCCTTCTTCCTCCTTTTCTAATATAGTAGTTCTAGCTCACAAAAGTCAGGATAATATCCCCATCTTGCTACACATTCTCCAAGGGTCCTATTCAAAGCAAAGATGTGCATCCCAGGATGCACTAAATAAGAAAGCTATTAGCATTACTGTTCCATTATATGTAAATTCTTAAAACATACTATAAAATAAGCACAGATGTAAATTGTTACCAGTAACTGAGAAAACTGACGAAGACTTTTACCCAAGATCACCTAGAGAATTAGCTAATTTTTTTATTAGTGAAATAGATCACTTATTAGGATTGAGCCTATTATAGTAGTGACCACACCAAGCGGAGTTTAACAGGTTTGAATACAGTGTCCCTTCTAGACTGGTTACCTAACCAAGGTGAAAGAGCTCAGACTGCCTTACTATTAACCCATAGCTGGAGGGAGAGTAGTTGGATTCATACATTTCCGAAGCGCTATGAGAACTGTAGCTTTGTCCAGAATTTGCACACGGGTCACCGAGTCCATTTCGTACGACTCTAACCATTGCACCACGCACCTCCAACAAAATAGGTAGGATAATGTCGAGATTGCTGGAAGACTGAAGAAATTTTCTCTCGTTTGATCTCAATCAAGATATTACCTGTGTTAAAATGCAATGATTAAAAAAATAAATGAATATTAAGTTCATGATATTAAAAAACAGAATCAGCTCTGTAAAACAGCCTTCCATTATGCGAATTTGGAGAAAAAAAAACTCAGCACATGTATTTTAATCAGGAAGAGTTGGTGAATATTTCAAATGAGAAATTAAAACACTATAATACATCTGCTTAACAAGTCTGTAAATAAAAGCTACACACACACACACACACACACACATATATATATATATATATATATATATATATATATATATATATATATATATATATATATATATATATATATATATATATATATATATGAAGGATTATACACACACACACATATATATATGTGTATTTATATATAAAAATAAATAAATAAATACACTCACACACGCACGGACGGACACACACACACACACACACACACACACACACACATATATATATATATATATATATATATATATATATATATATTCACATGTCTATATATCTATTTAATAGGAAACGTGTTCTGTTTTTTCTTTCTGCTTATTTATTTGTATTCGTTGATGTAATTCTCGCGCCTTTTTTTAATCATCCAAAATTCACCTCGGCGTCAGGATTTGTCATTATTTTAACGACTTTCGGGCAAAACAGCACACGATTCAATCTCATTCTACAATCAGGTTTCATTAACGTTACTCTGCATCTCGCAGCGTTCTGCATTTTTTTATTTGTTTAATTATTCGTTTATCTATTAAAACTAGAGAGAAGAAACAAAAACAAAAAAAACAACCCATTACTGTTTAGTAGTTTGGTTCGTTACTTGATTTAATCAATAATACCACGATTCTGAATTTTAGCAGGACAAGTGAGAACTAGACGAGTTCGAATCGCAGAAGGAAAACTTTTAATGAATGTGCCAGGAAATTGAGTCTACAAATATACATGTCACATATGATTAAATCAAACTTAACGGACCTAAATTCCACCATCGTATGTCACCCCGCCGAAAGAAAAAAAATAACAAAAATCAGGGAATTAACCGAATATAATGAAATTTTCAGTGTTATATATTAATCAATAAAAGATATAAGGCACCAGCGATTTTATTTAAAAACTTTTTTTTTTCAGATCAGTTTACTTTGAACCACGTATCTTTGAGAATCAGTCTTAAGCCTCAAAGTTACAGGTTCAAAGTTAACTGACTTGAAAAATGTAAAAGTTGAAAATAAAATAACTAATACATTATATCTGTTATTTGCTAATATATCAACACTGAAAATTCCATTAAATTCGGTTAATTCCCTGATTTTTGGTATTTATTTTATTTTGGTGGGGTGACATACGATAGTGGAATTTAGGTCCGTTAAGTTCGATTTAACCTCACGTGTTATAGTTTTAACATTGTGGGATTATTTAAATGTGTGTAGGTAGGCCTATTGACAGATAGGATTGGTGAGACGCCTGCCGCATAGGAGCTAAACGGTTCAATATCGAGATTAACTGGGCTGCAGCGCGTCGACATCTTCGCCGTCATGAACAACCAAATGCAGATGGAAATTTCCCTTGCAATGTGTTACCGCATCTGCAAGTCCAGAATTGGACTAATTAGCCACTAGAGGATCCAGAACTGTTGAAGACAAGGATTGACGTTATCGACGTCTTATTGTCATCTGCGACATACTTCCAAAATGAAAGGAAGGTGTAGGTAGGTAATAGTCATTAGTAATGGAATTGGCCGGGTTAGCTCAGTCGGTAGAGCATTCGGCTAGAAACCACAAGGTTCCTAGTTCAATACCGGCCCTCGTCAGCTCAGCGTATGAGTAGCACAGGGATCTGTGCGGTAAAGTAAGGAGCTGATGTTAGTTGTGGAGCTCCACCTCAGATGCAAAAACAATCTCCTTTGTCTAGCGCTAGTGACTCCCTCGCTGATTGGCTGATACCGACTTTAGGCCACTCCGAGGACTTTACTTATATGTAACAATTTGGGGTGTGTGTGGATATAAGGTTATTACGTTCGATAAGTGACGTATCGTCTAACTGAAGGAAAATGTAGATTCTATACTTAACATATACTGTTCTACTTATCTCTAGACTGGATCTAGTTGGTTATTGCTATTCTGGAACGGAGTTGTGGTATTCTGGATCTGTTGTTGGGGCTGGCATTTTCTCTGTTCTTTGAGTCTGGAAATTACTCGGGATTTTCTTGTGTCCGTTGGCTGTTATTGAAAACGAACACAAGACATTGTTGTTTTTCTCAGAACTCATATATTTTATTCTATATTTGTAAAATGTATTACAGGTCAGTTCTCTTCAAACAATCAGCAGAGACACTGACGTCCGCCTCCTCCGAAAGCTAAAGCAAAACTCCTCCAACTTTTCACTCTCTCTTTCACTCTTGTCACTGTTAAAGTCAATAGGTCAGCCTTTCACACGTCACCACAAAATTCTAGTTAATTTTCTCTATTACGTAACATCTACCTATAATCCTGGGTTTTCCACCTCATTATCTTGCAAAGTGTATTTTACACAAAATATGGAACATATTAGACTATCTATCTATCTATCTATCTATCTATCTATCATCATCATCATCATCATCATCATCATCATCGATTGGATTCAGGAACAAATATTAAGGGGGTTGCTATTATTTACTGCAGGTATTTTTGTGGCTGATAAAAAACAATGTGGGACGGGCAAGGACGGTCGCAGTGGCTGCAACTGAAAGTCTGGTCAGTGACTGATAGCATTATCTTGAGATTCTTCCTCCTCTGCTTTGTGTCCTTAACGGTGGGTCTGCGGTTGTTTTCAACGGAAGAGACAACATGGGTAGCTGTGAGATGCCTGGAGTCACTGTTCTCATCTTGGAATCTATCAATATAGATGATGATTTAATAAGCATTCAAAACCAGAAATCTGGAGTCTCAAAGGCAGTCGAATGTTGCCCCCCCCCCCCCATATCGCTCAGGTGAATTATGCCATGGCCTCACAGGCAATATATTTATATTTACAAAACTCCTCATCCAAAATCAGTTTTTTTTAGCGGGGTAAAGCTGGTCTGAATTTAATGTTATCTTAATCCTAGACCGGTTGCCGTACCGATATAACATAATCAGGGGTCTTAAACAATTATTAGTTTGTGATTTACGATTTAGGTTTTAGATTCAGAAAGAAAGAGAAAAGAAAGAAAAATAATTGCTGAGTGACAGCAAGTCTCCTCAAGTCTCCAGGACTTTTCGGAGTATTCTAATCTGATTTTAACAGACCTGTAGTTTAGATGGTCTCTATTCTTCCTCTGATTTCCAATTCGCACAAATTATTTTCCAGTACAATTATCTATTTTATTTTTTAAAATCTTATTTGTTTTCTATTTCGTTGCTGAGCCCATACTTTTTAAGAAGCAAATACAGCCGACCCAGACAAATGCTCGGTCTGATGGTGTTATAATCAGTTTAGGTAATCACAAGTAGTCTAACATTTTACAATGTGAAAGAAGGAAACGTGATTTTTTTTTTTGTGTGTGTATTTTGTCTGCTTTTGTCTTTCTTTTATTGTTTCTTTTATTTTATTAAAAATCTCATGTTTGGACATTTTGCCACTTGGCGGCGAACTTTCTTGCCTAATTCTTTGACACCTTGTCGCGAAAAAAATCAGTCTCGTTTTTTGTTCAACGTGTTTATACCTTTAGTATGTCAAAAAGTCAAATAATAAGTACATTGCATCTACAAAAAAAAAAAAAGACAGACAAGTCAAAATATTGAATTAGAAAATCTATTTAAGATATTAGATTATCCAATATACAATTCTTAGTACTTGCTGGTGTGTGGAGGGACATAGAAGTCATTTAGTGTAAAACCATGTTGGAACCTTGTACTAGGTGAGGGTGGAGGTACTACCAAAAACAGATCAATGGAAATGCCCGTTAGTACCCATATATATATATATATATATATATATTTACAAACTCCGCCGCACCAGCAGGATGCGACACAAGGTCAATTTCTTAAGCGGAGTTTTAACAGGTTTAAATTCAGAGTTTTCCTTCTCTTAGACTGGTTGCCTAACTAAGGTTAAAGAGTCCAGTCTTCCCTACTATTTACCCATAGCTGGAGGGAGAGTATAATTCATACCGTTCCCAAGGGTATTAGCGCTAAGTGAAATGAAATTACAACGTCCACGATTTGAACTCGGGGCGACGAGTCCATTTCCAATGACTTTAATATATGTACCACCTGCCTGATGCCGCTCCTAGAGAGAGAGAGAGAGAGAGAGAGAGAGAGAGAGAGAGAGAGAGAGAGAGAGAGAGAGGGGGGGATCTATCTATCTCAACGAGAGTGCATAAGCATTATACGATTTAGTACCGAATATGCATGCCGAAAAAAGGAGGGGGTAAGGAAAAAATATGATTTTGTAAAAATTACCCAGTATCTATCACTTAAGCATAACATTTATCATCTTGTTGTAGATAGTATAAATAGTTCTTTTTAATATCTTAAATGCAAGTCATCGTGTCATTTTTTTCTATTAAATTTAACTTTTAACTTAACTAATCAAGACATACCAGAATTTGATAAACATATACAGCTCATTCACCTGTGATATATATAAATCTAATAGATTGCAATGCAGGTATTAGAATAATGATTTATTAGACTTATTTTTTTTTTGAAATATTTTTTGTTGTTGTTGTTGTCTAAAAGAACTACAATGGTTGGATTACAAAAATGCTAATGATACCGAGTACTCGCTTAGTTACCTCCTTTTAGAAATGACCTCACCTCTTTTATATTATATATATATATATATATATATATATATATATATTAGTAAAGGAAAAAATAAGGGTCTGTCATGGTTTTGTTGCATAGCCTTCTTACCGGCACTAAATATCTATATGTTATATACTTCTCTTACTTCTTACTCTGGTCGTATCTTCTTCTGGCCGGCTTGGTTCTTCTATCATCTATCTTGGTCTGGTCTTGTCGTGGTGTTTCTTGGGGATTTCGGGTCTGGTTTCTATTGCTATGGATTTCTTATTATCAGAAGCCCTGTGTCATTGTTAGCTTTTAGTAATAACCACAAGACTTCGATTTACGATGATGTTACTTTATTCATAAACCCCCATACCAGACAATGCGCGCGGATCCTTACATCTTGCTAGTTTGGCTTCTAACTTCTAACTCTCCAAGTTACTTGCTTAGTATCCTTAAACCGGAAGGGGGCTTTCTATCACCTTCCAGTTCTCACGATCATCCCCAGACCGCAAGGTCAGAGTGAAGTCAAACGCTGTCACTCACTCTCAAGGCCATCAGCTGTACTGATTGCCATAATGATTTCTACACTACCTTAAAATGTATTAGGTCGAATAATTATGTAACAGTTTCAATCAAATTTTGATTGAAACCATGGTAGACTCTATTATTATTATTACTGCTGTATGTTTTTTTTTAATATATTGAGCACTTTTGGATTATTTACTGATGGCACTGCAATTGAAAAGCTAAAGTGTTAATTGCATACATATATATATATATATATATTATATATATATATATATATAATATATATATATATATATATATATAAATCATCCACAGACACGTTTTTCGAAGTTTAATTCTCATCAGTGCGGCTCGACTTTTTAACAGCTACCTCTTGCCGGGATCGAAACCCGAGAGAATTTTCATCTGCAAAGTTCCTTAACCTTGCAACTGTCAGTCTGGGGTGAACAATTAATTGATACATACTTACAGGATATGTTTTTACAATCACCAGAGAAATCAAGTCTGTAAACAACAACAACAGGCGAGTAACGGCTTACGCTAAACGGTGAAATTTCAATTAATGTCTCTCCTACAGTGCTCTACCATTGGAATTGGGAGCATATATATATATTATATATATATATATATATATATATATATATATTTGGAATAAAAGGCCTTAAATTACCATGGGTATCGTGGTTATGGACCATTTCCACTCGCGAGTGTGCTCACGAGCTTCTTCAGACCAGTCGCGAGTGGAAATGGTCCAGAACCACGATACCCATGGTATTTAAGGCCTTTTATTCCCAAATAACTTTGCTCTGTTTACAATAATTAAACATTGAGCTCTCATATGGAACCTGAACTCTACAACAAACTACTGGTAGAGAATTAGGACCCACCTAGAATCATCTTGTACCAAGAAACTTGGTGCCGCACCAAAGTATATATATATATTGAACAGAGAAATAAAGGAAAGAACGTATTGAATGGATAAAATAGGATATTTTAATTAATTTAACTTACACCTGTTTCGGTCAGGAATTTATCCATGTGTACAGTGTTCTATTTATTATTATTTTTAAATAACAAAATGAAATGAAATAATAATAATAGAAAAATGTAAAAATGTTCCGCACACAAAGAAATATCGACCATCGATATATATATATATATATATATATATATATATTATATATATATATGTGTGTGTGTGTGTGTGTGTGTGTGTGTGTGTATGTGTGTCTGTGCGTGTGTGTGGTTGTGTGTGTCTCTCTGACTCTCTATCTGTGCGTGTATGTGTATGTATGTTTGTATGGTGTGTGTGTGTGTGTGTGTGTGTGTGTAATCTTCTTCTCAGAGATATTGTCAGAGTTAATTAAATACCTTGAAGGATCTAATCTAACGAAACGCCGTGTAAAGATATTATCGTCCTCCGAATAACCAACAGAAAAGATAATACTATTTATCTATTCGACAAGCTGTTATGAATAATGAAAAAAAAATATTTTAATCACCTTTCTGTGTATATGCATTATTCATGATGTGAATATGTAAAATATGTTTTTTTTCTTTGGTGGAATGAAGATTAAAAAGTAGGTGTCATTATCTTAGCTTCATTCTCCAATGTTTTTTGCCCATTTATTTATGAATGCAATAACTTTAGAACATATGGAGCTATACTCACTAAATTAACTCTTTGCGTTCTATCCTAACTGCATGCCCCATACACACGACCTTGAATCACATTCTATGCGTGTCGAACGGGTTGAGTATATAACTGCACACGAAATCTACAAATTCCAGCTGATGAAAATAGATGTAGAATAGATAACTGTCTAAGATCACACACACAAAAAAGGGTATCCTGGGTAAAACATTAGATTGTAGCCAGTATTAAGGCCCGTGTTCGGGAGCTCTAGGAAGTGTAAAGTACCGTTGCGAGATGAATGACATACCTCGGAGCACAAAACGGGCACGAACGTGTCTTGCGTCCAAAATGAGTAAAAATATTTCAAAAGGAAAATGTGAAGTGAGGGAGACTTTGATTAAGCGAAAAAAAGCAGCAGCACCAGCAGCAGCAGCTTAAGAATTAATTGCACGCGCACGTCACGAGCACTCTTTTTTTTTTAAATATAGAAAAAGAGAGTGAGCATTCTGACTTACTGGTAAAGCTGGCGTCCACGCTTCGGAAAAGACATAATATGATTAAAAACAGCAGAGATAAAAGACGTTGATATAAAACCGATGACACATCTACCATTGAATAGATAAGTAATTCCTTTTTCATTGACTTCACACAGAAATATTGCTGACACCTCACATAGCCAAAAACTAAAAGGAACTTCACTCTATGTATATCTCTATATAATTTTGTTTGTTCTTCGTTTGATTATTAAACTCATCATTCGAAATCCTGTGTTTGTCGTCTTTCCTATCCCAAGTATCGTCTTCATTCTGAAAATGTGTTCCCACCTGTAAAGATATCTATTCTACAGGAACCTTGGAGCTGTACCCTGGACAACTGACTCTCAGTTCTGGGCAAAATATAAATGTAATTTGAGTCCGAGGTTATCGGTCGTGACAAAAGAAACTATGGCCGCTTTAACACTTTAATTTAAGAGAACGCTTGGAGCCAGGAGAATTGGCGGAAATGGTCAGCACAATTTTTCGTGATCGATCAGGGCATAAAACATTGAGGATATGTTGAAAACTGCAAGCGATAGACTTTGTTTTCAGACTTTTGAAGTTCGGAAATCGTTTACTCAGATCAGTTTTCATTCATCAAATAGAAATGGACTCTCTTGTCGATTTCAACGCATGAGGGTTCATCCAATAAATAACCTACACATTGGTTTTGTTTCGATATTGAAACCCAATCAACGGCAGACCTCATGTTTTTCAAATTCAGAGATTTCCTTCTCCTAGACTGGTAACCTGATCAAGGATAAAGAGTCCAGTCTGCCCTACCATTTTATCCATAGCTGGAGGGAGATTATAAGTATTCATACCTTTCCCAATGGTATTAGCGTTATGTGAAATGCAAACAGCCTTATCTGGGATTTGAACCCGGGTTGACGAGTCCATTGCCTACGACTCTAACCATTATGCCACGCGCCCCTATAGCAAGTAAATTCACCAAGTACACTTTCAATGTCATTACTTTCCGATTCTCTCAAACCTGAATCTTTTCTCTGTACAACTTGATATTTCTCAACTTTTTTTCATGGTTTCTCTTAGAGTCATATTTCCGGTCAGCAGAAAGTGAAGCCATTTTAAAATCACTCGCAAAAGTATGCGCCCGCTGGGCGCAAATATTTAATTTTGAATGTAACAAAATATTGTATTAAATTAGAAAGACTAAAGAAACTAAATAAGAACAAATATACTACATTTATTTTAATGTTATTTTAATTGATTTCTATATAAAATTATATATATGATTGATTTTCATTCGTTTGAGAATAACATGATAGTATTTGCAATCAGTAACAGGAAATAATTATTTATAAAACTCCCTTTTGTTAAAATCATTATGCAAATTATTCCCTCCAAATACTATGTTAATCTTTATTTCTTACAGATATAGAGCACACATTTCAAGATTT
>CM042152.1:51698261-51705761 GCA_023376005.1 Doryteuthis pealeii
ATATATATATATATATATATATATATATATATATATATATATATATATATATATATTATGTGAGGTCGCATATGGCGCTACTGGTACTATGTAACCCAACCCAGTACTACCTGTCTCATAGTCGGGTTATCGACGACTAAACCGGTTACCCCACCAAGCCTATCTGGTGAGGAGGATGGCTAGACATCCAGCAGGACGAAAAACAAAACTTGTCAAAGGGCGGATGAAGCCTTTCACTCAACGGCCATCTAGCAAATAACATACGCGGGGACGTAGAAATACTTGGATTGGTATCCAGGCGCGTAGCAAAACCACCGGGAGAGATGCATTCCTCAGCCTTGTCAAGGCGAGTGTCTAGGAGAAGGAAAACTCCAAAATTTAACCTGCGGCGGCTGCTGCAGCCAATGATGTTGACTTCTTTTTGGCTCAAATGTGGCAGTCATTTAGAGAGTGGGATTGGTTCTGTGCAAAACCTTTCCTCACTTAAAATAGCTTCAGGCACAGGCATTGCTTGATATGCAATACATGTCTTGTCCTTTATAAGTTTTTGAAGCTCACCATTATATTGTTTGAACTGTTGAGCTTTTTTTTCTTTTTTTTATTGTTACTATATCAATCAATGGCAATACTTGAACACGAGTTTGCTGCCATCATATATATATATATGTGTGTGTGTGTGTGTGTGTGTGCGTGTGTGTGCGTGCGTGCGTGTGTGCGTGTATATATATAGATATATAAATGTGAGGTAGTCCAAATGATTGGTAAGTAAGGGATGATTCTATTTGGGATCATCGAAATCTCACTGTACAACCATAACTGTTGGTTTCGGTTTCTATAAGACAAAATATTACAAGTCGGGAAGAAGAGATTAGCTTAAATGTTGGAAATAGAAAAGTTAGTTATCACATTATACACAACACTTGGGCCATAGATGATCAGCACAATAAATATAGCTAAGCCCCCATATATATATATATATATATATATATATAATATATATAATATATATATATATAAGATTTTTGGATGTTTATTTTAATTTTAGAAGCATTGTTGAATAAATATATATTGATATTTATATTTTTTGCTTGAAGGCAATTACAATGCGCATATCGCATAAAATTCGATAACTAACCTCGGGCTTTAAGCTCTTCGACGAAGGAAATAAGATTTTTGGATACTTTATTCAACAATGCTTCTAAAACAAAAACAAATATCAAAAAATCTTATTTCCTTCACCGAAGACCTTAAAGCCCGAGTTTGTTATTGTTCACTCAGCGCGCCCCCTTGCCTCATATGTAGAGACGTCTCAGTATCATTGACATGTTAATTTCGCAGGAATTTCTCGTGCTGTACCGTGGCTGAAGCAGTATAGTTCTGACTATCCTGCTAAGTCCCGGTTTTCGATTTCTGTCGGAGTGAAATCGTTAGTATAATCGCTGATGAGACTTAATAAAGTTGAATCAGTCTGTACGATATTCTACACACCGTGTAATTCTTTGTGAAATTCACTTGTCATTATTATCTTCTATAATTATCGAATTCTATGCGATATGCGCATTGTAATTGCTTCAAGCAAAAATATAAATATTATATATATATATATATATATATATATATATATATATATATATATATATTGGTTTCGAGGTTGATTTTGAAGGCTATCACAATGCAGGTGTAAAGAAAAAATAAGGTAACAATGGTATTATTTGTTAACCTGTGATTTATTCTTAATATTAATATTTCGAGATAAAATCTCTTCTTCAAAAGTACACTGGAACTGAAGTAGTTGTCGTCTTGTTATGGCATTTTTAGTTAAATGATTTTTTTTTTGAAAATGTTACTGATGGTATTTTTTTATAACTGTTTCTCGTGTTGTATGTTTACGTGAGTGTGCTTTTTTGTTTGTACGTGTGCGTATGTTGTCATGTGCGTGTAGACTGTGATGTCATGACCGTATCCACGCGCGTGTGTGCGTATGAAAGACCGTATCCCCATGCGTATGTGCGTATGAAAGAGAGTATTTGTGTTTGTGTATATATATATATATAAATGTAAGGTAATTTAAATTATTGGTAAGTATGGGATGATTCTATTTGGGATCATCGAAATCTCACAGTACAACCATACTGTATGCTCTTGTACGTGCAAACATATATACTCATACAAGTGTTGTATTGTCTTCGCCCGGAAAACGGAACTTCCAGCAGAGGGACAAAGAGAAAGATAAAAATATATATTTAAAAAGGAAGAGAAAGCGGAAGAGAGGGTTTCCGGTCAAGGAAGCAGGGAGAAGATAAAGAAATATATAACAAAGGTCCGTTATCAGATCAAAAGATAAAGATGCGTAGGCGTGTCGTCAATACAAAAGCCAGAGGGTCGAGTCGTCAGTTAGATGAGTCAGACAGGAGAGAGAGGACGGCGAACAGAGTGTAAGAACACAGAGACGCCAGCCGGCAGCCGAAAGGACACTTCACGTTTCCCGACAGAAAACACCCCTTGGACACTCATTGTAAGCTCTGCGCCTTCACCACCCACTCACCGAAGAAAATAAAGAAGGGTCCTCTCTTTGTACATACGTATCTGTTGTTTATTGAAGTCCAGTAGTCGGTAGTAGCTGACTCCTAACATACATCGCTTTGGGTACAGTGAAACCCAGTACTAACATACACGAATTTAGCGTCGTGAATTTGAAGCCGCTATGTAACATAAGGTTTCTTTTTGTTTTTGTTTTGTTTTGTTTTACGGCATATCAACCTCAGTGGGTCATTTAATGCCGATAAAGTTTTGAAATAAATTAATTCTAAATGGATAATACAATTTTTTTATAAATACATTTTTCTATTTAACAAATAGATGGGACCCTAACAGGTACTACCACTACGGGTCAGAGTGGACCAGGGAGCAATGGTGATGAAGGGGTGCTCCACATCCCCCCAAACCTCCAAAACTGGAACCTCACCATCAGATAGAGTTTAACGTCATTCCCAGGACATGTAGACCCTCAGTCATTGCCTTCTAGCATCCATATGATACAAATGGGTGGGGCTTGCCATAAGGGCAATAGGGTTGGGAAAATCATATAGGTGGTAGGGTTTGACGTGACAAGCCGATTGATAGGAGGGGGCCTCTCCGACCGCCCGTCTAGCCCAAGATATGGCCAAAGTGGAGTATTGCAAATCATGAACTGCTCATCCACCTGGGTTCTATCCTTAAGCATCACGGTCGCCAACCAGGGCCAACAGGTGGCCCCATTGGGGGAGTCTTACCCCTCTTCAGAGGTGCAGTCGGTGCATTCTAACGCGCCAGCCGACAGGGCGGATAGCTCAATGTATAATGATCAATAAATTGTATCTCCTGCCTTGGGTTACCCTATTTGGGTTAAGGTAGCTCGTTATGTGAAATTGTTGTTAGCTACATCTAAATCTTATAATGGCAACATTAATTTTTCCACATGCTAGCAACTTATGAAAAAAACGTCTTGGAAGAATTCATCAGGAGGAATCTTCCATAAAAGAAATTAGAGACTATGTTTTAGGGAGTGAACAGAGTGTCATTAAGAAATATCAAATGAATGTATGCATCGAGGTAGAAAGTTATTTTATTTCCTTATCACCACCACTTCAATGAGTACTCTTGTGTCTTGCTTATTCATTTTCTAGTGGTGAATGGCTGATAGTCTGTTTCAGGTCGATAGATTGTGATGCCTCTTACAAAAAGTGGGCAACTGTTGACTGATTGGCCAGTCATGAAGAATTGAAATGTCTCGGTCTTTGTATTCACAAAACTGTTGGTTTTGCTTTCTTTAAGAAAAAAAAGAGGGCAAGAAGAGATTAGCTTAAATGTTGAAAATAGAATAGTTAGTTATCACATTACACACAACACTTGGGCCATAGATGATCAGCACAATACATATAGCTACATATAGCTACGCCCACACACACACATATATATATACGGGTTAGCTCAGTCGGTGGAGCGTTCAGCTAGAAACCACAAGGTTCCTAGTTCGATATCCGGCCTCGCCAATTCAGCGTATGAGTAGCACAGGGATCTGTGCGGTAAAGTAAGGAGCTGATGGTAGGTGTGGCGCTCCATCTCAGACGCTAAAATAATCTCCTTGGTCTAGCGCTAGTTAAAAGGGATAGACTAAGGGCCGGGTTAGCTCAGTCGGTAGAGCGTTCGGCTAGAAACCACAAGGTTCCTAGTTCGATACCCGGCCTCGCCAACTCAGCGTATGAGTAGCACAGAGATCCGTGCGGTAAAGTAAGGAGCTGATGGTAGGTGTGGCGCTTCACCTCAGACCCTAAAATAATCTCCTTGGTCTAGCGCTTGTTAAAAGGGGATAGACTCCCTCGCTGCATGGCTGATACCGACATTAGGCCGCCCTGACGACTTTACTTTATATATATATATATATTTATATATATATTTATATATATATATATATATATATTTAATAGGTATGCCCGCCTAATTGATTAATTAATTAATTATTAATTAATTAACTTTCAAAATTAGGTACGACTTCAATTAAGCACATCTCCCAAAAATTGTCGGCTAAAGAAAAAGCCATATCATAAATACATCGCTTGTGTATCTACTTCTCATACTGTCATGTAGAAGTCACTATAAGTGGAATAGGAACCTATTTCTGAACAAAACGAAAAAATCTAAGAGGGTCCGTTTGGTGTAGGGGTAAGATGCTCGCCTGTAAGGTTGACAGTCGGGTTTCTAATCACGCACAAGGCGGTCTTTCTATCTATAGTTCTGTTGATGAGGCCTAATAGGCCGAAATGTACATGCAAAGATTGATTTTTCTCGATTTATTTAGCCTTACATTTAATAGGTATGCCCGTCTAATTGATTAATTAATTATTAATTAATTAACTTTCAAAATTAGATACGACTTCAATTAAGCACATATTCTCCCAAAAATATATATATATATATATATTTATTGTGCTGATCATATATATATATATATATATATATATATATATATTATATATATATATATATTTGTTGAATTTTTAAATAATTGTTTTCCATAGGCAACTACCCAGGTTTCAAATTCTAGAATTTCGAATTCTATACGATATACGCATTGTTATTGCCTTCAAGCAAAAAAAATATAAATATACTTTATGCTTCTAAAAACAAACATCCAAAAATCACACACTATATATATATATATATATATATATATATATATATATATAAGAGAATATCAAAATTAACATGAGATTCGTTTATTTGGTCAGCGCTCTCTCAAGAGATTGATCTTATGATTCCGAAATAACTTAAATGATCGAAAGGGCCAGCAAAGCATTTGGTGGACTCGAGAAACGTCTGTGGTTGAATAGAGCTGTCACCATCAGAACGAGGCTCAGAGTGCAAGAATCATTTGTTTTGTCTATACTCCTGTATTCTTCTAAGACATGCACTACGTATCATCGACACATAACATCCTTGAAGCGATTCCCTCATTCACGTCTCAGTGGGATTTTAAACGTTGCGTGGCAGCCTCTCAAACCAGACGCCATTGTCCTGCAATCAGCCAATGTGTTCAGCATAGAAATGCGCATCATACGAAGGAAGATTGACATCTTGATTGCCATATGATGGAAGACGGTTGGAGCAACTGTTTTATGGAGAACTACAGTGTGGGAAACGTCCGAGGCACAAACCCAAGAAAGTTTAAAATATAATAATATGATTTAATATATATATATATATTATATATTATATATATATATATAGGAAATTTTTTATTTTATAGAGATAAATTTTATTTATATAATTGGAATAACCATGACAAGCAAATTCGGCGAATACCGTCTGCGACGTGATTTGGCGAGTTTTCGTGTGTGGCCTGTCCGGTTGGCTTAGGATAGAGTCTCTGACTCTGCTCTCTGGGTTTTCCGGTTCGATCTATGTCGGGGGAGATCGTAGGTATACACTGCTGATGAGACCAAATTAGGTCGAAGCGGCTGTACAGTCGCACACGGTATTCGCCGAATTTGCTTGTCATGATTATTCCAATTTTATATATATATATATATATATATTATATATATATATATATATATATATGTGGCATAAAAAACTTAATACTCTTAGTATAAGACAGAAATAAAGTGATACTCTCCATACTGCGTATAGGGCACACACAAATCACCCATTTTTACTTTTTAAAAAGAGATGTATGCCCAATATGCAAGGTACAGCTCACTATCAAACATACCCTGCTAAACTACAATAGTCTCAGACAAACCTGCACCAAATATTATCGGACAAAAAATTTAAAAGACATTTTTTAAAATACAAACCCAGAAGCAATCTTTTCAACAAGATCTCACAAAACATAATCGAATACTCCATAAAACCACTACTTTAAAAACTGAAATCCATATGTAAAAACAATTCTATATAAACTTTTCTGTAATTAAATGACCCACAGAGGTTGATATGCCGTTAAAAGAACTCAAACACAAACTCAAATGTTGAAGACTGGGAGAGGACGCCTACGAATCGTTCCGTTTGGAAGACAGTTATTCGTGGCAAGGTGGTTCGCGTACTCCATTTTGAAGCTTTATGGAACGTCGGACTTCGTGAACAAATTTCTCACATTTAAGTCTGAGTATACATGTAGTGTGAGAGTGACAGGGCTTGATTGTCAAGGGCCCACCTTCTCAGTCATATGCCGTCCGGTGGTGAGAGCCAATCATGTGAAAAATATGTGTATACAGGAGGGGGTCTCACGTGTCATTTATGCGACAAGACTAGTAATAACAAAGCTACACTTCAGAGCCAAATGCGTGCTCACAACAGAACTCATTGTCGAAATGGCTTTCCTCTGTTCAGAATTGGCAATCACCATATATATTATCCCTGACGATAACCTAAAACCAAAACTAACAAAAGATTGACAAAAGTTAAAAGACAAATACGAATGTTTCTTTTGATTTATTGATTTATTTTATTTTCCCCGTGGAATAATTTGTGAGTGATCTAAAGCCAATTCTATCCTTCTAGAACAACA
Source organism: Doryteuthis pealeii (assembly GCA_023376005.1). Taxonomy (NCBI): domain Eukaryota; kingdom Metazoa; phylum Mollusca; class Cephalopoda; order Myopsida; family Loliginidae; genus Doryteuthis; species Doryteuthis pealeii. The sequence continues at coordinate 51,705,310 of CM042152.1, forward strand.
ATATAGGTACTATTTGACCCACAACTGCAAGGATAAAAGAGTTCATAACTTTCCCAGTCTGAAAATAAACGTAAAAGCGAGAACGGAGTCCGGACCCGGTTACTAAGACTTTAGACAGGTGTTCGAATCTGCTGGCTTAGACTTTAGATACTACACCACGTGAACCTCCATGCAACGGACCAATCAATGCACACAGAAAACCAGGCCTTGGTTTGGTTTGGTTTGGTTTGGTTTCACGGCATATAAACCTCAGTGGGTCATTTAATGCGATAAAGTTTTGAAATAAATCAATTCTTAATGGATAATACAATTTTTTAATAAATACATTTTTCTATTTAACCCATAGATGGGACCCTAACAGGTACTACCACTCCGGATCAGAGTGGACCAGGGAGCAATTGTGATGAAGGGGTGCTCCACATTCCCCAAACCTCCAGAACTGGAACCTCACA
>CM042152.1:51708261-51718261 GCA_023376005.1 Doryteuthis pealeii
CTCAGCAGATGGTGAAGATTCAAACACATTTTTGCCTCTAGACATTCACAGATGCATTTCAAGTTTAGATTTGTTAGAAGCGATCAGTTGTATGTTTTCTGTTATAATTAAAACTCAGTAATAGAAATCGATTTGTCTTTTCTATAATTATTCTTGCTAAACTTTTATCAACAGATTTCATTTGATGCTTGATTAGCTGACACTATAAATCGCTTGCGAGTGAATAGCATTCATGATAAAAGGAAGCCATCGGAAAAATATATATACATCGGTGTATTTTAAGTATATACTTGTGAAATTACGATAATATACATACAATAGTATAAGATAGTATATGTGTTTTACACACACACACACGCACACACGCACTCACACTTACAGGCACACACACACACAACACACACACACACACATATATATATTATATATTATATATATATATATATATATAATTGATTTTTTCTCTCAATCTCTTTCCATGAAATATATATATATACATATACATATATGGACATATGGAGGATCAAACTGTATATACACTGCGTTTCAAATTATTAACGAGGTGATATTTTTCATTTTGTACCAAAAATACCGATTGGAATTTAACGGAAATTTTCACAGTATAATGGGAATAGGTGTATCCGCAGGTGGTATAAAAAGTGTATTATTCTGCGCAACGCGATATAGAAGTGTCCCAGACATTAAACAAGTGTCATTATACTCGTGCAATTATGAGTCGCAAATGTGACTTGACCCCTTCTGAGAAAGATACTATAACATCTGAACTTTCCAAAGGCAAGTCTATATTAGAAATATCCAAAATGATTGGAAGATATCACCAAACTGTGAAACGATTTGTTGCAGCTGCAACGAAGGTACGTAAGAGGGCCGATAAGGGTCAATCGAGGGTTGTTTCCCGATGTTCTTTGTCACGAATGAAACGTGAAGCTGTAAATAACCCATGCCTGACGAGTGGGGCACTTTTCAGAAGCATTGGAGAAGCAAGAAAGCCCAGAAGTACTCGCTGTCGCCTTCTGAAAAAGGTCGGGGCATCAGTGAGGAGCTGACGGTAGGTGTAGCACTCCATCTAAGATGTAAAACAATCTCCCTGGTCAGGCACTAATAAAAAGAGGATAGACTTCTTCACTGTCCAGCTGATACCGACAATAGGACACTCTGCCAACTTTACTTACTTGTATAAAAAACAACTGTGTTGTGTTGGTCTCACTAATGATTATTAGCTTAGATATATATATATATATATATATATATATATATATATATATATAAGAGAGAGAGAGAGAGAGAGAGAAAGAGAGAGAGAGTCAGATAGCCTAATCTCGGATCATCAGGGTTATCTGCGATGAATTAAATTAGTTAATAAATTAATTAATTTAATTCAATTGGTTCATCACAGATAGTTCTGATGATCCTAACGAGATGAAACCCGAGTAGGTATTTTAACTATACCATTTTACTAAATCTGTTCCGCAAATGTATTGAGCAGTCTTATATTCATTATGACCCCGACTCATGACAAAGCCTCGATTGACAGAAATACACATGCAAATACGTTTGAAATGGGCAAAGGAGAACACGAAGGTCGATTTCTCAAAAGTACTGTTCACAGATGAAACTCGTGCAACACTTGATGGCACTGATGGTTGGAGTAAAGGTTGGGTCGTAAATGGATGTGATCCTCATCACTGCTTGAGACGCCAACAAGGAGGAGGAGGTATTAAGATTTGGGCTGGTATTATTAGAGGTATCATGGTTGGTCCGTGGAGAGTGCCTAACGGTACGAAAGTAACCGGAGATGCTTATATAGCCTTCCTCACAGAGCACCTGGAATCTTGGCTAAAAAGGCAGAGAATCACCTTCAGGAGAACCATCATATTTATGCAAGATAATGCTCCTTCGCATTCAGCGCCCAAAACTACGGAGTACCTGCAAGAATTAGGCTTCTGTGGACCTCGGAAGATGAACTGGCCGGCCAGTTCTCCAGACTTAAACCCAATTGAAAACTTGTGGAGCATTCTGAAGCGACGTGTTTTTGAGAATGGACGCCAATTTAGAAGTAAAGATGACTTGTGGCAGGAAATAGTCAACGTATCATGTGAAATTAGATCAGAGGAGATCCAGATATTAACATGTTCGATGGACCAGCGCCTTTTCCAAGTCATTTTTAAAAAACGATGACATATCTCATATTAGCTAACTTCACTATCATTTTTGAATTCTTTTTAGTTTTTTTATTTCAATTTAATTTTATCTTAGTTACAGTATGTATCCATAAAATCTATAAATGAAACAATAAAAGTATTATTTTCTTTTTTACCGGGATTTTTATTACACCTCGCTAATAATTTGACACAAGAAGAATTTTAATAAATTAGGTAAATGACCATAACTTCTGTTACTTTTTGTATAACCTTACACTTTTTAAGGAGAAGGTGTATATACAGATTATCATTATTCTGTGATAATTTCGTTAAATTTGATCAGTAGTTTGTAAATAGGAGGGAAAAGTGACACTTCTTTAATAATTTGAAACGCAGTGTATACATATACATATCTGAACATACGGAGCATCAAGCTGTATCCAATAGTTCCACTTTTTAGCCGTAGGTGGTTACCCAGGATGTCAATGATGCAACCCTGGTAGATGGGCAGTCCATGACACGCAGCATTCCACTTTGGCTCTTATTTAGGCTAGACGAGTGGTCGGGGAGGCTCCCTCTGATCAATCGGTTAGTTACGTCAGACCCTAGTACCAATGTGATTGTCCCAACCCTATTGCCCTTATGGCAATCCCCAAACCGTTTTATCCTATATGTAAAGTAAAGTCGTCGGGGCGGCCTAATGTCGGTATCAGCCAATCAGCGAGGGAGTCTATCCCCTTTTCACTGCGCTAGACCAAGGAGAGTGTTTTTGCGTCTGAGGTGGAGCGCCACACCTACCATCAGCTCCTTACTTTACCGCACAGATCAATGTGCTACTCATACGCTGAGTTGGCGAGAGTCGGTATCGAACTAGGAACCTTGTGGTTTCGAAAGCCAAATGCTCTACCGACTGAGCTAACCCGGCCCTTGATGGCTAAATGTCCTTGGTATGATGTGAAACTCAATCTGATAGAGAAGTTTCAATTCTAGAGCTTTGGGGAATATGGAGTACCTCTTAATCACCATTACTTCCAGGTCCAGTAAGTTAATTAAGTCGAAGTTAACAAAAGATACAATAAGATTTCACCTCTCTCTCAAGAAAAAAAGAAACAGCCTGATGTGATAAATTCGTGAAAAACAAAGAAGCTCTTGTTTACTATCATTGTCACTACGAAAAGTCTTATCGTTGTCACTACGAGAAGTTTATGAATGAACAAAACCAAACAATAAGCAGACTCACCTCCAAACCGAAAGCGAGAGAAAAAGATAACCTGTTGATCTAAGTCAATTGACCGTGACGCTGACGCGTGTCCCTGATATCCATGGCCATTAACTCCCTCTTCTCTGCCTACCGTAACTGGATATCACCCGACCACAGTAGTCCGCGTGCTGCCTCCTAAGAGAAGAGAGGAAGAAGTTTGTTTTGGTCAGTAAATTAGGGTTACATCAATTAATTAAATAGTAAAACATCAGTTAATATTCTAGAAGGCGATGTCCTGGGTATTGAGTTAAACTATCTGATGGTGGGGTTCCAATTCTAGAGGTTTGGGGAATGTGGAGCATACCTCCATAGCTGTTGCTCCCAGGCCCACTCTGGGCCGAAGTGTCGGTACCTGTTTGGGTTCCATTTATGGGTTAAGTAGAAATAAATGTGTTTGGAAGAAAACTGAGTACCCATCTGTTACAATCTGTTGGGCCATCGTGTATGCCTTAAGCAAGAGCGCTTGTCCATTGGAATTGGATCCTTGGTAATCCTCTGATAAGTCCTTTGGTTCTTCTGGTAAAGATTCCTCAGTTCCTTCGTCAATGGTCGTAAGTTCCTCCTCAATGATTGCAAGTGAACCGTGGCAAGTATCAGTGTTTAAGTAGTGAATCAGCCACGCATTATGGTTGTTGGTTGGCCGGAGAAGTAAACCACGTGACATTGGCTAGTCTACAAATACAGGTGGGGAACTGGAGCACACCTTATATACAAAAAAACTCCAACACCATCAAGAATGAATAAAACAAAATGTTTTTGGCATAAAATGACCCAATGGGTTGACATGCCTTAAAACCCAACCAACCAACCAACCAACCAACTCATATAAATAAGATTGCTTTATTCTTGGTTGTATCTATAATGTAACATTTTGCATCGAAACGAAAATATTTCGTTGAAAGTTATTCTTTCGTTGTCATCTAATGCATAAAAACGATGATATTTTTGTTAAAATGCATCGACATAATATAAATATCAAAGATTTCTGTCGAGAAATAAAAATTTTACTATCGAAATGGGCATTAAGGAATGCCGGTGGAAATACAATGCAACAAAAAGAAAGATAATATAATATTTGATAAAAAAAAACCCATACATTAAAAAGACTGATGTGAAATACATGAAACAAAAATGATTTTATATCGCTGAAGTTGCCAACGGATACTAACCCTAAAATCCATATAATGGATTTAAACATTCCAGGAAATCTTTATGGCTTTCATTAGAGGGAGTTAAAAATGTTCCCAAAACTTAAATAAACCTTTCAACAACTATTTATTTGTAGTGTTCTCTTTCGTTTAAAATAAATTTCACTTGAACACGTTTTCAACATCCCATGAAATCTAATCACAATGCCTTTCCTTTCTATATATGTTTTCTCTCTCTCTCTCTCTCTCTATATATATATATATATATATATATATAGAGAGAGAGAGAGAGAGAGAGAGACAGAGACAGAGGGAAAGAGAGAGACATACAGAGACAGACAGAGACAGAGACAGGGGGATAGATAGATAGATAGATAGAGACAGAGAGACAGAGAGACAGAGAAACAGAGAGAGAGAGGGGGGCATATATAAAATGGAAAAACATGGTGATTAGATTTCATGGGATGTTGAAAACGTGTTCAAGTGAAATTTATTTTAAACGAAAAAGAACACTACAAATACATAGTTGTTGAAAGGTTTATTATATATATACACACACACACACACACACACACACACATATATATATATATATATTCGTTTGAACCATTGTATTTACATTGGTTTGGTGGTTGGTTTTAAAAGCTATCACAATGCAAGTGTAAAGAAAAAGAAGGTAATTATGGCGTTACTTGTTACCTTTCAGTTTATTCTTGATATTTCGAGAGATTTCTGAAAGTCTGAAGTTGTTGCTAGTAATCGTTCATTCTGTTAGCACAGACAAAGATATCCACATAAACGCCGATAATTTGGAAGATATAAGACACAAAACAGAATGAACTATTACTGGCAACAACTTCAGACTTTAAGAAATGTTCGGAGGAAGAGATCTTTATCTCGATATATTAAGATTAAATCTAAGGTTAACAAACAACACTATAGTTACCTCATTTTTCTTTACACTTGCATTGTGATAGCCTTCAAAGGCTACCACCAAACACACATTATATATACTAGCAAATATATGCACCCTCCGGTTGCAAGTATTTAAGTTTTAATGCAATAAAATATTATATTAAATTAGAAAGGCTAATGAAACTAAATAAGAATGCAGTTAAAAAGATTTGAAACAGAAGGGGGTATAATCGAAAAATAGAACTGAAATTTACTCTTCATTTTTATTTTTTCTAATTTAAGTATTTAGTTAAAAGAGGAAGTAAAGAATAAAATGACAGTTATTTTTTCTTGTTAATGGATTTCATTTAAGATTTATAGAAGAGATTTTTGCTCATATTCAATAAGATAAAACCAAACAATTAGAAATCAATAATACTAAGCATATATTTATTAAAATCAATTTTTTAAGATCAATATGCAAATCAGCCTTCCCATTCATACTGTAAACCTCTATTTTGTTGTATATATAAATACAATTGCATGTTATTAGTATGTAGATATGGTCAACAGTGTAAGTAATGTAAAACAATTTTATTAATAATTGAGGTTTAAATAAAAATAAAATCATGGAGAATATGATGTAAATAACGAAAGGAATTGTGACTTGTATAGTAATATAGTTTCGGTTACAGACAGACAAACCACAATCTCCATTATAATAAGATATATATATGTGTGTGTGTGTGTGTGTGTGTATATATATATATATATATATATATAGGATGAACAATAATTGATGGTAAAAACAGGAATATTTCTTTTATCTTGTTTATTTTTGTCAACTAGTTTTGACCTTAGGTCATCGTCAGAAGATAGATTCTTGTTAAAAAAATTGGTTTTAGTAAGTTTAAAAAACCAATATCCGTTTTCAATATATATATTACGATATTGTGTACAAATTATGTGTAAAACATTCAAAATATTTATTTAATCAATAATTGATAGATGCGCGCAACAGAACTAAGTTTAATTTCAAATTGTTTTATTTTTTAACACCTTAAATATATTTACTGATTTTACTTACGTATGACAAAACCCCTCTGACATTGTATTTTTTACACCCACCCCCTCAAGCAATGTCTTTCAAAAATTATTTTTACACTGTTCGGATTTTTATCTATTTTGCTAGTATAAATAATAAAGTGATAGAAAACTATTACGTAATTAGTCAGTCATAGTCGAGGAAATATATACATTTTGAATATTAAGCACAATTGTAAGAAAAGCTCTCCCAAATGAAAGTTCCATTTTTTCAGCTGAAACCCGTGCAATAGATCTACCACTTAACATAATCTATGAAAATAACCACAAAAATATATCATCTTCTCAGACTCGCTCTCTGTCCTACTATCATAAAGACATTTAAAAAAAAATGGAAAACCCTCTCATCATTAAGCTCCTGAATAGATTATACTTGATGTCTAACTCTAAGGATATTATGATATACTGGATCCCAAGTCATAGGAGTGAGGGGGAATGAAAGAGCAGACTCCGCAGATAAATCGGCTCTAGATTTGATCCCCGACAATTTCAAGTTACCATATACTGATTTGAAAGATAAAATTAATAGATTCCTTCATACAAAATGGCAACAACACTGGAATAACAACATCCACAATAAACTCTTCCTAATCAAACCCACTTTGGGAGGCTGGAGACTTTAAGTGTGTCTAGAAAGGAACAAGTCATTGTATCCCGATTACGCATTGGTCATACAAGATTAACGCACTCCTATATACTCAAACGAGAATAACAATCACAATGTGGAACATGTCAAACACCTTTGACAGTTAAACACTTATTCATGGAATGCAGGTTTTTTGCTCACATTCAGAAACCGTTATTTTCAGAGCAAATAATATTAAAGATCTGTTTGAAAATGTCAACATGGAGGATATTCTCTGTTTTTTGAAGAAGAAAAACATTATACCATAGAATATAGACATGAAACAAATCAATACCATACAACATAATCCCCAATAATGCTGACACATTGTTAAAACCAATTACTAAAAAGTATAAATATAAATACACGATATGTATAAGTTCCTAACCGTTAGGCATGACATAACCCCAGACGGATTGATATGCCGTTAAAATCAATAAACAAACAAACAAACAAACAAAACAATACATTATTTCAACGGTGCCAAATTATGTGGGTGTGTCAAAAATAATGCCATTTTGTTTAGGACAGGTATAATTGCCAACACAGGACATGTAGCAAACACCTAGCATATATAAATGAAGCTAATCATCTGTGGATCGTTCCCTACTTCTCCACAGTCACCGTTTTTCTCAATATCAAGGTTCCCCCTTAGAATGTGTAAGAATTGTTCATAAAGAGAAAAATACATTTAATGCCTTAAGTTGGTTGTTTTCTTTCAAGTAACACCGCCGAGACGACATAGCTGGGGACGTTATTTTAATAGTCACCGGGTAGCAATTTCCAAGGCAGGAGACCGGGACGCACTTCCTCATAAATTACCGAAGGGAGAATAGTTAGATGCATACTTTGTATATACTTGTTTAACCATGAGATTGTTGGTTAGTTGGTTGGATTTTATGGCATGTCAACCCTTGTTGGGTTACTGTATGCCAAAGTTTGTTTTTTTTGTTTAATTCATTCTTGACTGGTACTCAATTTTAAAAAAACTCAATTGAACACATTTTTTCTATTTAACCCATAGAGACCTAAAATCCAAAATAACTCTGCCAATGTTTTGAAAGTGGAAGTTCAAATTTTGGAGATTGTCTAACTTTAACACAGTCCACACCTGTACAAAATTTTATAAAAATTGAAGTGACAATTTTATTTTTTTCTGGATGATTTGACATGGAATTTCCCATTTGTCAAGGAAAACAGACCTTGCTAGAGAATTGAAAAAAAGCTGTGGAATATGAGGATCAAAGTGATACCAGTTGTAGTTGGTGCACTTGAAACAGTCCAAAAAAGCTTGGAAAAAAGTCTAGGGGATATGGAAATCAGAGGAAGAATTGAGACCATCCCAGTCTTGTCACTTAGTCAGCCATATTACAAAAGCAGCACCTGGGGTAATTTACAATGGTTCCAATCCCCTCACTGTGGTGCGTGTCCATTTTGTCACACTTTTCTAATTTTCTAATATCTGCAACGTAAAATTTTGTTGACTATTATATGGGCCACTTCTCCACTACATGTTTCACTTCCTCGTGACGAGGAAGATGACCAGCTTCATTTTGATGTATGATACATGTTCCTGAGTTTGTAATTATACCTGTCCTAAACAAAATGGCATTAGTTTTTGACTGAACCTCGTACTTTATACAAGTTCATATACGTACTGACGCTCAAATCATCTCTAGGTACCATAATTCTACCCACCCAAATATTACAGCACAGCAGGTGCTTAACCACGAAATCCATTCCTATTGTTAGTGTATCAATTTAGTTGTGTAAAGTAAAAACAGGATCTGTGTAAGAGTAAGGTTCCCACTGCGCATGAGCGTGCGCGTGCTTCTAGCATATCTGCGTCCCATCAGTTTTTTTTTTGTTCTTTTCTTTTCTAACCGGGTGACTCACAGCTAATGATATTGATGCGAATTATGTGTTAGGGGAGAATGGTGGGTACTTATGTTGAATATAACAAACAGATGCTTATTCCCACGCGGGAATTTCGCTCCTCCCACACTCGGCACCATAACATTAAATCCTGTAAAAGAATCCACCACTAGACGTATTTCAACAACCAGTCCGCCTCTATTAGTAAAATCCCTATTTCTTGCTTCAAAGCACCCGTGATAAAATACCAGAGACGGGTGGAAGATGACGTAATCTAAAAAGAGGCTGGGTGGAAAGGGTAATCATTATTATTGGTTTTTTTTTTATCCAAGAAAAATCGATACAGGTTCGCGTTAGCGTAAACATTAATATCTCAACATAGAATGGCTTAATAATGTGTTTAGGGAATCCGGGTTGCAGATTTCTGCTCAATGATTTCCATTGGTAAAATTTAATCTACAGTTTTATGTACTGCCAGTCAAGACTAATTGGGGGAAAAAAACCACACTGTTTCTCTTTCTATTAAATTAGGGGAAATAAAAGTCATTTTTCTCGTTTAACGAAGCAAACATGAGCAGAGAAAAAAACTCGTTTACAGGCACTGGTTTTCTCGGAGAATATACACTGCAATATATGAAAAGTATATATATATATATATATATATATATATATATATATATATATATATGAATTAACATTTTTAAAAAAACAATTAGTAACTATAATCTGCTGACAGAAATCTGTTTCGACCGCTTAGTAGAAGGGTCTTCATCACGAGCAAAACATATGAAGGAAAGAAGGGATAAAAAAAAAAACCGTTGGAAGAAATAAGCGGTCGAAACAGATTTCTGTCAGCAGATTATAATTACTAATTGTTTTTTCAAAATGTTAAATTCATTCAGTCGGATTAACTTCCATTCATTTACACATT
>CM042152.1:51723261-51785761 GCA_023376005.1 Doryteuthis pealeii
TTGGGTGTGTCAAAAAAGTATCGGGATTTTAAAAATTTTTAGACACAACTTGTATTCTGAAAACAAAAATTACATTCCATTAATTAATTTTTTCAGAATACGAAGTGAGTCAAAAATTACCCAGTTAATAGCTGTATTTACCAAGATAGAAATGAAGGATTGAATGTAATGTTATTTTTTCAGAATACAATGTGTGTCAAAAAGTAAAAAATAGCTCGATATTTTTTTATACACCTTATATATATATATATTGGGAATTCTAAAAATGGTCTGATTTCTTTTTCAGGGCGTGAAGGGACTTGTTTTGAAATCCAGCATAAGATTATTTTTCTATTTGTGAAAATGTGCAGTAGCTACGAGGTCATCCAGTAAATATAGTGAATATCTTTTTTCTATTTTTTTTTTGAAAAAACGCAAAATATTTTTTTCAGAATTTGTTTCAATGAATTAGATTATTAAATTATAGAAACAACAAAAACTGAGAAAAAAATAGAAAATAAAAATATAGACAAAAATGATAGAAAAAAAAAGAAAAATGTAATGAGAAGGCTTGTAACGGCTGGATAAATGTAAAGGCATGACAATTCTTACTGATGTAATTAACTTTATTTAACAAACACCGTGAAACTGTAAGAAAACAAATAGCATTTAATAACAGCGAATACAACAAATAAGAACAAATTAAAAGAATCTCAAAATACAGAAACTTCACAAATAGACATATCAAGAGATAGAAACTCACAGCTTGTTGCTTCATTCCGACCAGCCTGGCAGCGCTAATCTAACTAAAGGACCCCTTTCCACTTTTTGTTAGGGTTCCTAGACCGCAGAAACTAGTGCTCTGCACCAAATGATGTTAACTCTTAAACTACCATAAATTTAATATTCTTGGTGGTAGTTAATTTATACAAACAAAAATATTCATACAAAAATAAAACATAATTAAATTGGTCAGTTTTTAGCGGCAGCTACAGGGCTTTTTTTGCACATGCTCCTATCGAATACAAATAATTTTTAAACTGATCTATTTGACCAATGACAAACTTCCTCAGTCCGTAGAGTGTCCGGCTGGGAACCTAGAGGTTCCTGGTTCGATTCTGGCACTCGCCAAATCACCGTATGAGTAGCACATGGAAATGTGCGGTAAAGTGAGGAGCTGATGGTTGTAGTGGCCTACCGCCTCAGACGCCTAAACAATCTCCTGGTCTAGCGCTAGTGAAGAAAGAAATAAGAAATAAGAAATAAGAAATTTATTAATCAATAGTAGTACAAATTATTTAAAAAAATATAAGTAAAAGAAAAACTTTATTGGTTTAAACTACTATTGAAGGGAGGCCATGCCTAATAGCGTGAAGCTAATCCCATGGACATAACCACCCTTGGACGCTCACAGGAAACGATACATGAAACACACAACGTAAACATATACATATAAATCATGAGACAAATTAGCCGTGTGAGAGTCTAAATGCAAATCTGTTGTTTATAAGAGGCAATAAAAAGGATTTTTCAAAAGTGTTTTAAGGACAAAATAATTTACTGAAACAAGCTTCATCTTTTCTTTATCAAATAATAACGACTGAACAGTATTCCAAGAATTAATTGCATTAAAACGAATCGAATTATGCCCAAAACTAACAGTGTTGATGATAGGGAAATTAAGCAAACCAGATTGGTCAGCACGAGATAGACTCCCTTGCTATCTTGGCTAAAACCAACTTTAGGCCACCCTGACGATTTTACTTTTTACTTTTATTTGACAATTCATTATATCATCATTTTCCTATATGTGATGAATTCATGACTTTCCAAAAGGCATTAGTTCCAAGTGAAACACAACCACACTCCCGTGTAGGATTTGAACTTGGTTCACTGAGTCCATTTCTAGGAAGATATTTGTTATTCCACTCGCGGTTGGCGTTGGAAGTGACAAAAGACTGGTTTTAATGTAAGGTGCACAGCAGGAAGCGATCGTGCTGGGACGCTGCTCCGAAAACTATCAGGTGTTTCGGCATTCTCTCTTAGGGGACCCTCATGTGCGGCGCAATAAAACTAGATATTTACCACTTTAAACGAGCGGTTAGGTGTTACCTGGAAGAAAGTCCCGCATGAACTGAGTTGATGTATTCTTTGAACCACCCGACATGACTACCAGGTGGCACCAAAAAGGACTATTATCCATTATCTTATATATATATATATATATATATATATATATATATATATATATATATATATAAAACATCTATATTTCTTTCTTTCTTTATTTATTTCTCATCATATTTTTCCGTGTAGCATGTCATCTTCCTTCTCTTTCTTTCTTTAGATTAAAAACAGAAGAGTCCATTATTCAGCTGGTAGTGACTACACTAATAAAAATCAGAATTCGGCGGATAAGCAACACATGTAATCAGAATTTACATTTTTCAATTTCATTTTGGACGATTTGGTCGGTTTCATTCTTTAACCAAAGGTATTGCAAGATGGTAACAGACGTACAATTAAGGAACAGGTGTATTTATATATAGATGAAAAAATAATTTTTTGGTTTATTTTTCAAAATATTAACAGCGATATTGCACGAAATAGCAAGTTTCCTTGGGGCAGGACACTTTTTCACCTAGAAGGAAAAAAACTTTCTTCTCAAATGAATTTTAATCGTAAAGTTCGCTAAAATATTGTGATGTAAAGCAATGCACATACAAAGCAAAATACACTGTGAATATTTTGTCGGTTGATTGGTTGGATAGTGATTGTCTGCCCTTGTTGCGGTAGATTTGGTCCAAAAGGGTTATCTTCCCTTGCTGCCAGGTTTTTGCCAATACGTAGCTGACTATTTAAACAGAAGCTCGGAAATTCTCACTCTCTTTCCATTGGTCTAGCAACCACTAAACATATACTAGACGCTTGGTGTCTCTGTAAGGAATTTTTTCCAGTATCTTTTGTGTATTCTCTTATTGTTTTTCATGTATTTGTTCTTCGTCCATGTGATCAGACAATAAAGTCTGCATTGTTATGTTTTACACCTTGTCTGCATTATTTTTCTGTACATATATGTACCTATGTAGGTAGGTTACTCTGAGCCTTTTAACGTATTATAAGAATCCCACATAAATTTCTTATAGTTAGTTGCTTGGCTGGAATTTACGGAATTTCAACCCTTGTTGGGTTTTAATTTCATTCCAAAGATGTTTTGTTTTGTTCATTCTAGATTGTATTAATTTTTAAACACATTTTTAAACTCTATTTTAGCGCATAGACGTGACCCTAACAAGTACTAACACTCTGGGTCAGAGTGGAACCGGGAGTAATGGTGATGAAGGGATACTCCACATTCCCCAGATCTCTAAAATTGGAACATCACTATAAAATGCAGTTTAATGTCATACGCAGGACAATGACTCTTGGTGAAAATCTGTCTTCTTAAATTCTCTCAATTTAATTTTAATCCTTAAAATCGCTAAAAGAATATTGCGTTATAAAGCAATACACATAGAAAGAAAAATACAATGTGAATATTTTGTGAGTTTCCTTGAAGAAAATTCTTTAGGAATGTCCATTAATTGAATTGATTTAATATCTAATTTTCTGAATCTGACTCAACCGTTGGCGAAACAGGCAGATGCCTACGAGGATGTATATTTAAAATATAATTATGTAGGAGTACATATGTGTATAAAGTAATCTTGTTTTCAAGAGAACAAGGTTTTCCATATCTGATTGATACAAGATGGGACAGTAACGAGCAAACATATGCTTTGCTAATTGGCGTAGAGAGAATACATGGCTCGGGTAGATCTAGCCTGCTTGAGTTTAGGAAGTGGAGCATGCAACATTTGATCAAAGGGAATGCTTAATTATATTAACGCTCCTGCTTCAAGGGTACACATGTGCATGTAATACAAATTCTGCAAACGGCCTCCGTAAGCGTGTTTAATATATATTATATATATATATATATATATATATATATATATATATATATATATATAGGTGTGTGTGTGTGTGTGTGTGTGTGTGTGTGTGTGTGTGTGTGTGTGTGTGTGTGCATGCCTGTGTACAAGTGCCTGTAATAGAATTCTGTAAACGGCCTCTGTACGTGTTTATATATATATTATATATATATATATATATATATAATATATATATATTATTTGTGTGTGTGTTGTGTGGTGTGTGTGTGTGTGTGTGTGTTTGCCTCTGCGCCTGTATACTTGTGTGTGATTGTGCGTGTGTGTGTGTGTGTGTGTGCCATGTATGTCTGCGTCTCTGTCTATTTTCGCAAACAATTTCATATATTTCTCATTAAAAGTTTTGAAATTAGCGACGTAGATTTCAGTCCACGTTTTGCTTACATTAAAACCGGGTATTTCGTCGTCGGCCATTATTCTACGCTAACTGCTGACTGCTGAACCGGACCTGAATGATATGAAGTGAAGTGATATGAGGTGAATTATGGAGAACAGTGTGTTTAGGTCATTGCCCCATTTTAACAGAACAAGGAAGATGTTATTTGATATATTTCTTCGTTTTTTGTTGTTTATTTCCTTTTGTCAGTGAGTATATTATTTTCACTGACAACTATATTTGTCAGTGGTGTTTTGTCGGAAAACGAATGGTATTTACGTTCTGTAATAACAACCAGAATACAGTGATGTGTTGGGTATATATGGATAAAACCATCCACACTAAAACCAGTGGCCAATCAAAATCCTGGGAATGGGATTGGCCAAGATACACAATGGAATAGCCGAACCTGCTTTTTAAACCACCAAACAACTCTGGATTCTCAGAACAATTCAGCTTGCAATGCAGATTAATACTGGTTACTCAACATATTGAATCTCTACAACAACCTTTTGTTCCATTCCTCTTCTCACCAATTTCAGACTTTCTACCGAAGTGCTGAGTAAATATTGCTATACTACATACAGTCAAAAATAGATCAGGACGAAAAAGTTGGGGGAAAGCCATTAAATTGGTGCTGTCCTAATAAGCTTCATTAATGTGTCCCTTTGTATATATGAGGGTCAATCAATTAACTCTTTGCCTACCAAATTCTTCCCATGACTGTAAATAAATAAAGTCGTCGGGGTGGCCTAAATTCGGTATCAGCCAGATAGCGAGGGAGTATATCCCTTTTAGCAATAAGCCAAAAGATTGTTTTGGCGTCTGAGGTGGATCGCCACACCTACCATCAGCTACTCACTTTTCCGCACATACCTCTGTGCTACTCATACGCTGAGTGGGCGAGGGTCGGTATCGACCCAGGAACCTTGTGGTTCCTAGTCCGACGCTCTACCGACTGAGCTAAACCGGCTGTACATATCTTAGTATAATGGAGATTCGCTCTCTGTCTGTCTGTAACTGAAACTACGTCACTGTTTGCGTCATAATACCGTAGAGAATTTCACAAGTATATCAATGGCTATTTAATTCATAGTCAAAATCATTAATAAATGAATTTATTTATTAACAAGTCTATTTAAAAATCTGACTTAGAAACAACCCTCTTGGGCTAGACGGGCGGTTGGAGAGGCCCCCTCTGATCAATCGGCTGGTCACGTCAAGCCCTAGCACCTATATGATTTTCCCAACTCTATTGCCCTTATGGTAAGCCCCAATCCCTTTTTATCATATAGGTGCTAGAAAGCGGTGGCTGCGGGTCTACATGTCCTGGGAATGACGTTAAACTCTATCTGATGGTGAGGTTCCAGTTTTGGAGGTTTGGGGAATGTGGAGCACCCCATCATCACCATTGCTCTCGGGTCCACCATGACTCGGAGTGGTAGTACCTGCTAGGGTCCCATCTATGGGTTAAATAGAAAAATGTATCATCCATTAAGAATTGATTTATTTCAAAACTTTATCGGCATTAAATGACCCACTGAGGTTGATATGCAGTAAAACAAACCAAACCAAATCAAAACAACCCAGGGGTTAGTGAGGTTTGAGAAACGCTTGTTTGCGTTTTGTCATATGCTACAACCACATCCAACAGGGGAGTTCGTTTGTTCGATTTTTAATACTGCCTTTTTGATTTTATAAACATGAGAAAAAATATCAAAAGAAAAGATTGTTTTTCTTTGCTGTATCCGTAAAATAATGATGTACATAGAGATGTTACTTTAGATTAATTCATTGGTTGAGATTTCAAATAGATCGATCGATTATCTGGTCCTAATAGATCTAGCAACCAATTACTCTGTTCCGCTTATATGATCGATGCCATTTCAGGACAGTTCAACTGAATGGATCGTTGATTATTTGATCAGGTTCAATTATTGATTGATCATCCTCTTCTCTATTTCGATCTGTCACGGCAACCTCGGCTATTACACTAAAGGCCTCGGACCGAGGGCATTCTTGGAAAATCATGGATATATCTTATTATAATGGAGATTGTGTGTTTGTCTGTCTGTAACCACAACTATATTACTATTCAAGTCACAATTCCCTTTGTTATTTACGTAACATTACCCATGATTTTATTTTTATTTAAACCTGTTGACTTTTTGTAATATAAGGTGTGTGTTAAAAGCCCATTCCTATTTATAGACTTGCCGAGAACCATATTACCAACTTCTTGGCCAATCACTGGCAGTACTCTGATGCTGTTATAATACCGGCTGTTCGAATCTTAACTACTCATAACTACTTGAGCCTTCGTGGACGACGGACTTCATATGATTATATCACTGGACCTTTAACAATACGCAGGATATGACTTATACACTTACCAAAGGGTTCCATAACTCAGGACTTACTTACTTCAAGTCCTTTTCAACTGGCCAAGGATGGTGTTCAAACACTTAACACAACCTAAGTAATTAATAAATCTTTTTCCATTATTAATACTGTTGCGCATATCTACATGCCAATAACAAGCAAGTGTATTTATATATACAACAAAATGGCGGTCTACAGCGTTAACGGGAATGCTAATTTGCATATTGATATTAAAAAATTGATTTTATTTAAATATGAGCTTAGTATTATTAATTTCTAATTGCTTGGTTTTATCTTAATGAATATGAGCATAAATCTCGGCGATGAATCTTAAAAGAAATCCATTAACAAGAAGTAATAACTGTCATTTTATTCTTTATTTTCTATTTTAACAAAACTGTCTTGTTCGGGCTAACATTTCTTTGGGGGGAAAGATCGTTTGTAAATCGTTACTACTGTGTAGTGAAATCTGTCTGGTCTGGGCTAACATTTCTTTTAGGGTAAAGACAGTTTGTAACTCATTACTGCTGTGTAGTGAAATCTGTCTTGTTCGGGCTAACATTTCTTTTGGGGAAAACAGAGTTTGTAACATATTACTACTGTGTAGGGAAATCTTTCTTTTTTGGGCTAACATTTCTTTTGGGTGAAAGAGAGTCTGTAACTCGTTACTACTGTGTAGTGAAATCTGTTTTGTTTGGGTTAACATTTCTTTTGGGGGAAGGAGAGTTTGTAACTCATTTACTATTGTGTAGGGAAATCTGTCTTTTCGGCTAACATTTCTTTTGGGAGAAGAGAGTTGTAACTCATTACTACTGTGTAGGGAATCTGTCCTTTTTAACATTTCTTTGGGAGAAGAGAGTTGTAACTCTAGAAATCTGTCTTTCGTTAACATTTCTTTTGGAGGAATTTGTAACTCGTTACTATGTGTAGAAATCTGTCTTGTTCGGGCTAACATTTCTTTTGGCGGAAAGAGAGTTATAACTCGTACTACTGTGTAGTGAAATCTTTCTTGTTCGGGCTAACATTTCTTTTGGGGAAAGAGAGTTTTGTAACTAATTACTACTGTGTAGTGAAATCTGTCTTGTCGGATAACATTTATTTTGGGGAAAGAGAGTTTATAACTCGTTACTACTGTTAATGAAATCTGTCTTGTTCGGGCTAACATTTCTTTTAGGGAAAGAGAGTTTATAAGTCGTTACTACTGTGTAGTGAAATCTGTCTTTTTCGGGCTAACATTTCTTTTAGGGGAAGAGAGTTTATAACTCGTTACTACTGTGTAGTGAAATCTGTCTTGTTCAGGCTAACATTTATTTTAGGGGAAAGAGAGTTTATAACTCGTTACTTCTGTGTAGTGAAATCTGTCTTGTTGGGATAACATTTATTTTGGGGAAAGAGAGTTTATAACGTTTAACTGTGTAGTGAAATCTGTCTTGTCGGATAACATTTCTTTTTAGGGAAACAGAGTTTAATCGTTACTACTGTGTAGTGAAATCTGTCTTGTTCCGACTAACATTCTTTTGGGGGAAAGAGAGTTATAACTCGTTACGACTGTGTAGTGAAATCTGTCTTGTTCGGGATAACATTTATTTTGCGGAAAGAGTTTATAGCTCATAACTACAGTGTAGTAAAATTCAGAGTTTGGCTCGACTGTTGTGCAAGCGAACGTATTTTTTCTAAGTTTCGGTTCCCGAGGTGGCCGGTTGCATGCTGCCTCAGTGGAGTTTGTTACAAACTGCTGCCACCTTTCTGTAGGCGATCGACTGTGGGTGAACCCTGTTAACAGTTATTTATCAATAGTACATTTCCTACATTATCAATACTTCGTCGGTTGCATTTACTTAAGTTTTTTTATGTAATTAGAGATAATTGTTACGATTCATGTGGCCATTTGAGAGCTGTAGGTGAAAGCAGTTTTACAGTGGAAATCCCTTGTGGAATAAGCTTTAATCCTTTCTTGAAGTAGAAAGATGTAGTATCATTTTTAATCCTTGTTCACTGATCTGTGCTTCGTTGTATCAGAGTTAATCCTGTCTTGAAGTAGAGAGTTGAGCAATCATCAGAGTCTACCCTGTCCTGAAGCAGAGATCTGTATAATTCTCGTCTGTTAGTCCGTGCTTCCAGCGAGTAGTTGTAGAACAATTTATTAACGCCATTAGATAGTAAATTAAATACATATTTGGGCGTTTTTTGTTGGCCGATTCAGCTGTTGTGGAACAGTCTATAAATACAAGTTGTGATCTTCAGCACACCTTACACCCCGAAATAAACCAACAATATTGAATGAGAAAGACTAATGAAAGTAACGAAGAACGTACATGAAAAGATTACACTTCATCCTCTCTCTCTCTCTCTCTCTCTCTCTCTCTCTCTCTCTCTCTCTCTCTCTCTCCTCTCTCTTGGTTTGGGAGTATTAACCCTCTGCATGGGATACACTCAGTGTATCTAAAGCCCACCAATAATTTAAGTCAAGTCAGTGTAGTTCATTTTATTTGTATCATAAAGTGATTAAAAATACATACAAGGATGACTTTGGCATTACATGAACAACGAAGTCTGATATGGCATTAAATAAAGAAACCAAACCTATCATTGAATAAAGAAGAAATTAAATTAAGGAACCAGTTCATACCTCGGTAGCAATATCGCATCTACTGAACGTAATCTTAGCATACGCATAAGTAAAGCATGGACTGCTATTGAAAGATTAACGACTATATAGAAATTGAATCTTCCTGATGATATAAAATAGGATTTATTTCAATCTGTAGTCATATCAGTACTGCAGTATGGTTGCACCACTTGGCCTATAACAAAATGCTTGCTAGATTGGAACACATCCTGGAAGAAGTTAGTTGGAGAGGAAATGAGCAGGCTCCACTCACTGGCCTAAGAGACACCAGGAAAAGAAATTGCTCTGCATGGTGACTGGAAGATGTGGAAAATTTTAGGGGACAACGATATAACAACGGAGAAATGGATGGCTAAGAATGGAATTTTATTCTCTGTCTGTCTCACTTTCTCTCTCTCTCTCCTTCTCCTTTTCTTTCTCTTTCTCTCTCTCTCCTCTCCTCTCTCTCTATATATATATATATATATTTATATATATAATAAGTAAGTCATCGGGGTGGCCTCAAGTCGGAACCAACCAGACAGCGAGGGAATCTATCCCTTTTCACAAGCGCTAGGCAAGGAGATTATTCTAGCATCTGCGGTGGAGCGGCACACCTACCATCAACTCCTTACTTTACCGCACAGATCCCTGTGCTACTCATACGCTGAGTTGGCGAGGTCGGTATGAAACCGGCACCTATATATATATATATAAATATATATATTATATATATATATATATCTTAGGATTTGAGGTATTAATCCTTTGCAATGGATATATTCAACGTCTTCTTACCCATGCCAAAACAGGATCATTTAAGTCAGGGAACGGTACTTCCTATTTATATCAAAAGAGCAATTAACCAGAGAGTTCGAGAAATTTCGATCGGGTAGAGAGAAACTCGATGATATTGCAACGTCCTGTGTACCCTAAAATCGTGGATTCCAAGGCTATATTCTAAACCATGTGGAAATCTAAGCATCGGACAGCCCTGTGTGTTTCGTCACCTTTACAAACTCGGAGAGAAAATGGGCAACATTGAATGAGCACCAGGTTCCTCTCACTACCCTGAGAGACACGAGGAAGAGAAACTTATCTCATCGATCAGACGACGTGGAAAAGTATATTAGACTACGATATAACAACAGAGGAATTGATGGTTCTGAATGGGAGATTTTTTATCCCGCTGTCTCTGTCTCTGTCTTTCTTTCTTGAGGGGTGGCTGTATTAACCCTCTGCAAGGGATTCAGTCAGCGTATTCTATACCCCACCAACAGGGCATCCTTTAATTCAAATCAGAGATTGTTATTTTCTGTTTGTATCATAAAAGCAAATAGAACCTGCCAAAAGTCACAGAAAGAGAGAAAATGGGAAACACCAAATGGGCACCCGTCTCCTCTTCACTGCCCTGAGAGACACCAGGAAGAGAAATTGCTCTACATGGCGACCGGAAGACCTGGACAAATTCACGGGATAACGATATACTTAACTGAGGAATGAATGTCTAAGAATGGGACAATTTTATCGCCATTTTCAGGTTGAGTGTTCCCGATCTTTCATAATCAAAAACTGGGAATCATTTGCATCAATATACACCATCAGATAATGCAAGATGAGCTTACTTAGTTGTTCCTTCTTTGCTTCTGTCATCTTCACCAACCATTATGACGAATAAAAATGGAACTGGCTTGTACATTTAATAAAACCAGCTGATCGATCATCTAATCGTAAGACTGTTGTGTGTGCATAGATCGCATTTTATTACATGCGAAGTCTCTTCCCTCCGGTATCAAATTACGTTTGTAACACTGTTGTATGAGATTATTGATGATTGCTGAGAAACATAGTTTCCCGACTTGGTTGGAGTGTACATCCGAAATTGGCTTTTCGGTCAGGTAATTTAGCAACGCGAGTAAATGGAGAAAGATTGAGACGGTGGGAAGTTCAAGTCATATTTTCGGTAACTACGTCTGGATACTTGTTTCTGAGACAAATGGAACAAGCCAAGAAGAAAGGAAGCATAAAAAACGAAAATAAAAGATATATAATCCCTATGATAAAATAATTAATAATAATAATAATAATAATAATAATAATAATAATAATAATATAATAATAATAATAATATGTAGAATATGAGGGTCAAAATGATACCAATTGTAGTTGGTGCACTTGGAACGATCCCAAAATACTTGAAAAAAAGACTGGAGTATCTGGAAATCAGAAAAAGAATTTAGACCATCCAAGACTACTGCATTACTGCAATCGGCTAGAATTTTCAGAAGAGTCCTGGAGACCTGAGGAAACTTGTTGTCACTCAGATACTATAGGGAAATACATAGCTAATGCTAGTGTGAAAAACTCACATAATAATAATATAATTATAAATAAAAATAATATAATAATAATATAATAATAATAATAATGGGAAGAAAGACTATTATGTTACTCATGGAAAACTTGGACATGGTTAAGAAAAGGAAACCCAGAAAAACGGAATCGCTCGAACTCGGTAACATTCTTGTCGTCATCTGGAGCGACCACGGAACTTTGAACTCAACCCTTTATTCAATACACGAGATCGGAAAAAAGAGGTTCCCGAGTTCTAGAAGGCTCCCGAGTCCGACAAGATACCTGAAGAAGGCCGGAGGGCACATCGGCTGAAACGTTGTACAGATAACAATAAAGATGATGACAATAGTCCCAATAGTTCTAATAATACTAATTATCAAGCCTCATTTTAAAAATTCATAGGATGAAAAATGAAATATTTATTAGAACAAAAATAAGAATTAAAAAGCGTTATGAATAAAAGAAAATATCTAGAAGAAAAAACCGCAGATAACTGCTAGGAATGATAATAAAAGAAAAAATATCGATAGTAGAAGGAAAGAACAAAAGAGAGGAAATACTTATTAGAAGAAAAGTTAAAAGAAAAAAACAATGAAAAAAGAAAATAAGTACTAAAGTAGAAGTAGAGAGAAAAAAAGAAAGAAAGAAAAATATTTATATGAACAAAAACAATAACGTTAAGAATAAAAAAAATAAGAGAAAAGCGCAGATAGCTGATAGGAATGATAATAAAGAAAAAGTATCGATTATAGAAGGAAAGAAAGAAAGAGAGGACATATTATTAGAAGAAAAATGTAAAGAAAAACAATGAAAAAGAAATAAGTACTATAAGTAGAAGTAGAGAGAAGAGAATGAAAGAAAAGAAAGAAAGGAAAATATTATTTGAACAAAAACAATAACGTTAAGAATAAAGGAAAATAAGAGAAAAGCGCAGATAGCTGATAGGAATGATAATAAAAGAAAACATTTCGATAGTAGAAGGAAACAAGGAAAGAAAAGAGAGGAAAGATTTATTAGAAGAAAAATTTAAAGCAAAAATCAATGAAAAAAGAAAATAAGTACTATAAGTAGAAGTAGAAAAAAAGAAAGAAAGAAAATGAAAGAATGAAATAAAGAAAGAAAGAGAAGAGAAAGAAGAAAGGAAAATATTTATTTGAAAAACAATAACGTTAGAATAAAAGAAATAATAAGAGAAAAGCGCAGATAGCTGATTGGAATCATAATAAAAAAAAGTATTGATAATATAAGGAGAGAGAGAGGACATATGTATTAGAAAAAAATTTAAAGAAAAAAACAATGAAAAGAAAATAAGTACTATGTAGAAGTAGAGAAAGAAGAATGAATGAAAGAAAGAAAGAAAGAAAGAAAGAAAGAAAGAAAAGAAAAGAAAGGATAATATTTATTTGAACAAAAATATAAATGTTAAGAATAAAGAAAATAAAGAATAGCGCAGATAGCTGAGGAATGATAATAAAAAGAAAGAGTATCGATAATAGAAAGAAAGAAAGAAGAAAGAAAGAAAAGAGGACATATTATTAGAAGAACAATTTAAAGAAAAAATAATGAAAAAAAAATAAGTACTATAAGTAGAATAAGAGAAAGAATGAATGAAAGAAAGAAAGAAAGAAAGAAAGAAAGGAAAATATTTATTTGAACAAAAACAATAACGTTAAGAATAAAAGAAAACAATAAGAGAAAAGCGCAGATAGCTGACAGGAATGATAATAAAAGAAAAATGTCCACAGTAGAAGGAAAGAAGGAAAGAGAGGACATATTTATTAGAAGAAAAATTTAGAGAAAAAAACAATGAGAAAAGAAAATAAGTACTATAAGTAGAAGTAGAGAGAAAGAAAGAATGAAAGAAAGACAGAAAGAAAGAAAGGAAAATATTTATTTGAACAAAAACAATAACGTTAAGAATAAAAGAAAAATAAGAGAAAAGCGCAGATAGCTGATAGGAATGATAATAAAGAAACATTTCGATAGTAGAAGAAACAAGGAAAGAAGAAAGAGAGGAAATATTTATTAAAAGAAAATTTAAAGCCAAAACAATGAAAAAAGAAAATAAGTACTATAAGTAGAAGTAGAAAAAGAAAAGAAAGAAAGAAAAAATGAATAAAAGAAGAAAGAAAGAAAGAAAGAAAAAAGAAAGAAAGAAAGAAAGGAAAATATTTATTTGAACAAAAACAATAACGTTAAGAATAAAAGAAAATAATAAGAGAAAAGCGCAGATAGCTGATAGGAATGATAATAAAAGAAAAAGTATCGATACTATAAGGAAAGAAAGAGAGGACATATTTATTAGAAGAAAAATTTAAAGAAAAAAACAATGAAAAAAGAAAATAAGTACTATAAGTAGAAGTAGAGAGAAAGAAAGAATGAATGAAAGAAAGAAAGAAAGAAAGAAAGAAAGAAAGAAAGAAAGGATAATATTTATTTGAACAAAAAATATAACGTTAAGAATAAAAGAAAATAAAGAATAGCGCAGATAGCTGATAGGAATATTAAAAAGAAAGAGTATCGATAATAGAAAGAAAGAAAGAAAGAAAGAAAGAAAGAAAGAAAGAAAGAAAGAGAGGACATATTTATTAGAAGAACAATTTAAAGAAAAAAATAATGAAAAAAGAAAATAAGTACTATAAGTAGAAATAGAGAGAAAGAAAGAAAGAAAGAAAGAAAGAAAGGAAAATATTTATTTGAACAAAAACAATAACGTTAAGAATAAAAGAAAACAATAAGAGAAAAGCGCAGATAGCTGATAGGAATGATAATAAAAGAAAAATGTCCATAGTAGAAGGAAAGAAGAAAAGAGAGGACATATTTATTAGAAGAAAAATTTAGAGAAAAAAACAATGAGAAAAGAAAATAAGTACTATAAGTAGAAGTAGAGAAAGAAAGAAAGAAAGAAAGAAAGAAAGAAAGGAAAATATTTATTTGAACAAAAACAATAACGTTAAGAATAAAAGAAAAATAAGAGAAAAGCGCAGATAGCTGATAGGAATGATAATAAAATAAAAAGTATTGATAATAGAAAGAAAGAAAGAAAGAAAGAAAGAAAAAAAGAAAGAAAGAAAGAAAGAAAGAAAGAGAGGACATATTTATTGGAAGAAAAATTAAAGAAAAAAAACGTTGAAAAAGAAAATAAATACTAGCAGTAGATGTAGAAAGAAAGAAAGAGAGAAAGAAGAAAGGACAATATTTATTTGAACAAAAAAAAAATAACGTCAAGAATAAAAAAAAATAATAATAGAAAAGCGTAGATAGCTGATAGAAATGACAATGACGGATGAAATATTTGAACATTATTGGTATTAGAAGAGAAAGTAAAGTCATAAAAAGATAGAAAATAAAATGATAAAAAAAGATCGATTTTTGGTCTTCAAATTGATACAATGTAATAAAGTGAGTGATATGACAGCTTCATATCGATTTTTCTTTACCTGAAACATAAGAGAACGAAATAGCTTAATGTGATCGTACTGTTGAAGAGGGCATAAATCTGTAGTACATTACATGCAGTGGTCGGATCTATCTCATTAGATATCTATTTATATTCAGTAAATTCCCTCTATTACGGTGTCCGCGGGGATTTAAGTGTAACGTTATAACGAAGTTGCTGTTACAATGCGTACGTTTTATACGAATTTTATTTAGAGGGGGAAACCAAACTTGACAGACAAGAGTTACATTTCATTACAGATTCCCAGTTTATTGTCTCACAGACGCAATGCTTATGAAATTGTATTGAAAAATCAACGTACGTTTTTTAAGGGAACTCTGAGACCCTATAATGGAAACATTAATTAAAAAATTATAAATATCTCTGTAATAACAAACGATAACACCGATATACTTTCGAAAGCTTTATTCTACTTAGAATAATTGGCACACTTATTGAGAGTTTATATAGTCTAGTTTTCCCTAAAGAGTTCTCAATGGGGAGGTAATTATAAAATCGGGGAGGTAACTCTCAATTACTTATTACAATGTCGTGCTTAAGTTGTTTTAGTTCAAACAAATTCCTGTCTAAATGAATAATAAAAATAAATGATGATGCGTTTCAGGTTTGAAACATCATTCTCTTTCTCACAAATGACCATACCGAAAGTACAATTCCGGCTCTTGACTAATGGCAATTAGTATCTCACCCCCTCACTTAGTAATATGTCAGAAAAAACTAGTCCATCGGTCGAAATATTGCTGGGAGCGGTGTGAATATAAAAGGAAATTAAAAATACATTTTTCCTCAAACACCCGGAGAACTTGAATTTCTGTCATTTAATGGGGTGGAAAGGGTAAAGAAAACGAAAAATCGTGTGTGTAGTCGAAATAAAAACAAAATAAAATATAAGAAAATGAAATTCACTTAACACGTGGCCGGAGAAAAAATGGCGCCCGAAATGGACTCCCTTTATATAGAGTGCAGACCGGAAGAGAGAGGCATTTCGGGAAAGGAGTGGATGACTATGAAAACAAATGTCTGGGAGAAGATTTTCGATTTCATGAAGGCGAACACGGGTGAGCATTACGGAATTGCAAGAAAGTGACGTTGGACGGAGAGTGTAGAGCTGTGAGAGAACGTGGTTGAGTTTGACAAACCAAAACAATTGTACTACAGTGAGTACTAATAAAAAAAGCGGCCAATGAGCTTACATACACTAGTTAAGTTAATCAATAAGGATAGTGAGGGTTAGGAAGCGCCTACGTTGTGTTGGTCACATATATTACATATTTATTTGCATTAAAGGTAACCTGTCACACATTGGCCTATGGTATAAGGGGCTTGTTTTGAGGCAGATCGTGTTGGGTTTATCACCATTCTACCCTCAACACGTCGAATGTGTTTATAGAACTTTTGTGATCCTAGTCTACATAGAACCAATTACATAGAACATTGGCAATTTGTTGCAAGACTAATTCTGCCTATTTCAATACGAGGCATGTCCTTTCTCTTATTTTCTTGCTGTCTCTGTTAATCGCAGTTGTCCCGTTTCAGATTGATTTACCTTCTACGTCCTTGTTACTGAGGGTCCCATCTGCGTAGCATTACCATACATGGTATTCACTACAGCACACATTTCTTTAAATTATTTTTTTTAAAAATTCCAATAATACCGAAGATTGCAGAATGTATTTACAATGATTTTTTTTAGATAATTATTTTGGGCAGATCTAAAAGTTTTTTCAAATTGCAATCCTCAAAAAATACTCATAACTCGGCTCCACATATTTACTTACTCAGCCCCTCAACCAGAGCGGGTCTCGAAGTTATTGTGCGAATGGATTCTCTACACTCCTATCAAATATGAATAATTTTAAAAAAGATATATTTGAAAAGATTAGTTAATTCACTGGCGGAATGTCTTGATCCCGTAATAACATTGTTGGATGTATTTACCTTTAAACCTTTCCATGAATAAAACAAAACGGCTTCTGCATAAATTAATCCAATGGGATCATATGAACTTTAGGCACCCCTTTTGCGATCTCGGTTCATAAGGACATTTTTTTCATTTACACCGCCAAAATCCGGTTGTTTGTTAGGGGTTAGGGTTAGGGTTAGGGTTAGGGTTAGTTTTATAATTTAAAAAAATCTACAAATCATCTGTTAACAAACAACCGGATTTCGGCGGTGTAAATGAAAAAATGTCCTTATGAAACGAAATCGCAAAAGGGGTGCCTAAAGGTCATATGGTCCACCCAATGGGTTGAGATGCCATAAAACCAACCAACCAACCAACAAAATCGATGAGATTTCTTAATTAACTAATTCTAAGGTCGAAGAATCGATCTGTCATACGCCATTAATGTGATCATTATTTCTGATTTCATTTAAAGGAAATGTCACAGTTCAAATAACATGTAATTATTTTTAAAGATCGCATCGAGAATTTAAACATTAGCCGAAATTATCTTGGTTAAATGCAATTTTTTAAAGTCAAAACTGCAGCATTTAATGTACGATCAATTATGGTTCGGTCGAATATATGCGCAACACAAATGGAACGTACTTTTTATTTTATTTTTTTAAAATTTCATATCTTTATTTTCTTTTTCTTTATACATATTTCTGACTTCCTTAATTATACTGACTTTCAATATATACTTAGAAGTCTTTCACTTATACATATATATATGTGAAGAAAAAAGTGGAAGTGAATCCGACAGTATGTAATATTATGTAAAAGTTTTTAAAACACAAGTTCATAAACAAAGTAAAGATTATTTCGCCTACGCTTCAGTGTTTCGATCTGTTTCAATAGATCTTCATCACGGCTTTCTTTAGATTGAGAAAAAAAATTCACCCACACACGTTTTCTTCAACGTGGTTTATAAAAAAAATAGGGGTTGCCGTTTCTTTCAATTAAATAAGATATTTTTTTCATTAATTTTATATAATACATACTCATGCTTAGACACCACACACACACACACACACACAAACAAATATATATATATATATATATATATATATATATATATATATATATATATCCACAGACACTGCGTTTCGACGTTTCACGTCTCATCAGTGTGACTAGACTCAGCAACTACCTCCGACCAGGAGCGAACCCGACTGACTTATCACCAGCCCGGTTTGTTAACCTCTCGGAAATCGACAGTTGCCAATATGTAGCGGTGTTTTAACTGTTAAATATATATCTGTGTATATAGATTGTGATCACCAGAGAGATCAAATCTGTAAACTACAGCGAATCCTTGCTTTATGCTGGCTGTGAAAACCAATTAAAATCGGGATCGGCCTGTCAGCTTGGCAGTCCGGTTTCAAATCACGCACGGGGCGGTCTTCCGATCTATAGCTCTGCTGATGAGGCCTAATAGGCCGAAATGTACATACAGAGATTGATTTTTCTCGATTTGTTTAGCCATACATTTAATAGGTATTCCCGCCTAATTCATTATTAATTAATTAATTTTCAAAATTAGGTACGACTCCAATTAAACACTCATTCCTAGAGAGTTCTACTGGGTTTTGGGTGCATATAATAAGTCAGCTACAGACAGAGTGTTTCGACATTTCACGTCTCACCAGTGTGGCTAGACACAACAACTACCTCCGACTAGGAGCGAGACTCACACACACACACACACACACACACACACACACACACACATATATATATATATATATATATATATAATATAATATATTATTATAAAGTAAAGTCGTCGGGGCGGCCTAAAGTCGGTATCAGCCAGTCTATCCCCTTTTCAATATCGCTAGACCAAGGAGATTGTTTTTAGCATCTGAGGTGGAGTGCCACACCTTTCATCAGCTCCTTACTTTCCCGCACAGATCCCTGTGCTACTCATACGCTGAGTTGGCGGGGACCGGTATCGAACTAAGAACCTTGTGGTTTCTAGCCGAACGCTCTACCGACTGAGCTAACACTAGAAACCACAAGGTTCCTAGTTCGATACCGGTCCTCGCCAACTCAGAGTATGAGTAGCACAGAGATTTGTGCGGTAAAGTAAGGAGCTGACGGTAGGTGTGGCGCTCCACCTCAGATGCTAAAAACAATCTCCTTGGTCTAGCACTATTGAAAAGGGGATAGACCCCCTCGCTGATACCGACTTTAGGCCGCCCCGACGACCATACTTTACTTATATATATATATATATATATATATATATATCTTATTATAATGGAGATTGTGTGTTTTTCTGTCTGTAACCGAAACTATATTACTACTCAAGTCACAATTCCCTTAATTATTTACGTCAAATTCTCCATGATTTCATTCTTTTAAACCTTCAGTTATTAATAAAAATTGTTTAACATTATTAATACTGTTGACCATATCTACGTACTAATAACATGCAATTGTATTTATATATACAACAAAATAGCAGTTTACAGTTTGAACGAGAAGGCTAATTTGCATATTGATATTTAAAATTTTATTTTAATAAATATGTGCTTGGTATTATTGATTTCTAATTGTTTTGTTTTATCTTAAGAAATATAAACAAAAATCTCGTGGATAAATCTTAAAAGAAATTTATTTACAAGAAGAAATAACTGTAATATTATCCTTTACTTCCTATTTTAACTAAATAGTTAATTAGGAAAATTTACCAATGAAAGAGGGGAGTAATGGAAAATGATGGAATAGTTAGTTTCAAAGTTGATCTATTTTTCGATTATACCCCCTCTGTTGCAGATCTTTTTATTTCCATTCTTAGTCAGTTTCATTAGCCTTTCTAATTTAATATGATATTATATTATATCAAAACTTAAATACTTGCATCCGGAGGTGCATATATTTTGCTAGTATATATATATATATATATATATATATATATATATATATATATATATATATATATATATTAGTTGTCTTTCTCTCTACCACGGTTTCGGTGTTTAAGATGGACATTTGTCAAGAGAGCTGAATAGGCAAGTCTGCTACATATTATATATCATAGACCGTATGAATAGTAGTATCAGATTATTATTCAGCACATACTGTTTTATCGATATATGAAATCCATATTTATTGGTATCTAAAGGTTTATTTGTCTAATGATGGCAATCTCTAAAAGCGCAATTAAAATGAATGTTGCGTTGTCCGACGCAATGTGCAAACAACCTTCGGCCATTCGTAAAAAGTGTCCTGAATTTTGAAGTCTCAAATTAAGAGAGCCAAGACGCAAATTTTAAATTTTCAAATAGGTCGCCGCCGTCGTCGTCATATCGATTTGACGGATCAAGATAAATGTTTAATAACTTTAGAACTGGCAAAGGGGAACTGGAGACTGATAGGCGGGTATCACCGGAGTGGGAATAAGTTCCTTGGAGATTAGCGAAATCTCCGATATATGTCTGAAACGGGAAAATCGTTTAACTAAACGATCTAAAACCAGTATGCATATAAACCACACCATAAATTACGTAAACCTTTATTTCTGTGGGATATATTAGACACATTGCAGGATTTTAAATTCGCGAATAACATGGGCTGTTTTGAGGCTAATCTAAATCAGATTTTTATAGAAACATCGTTAAAATGTATTCTATGTATTTATATTTACTAGCAGGACCTGTGGACATACCAAAGTATGATAATTCAATAATTATAATATTTGGTATGTTTGCTTAAGAGCTATTGTCAATACTTGTTTATTTGGTTGAAAAGGAAATTTACATAAAAAAGTCTTTGTCACCTCAAAACAGTTTTAAGATTTCATAGGTTATTTAATGCCAAATTCAATCATTGTAGAATAAGATAAGAGATAGTTGCATTATATATATATATATATATATATATATATATATATATATATATATATATATATATATAAAAGAAAATTTGAAAAAACAAGTATTCCGAAATTGGGATGAATTTAATAATCGATGTTTAAAACATTTCGGTTACATTGAACCTTCATCAGGATGTCACTTGGGGTGAAGAAAATGATGGATGTTTTTATATGTGACAGGAGATGAAAATCTTTTTAGTTATGTAACTGTATTTGATCAGCGTTTTAATTTTGAAAGGCAAGTCGCGATCTACTCACGCGAAGGTGTCATGACGCGTGACGCCACACGAATAAATGCAAAAGACGAGAAAAAGTATTAATGGACTGATTATTTTTTTTTAAGAGAACATAGGGAAACAAGTGGGAATGATAACTAAATAAATAATTAAATGAAGCCTGGTATTTAATAAATATTTAACACTATTTAACTAGAAACGGAGATATAATAAATAATACATGTCGGAACAAGGGAACAAAGTGGGAATGATAACTAAATAAATAATATATATATATATATATATATATATTATTTTTTACAACTGAAAAAAAAAAATTAGCGAAAAAATAAAAAAATAAATGGAATAAAATAAAAGCTAAATATATGAATTTTTCTATGTGACCGTTTTTATTTTGAATTCAACATGGCTACATTGTTGCAATATTCACCGGAAGATAAACAGACAATATTGGATACATATACAAGCGTAGGGGTTCAAACATTCGTTCTCAACAGATATTCAAAAAATAAGAAATTATAGTCATTCGCCCATTTCATTCATAACATAAAGAAAAAAGAAAGGAGGAGAAAGAAAAAAAACAGAAATATTCCACTCCAGAATCTCCCCAAAAGACTCTGCTAACAGATCCTGATGACCTATATACATCACTGCTCAATGGCCTAATTCTCCTTCCACTAACCTACCCCGACTATCAAATTTCTTCTTATACACATCAACACATTTTACTCACACTCCAAATATAAAATTCTCTTCTTAGTCAACCGACTGACCCCATAGAAAAATGAAAGTCCCTAAACACTAACCTCACCCGAATTTCTCTCACCCTCAGCCATTCACTTTTTCTCTAAAAAAGCAGAATGTACAAGTACCTATGTCATTAAGATTCTGAAGAAGCTTCATCCAATAATGAGTCGAAATATCAATTGAATTTATGCTGTCTGTTTTGACATATTAAAGTCATACCTAATTTGTTAATTAATTAATTATAATTAAATGAATTAGGCGTGCATGTCGGTTTAAATGAATCTCCCAGAATCTAGGGAAGCCAGCTCGTGTAGTGGTTAGAATGTCCGCCTGTCAGGGTTCGAATCGCGCACAAAGCACTGCCCTGTCTATAGTTCTGCTGATGAGGCCTTAATAGGCTGAAATGCACATACAGAGATCGACTTTTTCTCGATTTGTTTACGCTTTACATTTAAACCGATATGCACGCCTAATCCATTTAATTATAATTAATTAATTAACAACTTAGGTATGGCTTTAATTAAGCACATAATCCCCCCCTCCGTATATATATATATATATATATATATATATATATATATATATATATAACTTTCAAAGAAATTTGCCCCACCCTATCAAGCTGCTCAGAATTCACATCGATCCTCCCTGGAATTCTTGTGGACTGGCAGAAATGAATTCGCGTATTCGCTATTCAAGGTCTTGTTTTTGTAGAGTAGACTTGCTCATTCAACCAATCCCAAAGAAGAAAGCCACAGGGTGTTAAATCAAGGCTCCTACGCATCTATCTCCTTGGAAAATGTTGATTCAGCCATTCACGAACAACCATAGCAAAATGTGGAATTAATTAGAGGTGTTCGTGGTGCAGTGGTTACCTTCGTGGGAAATGGATACGGTGAGGCGTGTTCAAATCCCATACGAGGCTGTTTGCATTTTGCATAGCGATAATACCTTTGGGGTATTATGAACCCTCTTATGGATACAATTTTATTAGAGGCCTTGGGGAAACAAAAGGAAAGATTACGCTGCAAAGCTTTTCAACAAACTCAATCGTTACTCTCTCCCTCCTTAATCTCTTTGCTCTCCCTGTATCTATCACTGTGCGTGTCCAGACACACATACATACACACACAGACACACACACACACACACACACACATAAATAAATATATATATATATATATATATATATATTATGAACTCTCTCATGATATATATATATATATATATATATATATATATATATTATGGACTCTCTTATGAGGGTTCACACACACAATGAACACCTACACAGTGATTTGTTTATAGTGGTGAAGGCTTGTGTTGGACCATCCACACGTTTTGGCACAGTCGATAGGAAAGAATTGGTGCATCAAGGGTTGCCACAAACCCAATTAACGACCGACCTCAGGAGTTTTGAATTCAGAGTTATCCCTCTCCTAGACTGGTTACCTACCCAAGGCTGAAGGGCCTAGTCTACCCTACTTTTTAACCCATAGCTGGAGGGAGAATATATGGATTCATACTTTTCCAAATGGTATTAGCGCTATGTGAAATGCAAACAGCTTCGTCTCTCTCTCTCTCTCTCTCTCTCTATATATATATATATATATATATATATATATATATATATATATATATATATATATATATTGTTGTTTTTGTAGTTGTTCTTGCCACATTTTTTTGTGAGCAATGAGAAGATTTAATGTCTGGTGATATATATATATATATATTTAGATTCTCTGTAAAACCCGTCTGATGAGGCTAGACTCATTTTTTGAGTTTCTGGTCGAAATAAAAATTATAACGGGATGACGGTTTGTAAAGTTTTCCTTTCTTTGAAAGTTAAATATTGCTCTGTATATAATTTAATTTATTGATTATTATACATTGAGCTCTTTTTAGGGATTTATTAAAATCCTTGTATGAGTATATATGTTTCCACCGACAAGAGCATACAGTATGGTTGTCGATGACCCCAAATAGAATCATCCTTTACTTACCAGTCATTTGGATTACCTTACTTTATATATATATATATTATATATATATAATGTGTGTGTGTGTGTGTGTGTGTGTGTATATATATATATATATATATATATATATATATATATATATATATATATAAATTTAAAAATACGTATTTTATCCCTGTCTCGGTTTCATAATTATATTTGGTGAAATGAATGATGGACATATTTACAGCCAAAGTCGTATTAACGAAAATATGCTAGCTGGTATCTCATCTAAATAAAAAGTTACTTTTCAGTCACTCTGTATATATATATATATACCAACCCCTCCGCACATGCAGGATGCGACACAAGGTCAATTTCTTAAGCGGAGTTTAACCGGTTTGAATTCAGAGTTTTCCTTCTCCTAAACAGGTTGCCTTACCAAGGTTGAAGTGATTAGTCTTCCCTACTATTTACCGATATAGTTGAGTTTAGTTTGATTCATACCTTTCCCAAGGGTATTAGTTCGATATGAAATGGAAGTGCAATTTCGTCAATCACTCTGTATATGGTAACGAGTAAAGACTCAGATGAAAACCCCTCTTGCCAGACGTCTGTAAATATTAACAAAGTAAAGTTTGCTTCTCGTAGTCATAGCGACAGACTAGTCAAAAACAAAATCTCTCTCTGAAAAAGATTTTCTAATTGTAATTACTTTTTTTTAACAAAGATGGCAGCCACCCTGTTGGGGAAAGATAAACGTCTTTTTTTTTTGTATCTTTCTTCGTTAATTTAATTAGCCTGTGTTTTTGACAAGGCCACGTGTGTTATTTACCTCGTTAAGATTGAAATTATTATTAATGTCTGCAGAGACAAGTAGGTTAACCTCGTTCTGGCATTGTTCTCTGTATTAATTTTCTCGTTTGTTTCTTGAATTGCTATCTAGAGACCAACTCGCATTGGGTTTTTTTTTTTATCAACGAACTTTTTTTCTTTCTTTATTTGTAATTCATTTTGTTTTGCAATTATTGGGCTGATTTATTCAGAACAAAACATGCTAATCAGGATTTGGAATTTTAAAGAATTGTTTTTATTTCATTTCAATTTTCATATGCATAAATTTCCACATTTTTTAGTATTATTTATTCGGAGATAGGGCACCTCACGTGCTGTAATGCTCAACAAGCTAGATTCGCAGACCATTGTTAATGAGTTCGATTCTCATTAGGCGGTCTATACTTAAGACCTTGTGCCACGTCTAAATTAAGCTTTTATATATATATATATATATATATATATATATATATATATATATATATATATTCAGGAGTGTGACATCCCTTCTTCAAGGCCTACTTCCAAAAAACGGATACAGATACAAAAAATATATCTCAAATATATATACTCACTACTAGAAGCATACGGAGACTAAAAATCAACATATATATATATATATATATATATATATATATATATATGTATGTATACACCCACACCCACACACACATATATATATAAATCCACCCACACATATATATATACAAACATATACACCCACCCACACATATATATATACATAAACACATATGTATAAATACATATACACGTACCCTAACACACATATACATAGATATACACACACACCCACACACATATACATACATATACACCCTCATGTATATATATAATATATATTATATATATATATATATATATATATATATATATATGGAGGCATAGACAAAGACAGGTGCTAACAAAAAGAAACACACACACTTATTATATATATATATATACTAGCAAATATATGCACCCTCCGGGTGCAAGTATTTAAGATTTAATGTAATAAATATTGTATTGAATTAGAAAGGCTAATGAAACTAAATAAGAATACAGATAAAAAATTTGAACAGAGGGAGTATAATAAAAGATTTGAAACAGAGGGAGTATAATAAAAAATGGAACAACTGAAACTTACTCTTCCATCACTCTCGTCTTTCATTGTTATTTTTCTAATTTAAGTATAGTTATAAGAGGAAGTAAAGAATAAAATGACAGTTATTTTATCTTGTTAATGGATTTCATTTAAGATTCATTGAAGAGATTTTTGCTTATATCATTAAAATAAAACCAAACAATTAGAAATCAATAATACTAAGCACATATTTATTAAATTCGATTTTTTAATATTAATATGCAAATTAGCCTTCCCGTTTTCACTGTAAACCGCTATTTTGTTGTATATATAAATATAATTGCATGTTGTCAGTATGTAGACATAGTTAACAGTATTAATAATGTAAGACAATTTTATTAATAATTGAGGTTTAGATAAAAATAAAATCATGGAGAATGTGATGTCAATAACTAAGGGAATTGTGACTTGAGTAGGAATATAGTTTCGGTTACAGACGGAAAAACACAGATTCTCCATTATAATAAGATATATATATATATATATATATATATAGTTTGTTTGTGTATGTGTCTTTATGTAAACGTGCGTGTGGGTTCGGTTAAACAATTTTGTTTTGTGGCTCATGTATTACTTCATCTTCATTTGATTTTAATTAGCTTGCCCTCAATCTATTCTCACCATCAGTTGTCTCCCTTACCATTCAGACATTAATTTCCACATGGGCCTACAAGCACATTTCTTTTAAACAAACTTGATATATTTGCCTGAAACTATTTTTTTCTTCTCATTACCGCTATTTTCTTAAAATTACTTTTAGATTAAACGCTAATTTTAATTCATTACTTTCTTTAACCTCATGTCAAGTCGATACTTCGATGCGTTCTTTATTTCTGCATTGGAACTCGTATATCTTCCAACAAAATAAAGTTAACTAGCAGGACCTGTGGATACACCATAGTATGATAATTTAATAATTACGACATTTGATATATTTACTTAAGTGCAATTGCGAAATAGTTCAATATGTAAAAAATATAATAATCTTGAATCAACTCCCTTTCACTCTTTTTTCTTTCTTTTCTTATATTCATATTCTTATTATGTTCTATCGAGACATATCAGCGTTATCGCTTCCGCTTGCTCTTCCTTTGTATATTTTTTAAAATTATATTCTCTTAGTAGCATGTCGTTTTTCGTCCCTTTCTTTATAATAAAAACGGAATGGTTCATTATTTATCTGAGGTGACGACACTCATGAGAAAAAAAACTCAACGGATAGGCAACACCATATAATCATGATTTACATTTTTGCATTTCATGTTAGACGATGTGTATGGTCTCATTTTTAAACAGAGGGTGTTGTAAGATGATAACGGTCGGAATATTTAGGAACAAGAAGATTAATAAATAGATTGTAGAAGAAACAAATGCACCTATTCAAGAGAACGGGGAAAACAAGACTTGAAATGATAAAGAATAAAAATAAATAAAAACAAGAACAGTAAAAAGAAAAGTTTATTTAAATTTATAAATCCTGACAGTGTGAGTGTAATTTGTAGTTGTTGGGCACACACTTACTGTTTGGTTCTTAATACTGCCGGCTGATGATGTTGACGTCATTGGCTTGAATAGGAAATATCGAGTGAAAATTAGAATGCAGATAGAAGAACAATGATTGACAAAGAAAGAAAGAAAGAAAGAAGAAAGAGTGAAAGAAAGAAAAAAAGAAAGAAAGAAAGAAAGAAAGAAAGAAGACAAACAGACATACAGAAAAAACAGACAGAAGCATATTAACAGACGTTCGATTATTTCATGCTAATTATATTTTGTTTCATTCATTCTTGTTGGGTATTCAAGAAAAAAAATATAAACACATTTTTAAACTCATTTTTTCTATTTATGGTGTAAGGTGCCTATTACTGCATTGCAGATGCACTGACCACTGCGCTATGTAGACGATGCGTAACACAAACGTATACAGGGTAATCTCTCGTTCGGCGAGAGGCACAACGGTTGGCTTAACAAAACAAATCCTTTCTACTCTTCAGTTAGGAGGCTGCTGCAATGACTACTATGTTCAGGGTTTATCTCGTTACATGGACAGAAGAGAAGATGTGAGTGGACAGAGAAGGAGAAGACGTCAGTGGACACGCGTCGTCGTCATGGTCAACTGACTTAAGTCAACAGATTATCCTCCTGTTTCTCGTCTTGGCTTGGGGTGAAGCTGCTTACTGTTTGTTTACACCTAAGAACTGGACCGTCACATTTATTCACAATTCTTCACAGTTTTGATTAACGAAAAGAGAACTCTTTTGGTTTGAATCGAGTTTTCTTTCTCCTAGACCGGTTCCGTTTAGCTCAGTCGGTAGAGCGTCCGCCTAGGAACCACAAGGCTCCTAGTTCGATACAGGCCCTCGCCAACTCAGAGTATGAGTAGCACAAGGCACTGTATGGTAAAGTAAGCTGACGGGTAAGAGGGTGTTTTAACCCCACTTTCCTATTCGCAATGCATTTCTACTCTCCTTTAAGAAGACACCCTTACCCCTTCTGACTTCTTCATTTCCAAACCAGCAAGCACTCCCCGACCACACGCCCAGTTTCCAGAACGCCAGTAAGTACACTCTTACCACATATAATCTTAAAATTTGGAAATCAATAAAAGAAAATACGACGGCGAACACACGGCAAAAAGGTGTATTCAGAGACACTATAGTGGACTTATTCATTATTTTTGTTTCTGATGCGGGTTGTACTGTACTGTACTATATGTGACGACCAGAGTGATTTGCAATGGTATCCATAATTTCTAAGGGCATTTTAAACCTTAGCCAGCAGATAATTTCAAAATACAAATGATAAGACTGAATATATAATGTCTGCAATAATTAAATGAACATTCAGTTTCAAAAATGTTTGTATGTTCATTTATACTCAGGGCCGGTGCTAGGGTCTCATGCTCCTAGAATCTCTTTTATAGGGCCTCAAATCTACCACATATCAATTTTCATAAAGTAGTCTTCATAGAAAATATATAAAACCTAACGTTCCGGGACCCTCAAGAGGTCTTTCCCTGTACTTCATCAGTGGGTTCAGAGGTAATACGCACCAGCCAAGTTGGTACTGGACAATTCAGTATTGGTCACATCGACACGCCTTTTTATGAGGTTTACAGTTATGATTAAGGTCCAAGAATAAAGACTATTATTGATTTGGTAGCGAAATAAATGACGTATCCCGGAGTTCTTAGCGGACACGGACGTGTCTTGCATGCAAAATGAGTGAAAGTCTTGAAGAAAGAAAAAATATGGCTGCATTAGCACCGTGATTTGATTTTTCAAGATCGAGCATATAACACCAGAGGCGACAGGGGAAACAGCTGAAACATCTAACTTTTATCATATATTGTTTCTCTTGCATTGTTTTCACGAAGTTTTTTTTTTTTTGTTTAATTCTATATATAAATCAAATTACCCCCTCCCTCATAAATATGTAAATACGGGATTAGGTTTAGGTTTATCATTGAGAGACTGTTAAGTTTTGGTGATTATTGTGCGAATTCGTTTTATGGTGAATGGAAAATAGTAGTATGAATTGGGTCACGAATGGAAATAGTTAAGTTAAAAGTTAGGATAGAAAAGACAGGCGTTCATCCCCCCTTTTTAGGTCTTGTGCAACATTTTTGTATATATTTTATAAAATAAATGACACTTATTGAGGATACTGAGGGCCGGTTTAGCTCAGTCGGTAGAGCGTTCGGCTAGAAACCACAAGGTACTTGGTTCGATACCGCCCTCGCCAACTCAACGTATGAGTAGCATAGGGATCTGTGCGGTAAAGTGAGAAGCTGATAGGTTTGGCGCTCCACCTCAGATGCTAAAATAATCTCCTCGGTCTAGCCTAGTAAAAAGGGGATAGACTCCTTCGTTGTCTGGCTGATACCGACATTAGGCCGCCCCGAAGACGACTATTTAGGATACGTTAAAGACGGGAGTTATTTTTCTAGCGATAGTCTTCATAGTCAAACCAGTGAAATTGCAAAACCGATTACGAGATCAGTTTGCACAGATCAGATTTCGTCGGTTTTATTGAAATATATTCTAAAAATATTTTTAATAAATAACATTTTCTTAATCATCTTTTTTTTTATTTATTAAAAATTCTTCATCTAAAAATAAAACTAATTAGTGCAACTGTCCAGTTACAAATTATACGGTACCACATTGTTCTAGTACCGAATTGTCCAAACGATAGTTGCAATAACACTAATAGGAAAACTGATTAAACTCCTGGAAATTATAAAAAAATTAACGGTATTTTTTATAGATTTTAGTTTTGTACGTACTTGAAGTGTTTATAGGTAAAAGATAATAAGGAACAATTTTTTATTCTATTCTTTACTTAATTAGTTATTAAATTAAACAAGAAAGAAGATACAAAAACTACTAAACTAACAACTCTATATGGTTTGGTTTGATTTGTTTCACGGCATATCAACCTCAGTGGGTCATTTAATGCCGATAAAGTTTGGAAATAAATTCATTCTTCATTTTTTATAAACTAATGTTTTTCTATTTTTAACGCATAGATGGGACCCTAACAGGTAATACCACATCGGGTCAGAGAGGACCGGGAGCAATTGTGAAGAATGGGTGCTCCACATTCCCCAAACTCCAAAACTGAACCTCACTATCAGATAGTTTAACGTCATTCCCACGAATGAAGACTCTCAGCCACCGCCTTCTAGCACTCATATGATAAAAGGATTGGGGCTTGCCATAGGGCAATAGAGTTGGGACAATCATATAGGTGCTAGGGCTTGATATGACCAGCCAACTGATCAGAGGGGGGCTCTCCGACCGCCAGTCTAGGCCCAGTTAGAGCCAAAGTGGAGTGTTTCATGTGATCTATTGCTCGGACAACTGGGTTCAATCTTTAAGCATCACAGGTCACCATGCGACCAACAGGTGGCACCATTGGGATGGAGTCTTACCTCTCTACAAAGGTACAATCGGTATATTTTAACGCCCCTCCCGACAGGACGAATTGGTGTACGGTAATAAGAACACGTCTGTTTATTCTATTATTTACTTAATCAATTACTAAATTAAACAAGATACAAAACCACTAAACAATGTGGCATCGAGAAAAATTCTATAAGGTAGGAACATGTATGGGAATTAAAAAATTGATTACCTACTTGCGCAAATTTCCCTGTTATTGTTGGTTGTTGCACATTAGGGTAGGTCGATTTTTTTACTTTTTTAAAATATCAAATTGTCCAACTATGCGAAGCTTGTGTTAGATAATTATAATTTACTATCATTGTTTGAGGAAATAGCATCAAAATCGTCTGCTAAAATTCACAAAAAATACTTGTTTTTACAAGATTTGGGCTAGAAATTGATTAGAAATTTATCGTTTTCAGTATTTAAATCAGAAAATGTTATTTTATAAAAATGAAACGAATTAAATATTATAAATAGAATTAATATTGAACGTGACCTGAATTATACGTAAAAGCTTTCTATGTTTTATATTGTTTCTCATGTGGCAAGATTTTTGAACCACCATGTACTTGCTACTATTGTAGTCACCTGTCTCGGTACTTAACGGCCTCATCGCTGAATTTTCACATCTACAAAAATAGATATAAAAATCTATAGATAAAGATTAAAAAACATCTTAAATATATTAAACTCTATTAGACAATTGTTTCTCCCATATTTTTTATTCTATTTTTTCCTTATTAAGAGAGATTTTCTTTTTTCTCCAAATATTTCCTCTCTCTACGCGCTACACCGCTTACCCTGGCAGAGGTGTTATTGATATAAAATCAAAATAATTTTGTAATAAAAAAAAATCAAAATAAAAACCAAGATAATTGCAGAAAATAATCATTGCTTCATTCAACTCTTCCATATTTTTACCCATTCATTTTCTATAAAGTGGTATTTGTCACTGGCATAGCATTTGTTCGTGCTGTTATCACAATCTGGAGAAATGCGGAAGTATCATTTTCGTACCTTTTCTTTTGACTGAGTAGGATGGTGTCATTTATCCCGGTTAGTTGGTTTTCCGGCATGTCAACCCTTGTTGGGTCATTTTATGCCGAATGCGTTTTTTGTTTTATTCATTCTTGAAGTGTAATCAATTTTTTTTTTATCTCAATTATTTAAACACATTTTTATAAAACTCATTTTTTCTATTTAACCCATAGATGATACCCAAACAGGTACTTCACTTCGTGTCAGAGTTGATCTAGAGTTTAATGGTGATCACAGACCTCCAAAATTGGAACCTCATCAGATAGTTTAACGTCATACCTAAGGCACCATGACTCTTAGCAATCATCTTATAGCATATTTATGTTAAAAAGGGGTGTTTACAATAAGGGCACTAGGTTTGGGATAATCATATAGGTCCTAGGGCTTGACGTGACCAGCCAATTGATCGGGGGGGGGAAGCTATCCGACCGTCCGTCCAGCCTAAGTAAGAGCTAAAGTGGAGTGGGGTATGTCATGGACTGCTCAGACACCATAGTCCTATCCTTAAGCATCACATGCCACCCATGGCCAACAGGTGGTCAAATTGGCGGGATTATACCGTTCTGCAGTATTCTGTGTATTCTATAGTCCCAGCCAGACAAGGCCTACTTACAAGCAAGAAGAATGGCATCAAAATGGATAAGTAATTCGAAAAAAAACAAAACAGCGTTAATGCAATGATAACAAGACTATTCCTTTAAGATTGTTGCGCTGCAGCTTTAATGATTTACTTTTTTCATTCTTTTTTTGTTATACGGGATTGAAATAGTATCGAAAGTATCCCATATTTTGTTCCCAAGAGGTTTAAACCACACCCATATCTATTTTCAGG
This sequence comes from Doryteuthis pealeii, assembly GCA_023376005.1. Taxonomy (NCBI): domain Eukaryota; kingdom Metazoa; phylum Mollusca; class Cephalopoda; order Myopsida; family Loliginidae; genus Doryteuthis; species Doryteuthis pealeii. The sequence continues at coordinate 51,755,977 of CM042152.1, forward strand.
GGGGATTTGTTGTAGTTGTTTTTGTGGTGCAAGTTTCATTCATTTTGGACGTGTATAACATTTTTTGTGCTTTCAGGTTCATTCATTTATGAGGTTTTTATTGTAGGTAGGATTGCGATTGTTAATGATGTTAGTTATTTTTAAATGTTTGATTCATATGTTATAGGAATTTTTAAAAAACTGAGATTTTATGAAGAATAATGGATGTGAATATAAGTGTTAAAAAGGACTAATATTTAAGAACTACTGTTTACTTACTGATATATCCGGGTTAAGAAATATATTATGAAGTTGGTGTTTGGTATATTATCGCAGTAGTAGCTGGTGCATCGAATAGCAGCACGTCTTCCGAGGAGTCGTGGTGGTATTCTGACTGGTAGGCGAGTAGGCTTAGGCTGTCCCACTTTCACACGATATGGCACAAGGCCGTTTTATGTGGGCACTACCCACAAGCCGAGACATGGGTGGTAGGTAGAAAAATTGCATCGATCCCGTTGCCCCTCAATAGTGCGCCTGGGATCGCCGCTGTTAATTAAACACAACCTGTCCAGGGCCGAAGCTCGCTGGACTAGTAGGCTAATGTGCTTGTACCACCACAGAGTCGAATATTTATAGATGACACTGTCCAATCAGATTATAGTGAGGGCGTACCAAGGTATTTACATATTCATTACATCACTTACCCTGATACTACATGTTGTAATGAATATATCAATCTCTCTCACCCATGTGATCTGAGTATACATATAGTGAGCACGGCATTATACTGGGCTGGCTTTGAGGATTATTAGCGTGCTTCACTGTTCCTTTCTGTCTCATTTTATCTCTCTGCAATAAAACCCTCTATCTTAAATTGACACAACACTACACTATCCAGATATTTATATAAATTGCTGTTTGCCAATTAAGGCAGTAAAATCGCTTGATCTAAATATCTTAATTTAATGGACTTTTATTGGAAGATGGTTTGTATGTTGAAAATTATTTAGAACATTATTTACTAATGAGAACTGCTAAGTGATTTAGTAATGTTATTATGACTTAATTAGTGACATAAGTTTTTGAAAGCATTGTATGAATTTACTGTGAAGATGAGTATTTCATATTCTTTCACCATGTTTATACTAACGTTTGCTTTGAACAAGGTTCTTTCTTACACACCGTCGTATTCTCTACACCTCCCACACAGTGCACCCTTACGGCATTCAACAAAGCAGACAGTGCATTGACTTTGGAACTAGTTTTTCACTTGTATTGTTTCGTCTAATTTAATTGGACTGTAAAAAAAAATAATTGGGCCTGTAGCAGAGGAGACCGGGTGGCGATCATCGACGACACGCTGGCTCACAGATCGTGACTGCTTATTACACTGTGACTAAGAGAATTCAGCCTGCAGGCATATAGTTGTGTTTTCTGCTTATATCAGAACATTATTGAAGGTGCGTGGTACAATGGTTAGTCGTTGGAAATGGACTCGTCGACCCGAGTTCAAATCCTAAATGAGATTTTGTTTGTATTTCACATAACGTTAATACACTTGGGAAAGGTATGAATTCAAATATTCGGAGTGATTCAGAGTGATATATATATATATATATATATATATATATATATATATGTATATATCTGTTGGCAACCTTCCGTCTATTTTAGACGATGGCGTAGTTTTTTGTTGTTGTTCTTTTTTTGTTTTTGTTTTTTTGTTTTTTTGTTTGTTTTTTTGTTTTGTTGTTGTTTTTTTTCCCCTCACTTACAGTATATATATATATATATATATATATATATATATATATATATATATATATATAATTACAACATTCTTATAGTGGATCAAGACTTAGCATTGGCAATGTTACATTTACATATTATTATTGTTTGTATTTCTCATAGCGTTAATACACTTGGGAAAGGTATGAATTCAACTATTCATTCTCTGGCTATAGGTAAATAGTAGAATAGTCTCGGCTATTTAACCTTGGTTGCACAACCAGTCTAGGAGGAGAAAAACTCAGAATTCTAACCGGTTAAACTTCGCTTAAGCAATCGACCTTTTGTCATATTCAGCTCCTGTGGAGTGTATATATATATATATATTATATATATATATATATATATATATATATATATATATATATATATAAGGATAATTCTTTTCCTCATGCAATTAATTAAACCACAATACTTTTTCCTTGATCACGATTTATTTAACCTATTCTGATTCGCTGCTCGGTGAGAATCAATCTCGCATTAGCACGCCTAATCTGCATCAATTTCAGGTTGAAACTGAAATCTAAATTGACTAAAACACGTGACGCGCGAGATTCGCGACTTTGGGGTCAGTTGGAGTTATAAACGTCCTGGTAGTTTTCCATTCCCTGATCTGAAAACCAATGGCCTCTTTGGATTCTCGCTACAGGGCCCGTTAAAAATTAAGCTACCACATAAAATTATGTAACACGGATACAATATTCGAGTTCATGTCCCTAAACTAGTATTAAGTCAAACAATATTCAAAAACAAGTATCTCAGGCGAGCAAGAAAGATCTTACGGAAAAATAATTAAAAAGTAGAACTTTAATAAGAGGGTCAGACACATAATCAGTATTAACAATGAAATAATAATGACCAACGAATTGGTGAGTGAGAGAAGGAGAGAGATGGAACAACTGATGGATCAATGAACGTAGACAAACAATTCTATAGGAAGATGAGGAAAATGATTAGAAGTTTATTTTCTTCTTTTATGTTTAATATCGAAAATACAACAATAAAACTCGGTAGACAAAAATCACTACTTGCACTCAAATAATAACCTATGACAATATTTATGATTAAACTCCCACTTACAATAAGAAAACCAATTGACTTCAATCACAATTTGGATCATTTGTATTCAAATATTTATGTTACTATTAGTCTGAAAAAATTTAAACTGCATCTAGTGGTGAGGTTCCAGTTCTGGATCTCTGAGGAGTATGGAGTACCCCTTCTCCAGGAAACGTACAAAAAATGCCCGCCTGCAGAAAACAAGTAAATTTCGATTTCTTGGTCGAAGGTAGTATATGCATCTATTCCTAGGTGCACATATTTCGGTGCAATATTCCAAATGAATACAGTTGCTAGCGTATATGAATGAGTATATATGGGTATAGGCGTTAAGTACTTGTATGTAGGTATTTAACCAAATCTTTCACTATGAGTACGTGGGTCAAAATTATTGGAAATCCAGCAAGGATTGAACTATATATTCAGTAGCAATTGATCTGCGATACTAGCTTGCTAACCCATACACCACAATGGGACGCCTTAGAATATTTCTTTGTATATACAGATGGATGTAGGCGTATCTATATGAGTATGTATAAGCATAGTTGTAGCGTATATATTATTATACTAAAGCTGAGGGAATTATCTTTTGTTTTCTAAATGCTTTTACACTGTTTAGCTTAATGAAACGAACATTATACTAAATTATTCCTTACTTTTAGGATTGAATTATGTTTTTAAAATGTCCGTTTAAATTTGTTCTAATAAGTCGTAATTTGCAATTCAGTCAAAAACAGACCAATCTCTTTCTTTACTTTCTGCCTATTACTTTCTTCCCCATTGGATTACCTCCTTGTTATATATGATTAGTTTCTCTCTGGAGAGGAGAGAGATGTATATTATATGGTAAATTTTATTATTAAGTAGTAACCCGTGACTTAAATTAGGTCAAACATTCCCTTTCTTAGAAAGCTTATTAAATGATTTTGATGTTTTTCGGTCGTACCTTTTTAAAATTTTATTCTCTTTCCAAACACTTTTCCCTAATCTCAATTATCTACCCAGAGTTGAATGAGTGACCCAATGGGCCATGTTTTGTCATCAGTCGGTAGAGCGTTCGGCTAGAAACCACAAGGTTCCTAGTTCGATACCGGTCCTCGCCAACTCAGCGTATGAGTAGCACAGAGATATGTGTGGTAAAGTAAGGAGCTGATGGTAGATGTGGCGCTCCATCTCAGATGCTAAAACAATCTCCTTGGTCTAGAGCTATTGAAAAGGGGATATACTCCCTCGCTGACTGGCTGATACCGACTTTAGGCCGCCCCGTCGACTTTACTTTTACTTTTACTTTTATATATATATATATATATATATATATATATATATATATATATATATATGCGTGTATGTATGTATGTGTGTGTGTGTGCATGCACATGAATGCGTGTGTATAATAGTATTACATTTATGGCTATACACGTTAGGTCATCGAAGATTAAAATACAAATAAAATAGAAATTGGATTTCTCAACTGAAGTGAGAGGAACGTTTTTAATATCTATAATAAACTAAAGTCTTCGGCACTCGTATGGTCAGAGGTCAACAAAAATAATCTTATTTTTTTTTATGTCTTTAATATTGGTGGCTGAATGGGGGAAGTGTGAACTCTTTTGTCCGAAAGTCAAATCCCTTATATTGAAGGTCAATTCAAATCTAGGAGTGCGCTAAAAGCACTTAACATTTGGTTGTTAAACAAAAAAATTCTCCTCCAATTCACCTCCTATAGTTATCAGGTCTTCCTGAGTTAGACTGAGGAGCTAAGTGCCACACATCCGCCCCCAGAGATGGATCGAGAGAAATTGCTTTCAGTAAAAATGGCCATGTAATTTTAGTAAAAATCATTTCCAATCCATTTTTATTGTACAAATTATTTCCGATCCATTTTTATAGTAAAAATCATCTCCAATTCATTTTTATAGTACAAATTATTTCCAATCCATTTTTATAGTAAAAATCATCTTCAATCCATTTTTACAGTAAAAATCATCTCCAATCCATTTTTTATAGTACAAATAATTTCCAATCCATTTTTATAGTAAAAATCATCTTCAATCCATTTTTATAGTAAAAATCATCTAGAATGCATTTTCATAGTAAAAATAATTTCCAATCTATTTTTATAGTAAAAATCATTTCCAATCCATTTTTATAGTAGAAATCATTTCCAATCTATTTTTATAGTAAAAATCATTTCCGATCCGTTTTTATAGTAAAAATAATCTCCAGTCCATTTTTATAATAAAAATCGTCTACAATCCATTTTTCCCCTTTTTCTCTTGTGGGGCTAAACCGTTTTGACCAAAACCTGAGACTGACTTCTTAAAAAAATAAATAGATGAATATCGGTGGAGGTCGGATAATGGGTCTATTCCTGTCAAAATGGTCCATGACCTCTTGTTGTAAATATTGAATTTAGAGTGTGCCCTCTGATAGACCGGTTGTCCTTACAAAGCTAGATATCCCAGTTATTCTGTTTACCTATAACTACTGAAAATGATATGGATTGGTTACTTTACCATAAACGTTAGCGCGAAATAAAACTCACATATCAATGCCTGGGAGTTGAGTTTAAGGTCATTCTTCAGCCGCATGAATGAGAGTTTGAGGTTAACATTATTGCAGTGACGAGGAAGTGAAATCTGTAGTGAGGAATTGGCTCAAAGAACAGTCAACAGAGTTTTACAGGACAGGGATATATGCTCTCATTCGAAGGTGACTATGTGTAGAAGTAGGGATTGAAGAATAATTAAAGTTCCAATTACCGTCAAACTGGGAAGACAAGGCAACAAACGGTTATAACTGAAATACAAACACGAATGTCACAAAGTCTACTGCAGAATGACAGGATATATATAAGACTCCACAATGTCATTTAAATCAAGCAGTCAAGCAGCCAATCAGAGCTCAAGGAATGGAATGACCCAAATAACCCAAATAACCCAAATTCATGAATGGGTCATTCTTGATTTCTATACATACCAACTGTCTTGGACACTGCTTAAGTTGTACTTAGTTAGCTGCTGTTATTCAAACCAACAGTAGACTTACTGACTTCAATAGGGATGTGATCCACAGAGGACTAGCTTCATTCTGATGTATGGTACATGTTTAGAAAGCCTCATATTTGACCATTACTTATGTTAGTCAATCATATCGCTGCTAGGGCTTGATGAGACCAACCGGTGGATGAGAGGAGGCATCTCCACCGACCGTCTAGCCTAAGTAAGGCGCACAGTGGAGTCTTGCCTGTCAAAAACAGCTCATGCACCAGGTGTTGCATAGCGCGTCGTCACTGTACTAAATTGCAATAGTTTTATCTTCGTTGTAAGGGATGACAATAACACCAAAGTTATCCTCCAGAAGTTTATTGAAATAAATTCAAGCTTCTTAACTTCGAGAGAGAGGGTCAGTTTAATTAATATATTCAGTTTTTAGACTTTCGGTCCTTCGATTAAATTTCTGGGCGACAAGCTTTTTCAGTTGGTAAATATTAACGCTAGCTTTTCCGACACCAACTACACGAGGTCCCGCTCGGCCGACTACTGACCCCGATCACCTCACTCTCTCTTCGGGTGACTGCCTCCGGGGCTAATTGACGACTGACCTGTCTGAAGCCCTCGGTTCTTTTATATTCATAGCTACACCCACGTATTTTTATCTCTTGATCTGATAACAGGCAGGTGTTAAACTTCTTTGTTTAATAAAACCGGAAATTCATATTTCCGTTTGTACAATATATAACACAGGATTCTGTTCTAAAGCAACATGGGCCGCCACCCACAGCCAACCGGTGGCCCAACTGGGGGAGTCCTAAACCTCTGCAGAAGTGCAGTCGGTATATTCCAACGGGCAGGACTACTCTAATAGTGGCAATTTCATATTTTCGGCAAGGTGCGATTGTGTTTGAATAGTGTTAGTATTTTTTAGTTAGTGTTTTGGAAAAGCTAAATCCAAGGTGGATAAAAATTGGTAGAAATAATGACAATAATTAATCTGGCAAAATGTTATTAACATCTCGATGTCATATTTCTCGGGCTTCCTTGCAGGATCATTCGGTTTGACTGGGTTTGGCTTGGTCTCTCTGTTGGAATTTTAATTAATTCTTGATTCTATTTATTTTACCTCGCATTCATTTTTTTCCTTGTCGTCTCTCTTCTTTCATATTTCAGCCCTTGTGTCAGACAAGGTGTGTCATGGAAAATAGTACTACCTGTTGTAAAAAAAATGAGAGAAAATTAATTAGTTAATTGTCATCTAGTGGATTTCGTCGTCTTAGCAGATCACAGACTGAAAGTGGAAGAAGCAAAAAGACAGACAAATACTTGGACCTAGCCAGAGAGCGGAAAACACTGTAGAATATGAAAATAAAGGTTGTTCCAATTGTAACTGGGGTCCTTGGGACGGCTCCAATGATTAAATTGATATATATATATATATATATATATATAATATATATATACCAACCCCTCCACACGAGCAGGATGCGACACAACGTCAATTTATTAAGCGGAGTTCAACAGGTTTGAATTCAGAGTTTTCCTAGACCGGTTTCCTAACCAAGGTTAAAGAGCCCAGTCTGCCCTACTATTTACCCATAGCTAGTGGGAGAGTAGGATTCATACCTTTACCAAGGTGGATTAGCGCTAACTGAAATGCAATTCCCACATCCAGAACTTGAACTCGGGGCGACGAGTCCATTTCTCATGACTTTAACCATTACTCCACGCGCTTCCTAATTAAATCAATATATTTTTTAAGAAACTTATATTTCATTCATATCATATTCCTCGTCATTATGATCATTATAATACTAATCCTCATTATGTAGTGCTGACTGCACGGATTCCTATGACGCTCTCTCGCAACCCGACCCGATATTTAAGCAGTTCTTCCGGGCGGCACGCAAAATTGCACGGAACTGTTTGATGAAGGTCTTTGCTGGTCGATGTTTACTTGTGTGTCCATGTGTAAATGTCCACAGGAGAACATCTTTTATGGGTTCGTTCTTGTTTCTTCTGAAGTATCCAATATGTCTTGTTCATCTTACTTAGATGGTTTGTGTGATAGATGATGAATGGCATTGTGGGTTGCTATTTCCAAGATTTGTTTAAAACATCCCACCGTATCCTTGTGTGCTTACCATCTATTTTTCTCTAAATGCGTCATTAGCGTCAAAATCGGGCAGCTGTACAGTAACACTGACCCGGCCACAGCAAGGAAGAATTTTCATTTTATCTTAGAGAGATCAGATATCCATATGATCGATAATCTATCTAGAGTAATTGTTGGATATTGTACAAACGGAAATATGAATTTCCGGTTAAATTAAACAAAGCGAAGAAAAGACGACAAAACGACAAAGGTCTTTTTTTCCCGGTAAAGCGAACAAAAGGATAGGAAACAATAAGTTCGGAAATAGTTATCAGATCAAAGATAAAGATGCGTAGGCGGTCGTCAATACAAAACCCAGAGGGTTAAGCAGTCAGGGTCAGTAGTGAACAGACCCCAGAGGGACAGCGAACGGAGAACAAGTGAGTGACGCACTCACGGTCACAGCCGATGGTCTGTGAGCCGTCAAGTAGCCACCTTCCACCTCACCAATGCATTGTCACCCCTTGGGCAGATTCCCATTGTCAAGCTCGCCACCCACACCCACCACGAGAGAATGTAAAGAAATAAACTAAAGTTTGTTACAATGCCCATGTGTTGAGTCTCTACGCCGACTACTAACCCACCCGATTTAGCAGCGGGAATGAGAATACGAATTTGATGGCTATGCAGCATAATCTATGCTTTTCTTATTCAAGTTATACATTAGAATCAAGCACAAATTCTGTTTATTGTTTGTGTATTTACGAAATGTAAGTTAACTTTCTTCATTTAGCATTTAACTACCTCGTATTTTTAAATTATAACTAGATTTTGTGAAAAGGCTAAAAATTGTAAATTCTGCTATTATCTATTCATTTACTAATTCATTGTGATTGTTATACATTTTCTTGTTATTGTAATTGTTATTTTTTAATCTTTTATATAGAGAGATATTTAGCATCAACACATCGCTACATACATCTTATTAATAAGGGAGATTGTCTGTATTTCTGTCTGTAAGAAAAAATACGCCATAGCTCTACGTTATAGCTCTACATCACAATATTCTTATGCTATATACACCCAAACTTTGAGTAAGCAATTCTAAAAATTGTTTTTTACTCTCGTCCCCCTTTTTTTTACGGTAACAAGAAATTAACTAAAAAGTTTACAAATAAATAAATACCTACAATTTTGTGTAAAATTGATGTGGAAAATATTCAAAATAATTGTTTATTACATGCACGCAACATTTTATTTGAGAGGGATGGAGCTCAGTTTTTCATTTCAAATTGTTGTTTTTTTTAATTTTTTTTTTTACTCCTTTAATAAATATGAGGATTTTGCTTACTCATGATACAAACCCTCTGACATTGAATTTTTAACTCCCACCCTCTCAGGCAATGTCTTTAAGAAATGAATCTTTACGACACCCGGAGGGTGTTTTCTGTTGCTAGTGTATTTAATAACAGTTACAGTACATTATATTTAACATTTAAATGTTAGATCAAGTGTCACTAATAAAAAAGAAGTAATCCATGCGTTTCTTATGTGTATACTGACATCAGTTATCATTTGTATAATGAAACAAATCAAGGGATGTTTTTCTGTTCTTAAAAGGTTTCAGAAAACCTATGTAATGATTTGTGGAATTAGTATATTAACTGCCAATAGATATGCCAAAAAGAAAATCGTTAAATAAAAGTACCAACAATATACACCCACCGAGCGTAAGTATTTAAGGTTTAGTGTAATGAAATATATTAAATTGGAAAGACTAACGAAACGAAATAAGAAGGCATATACAAGATTGCACTTAATTCTATTCTAATCGGTTTCTATGTAAAATCATTCATAGTGTTGGTTTTAATACTTTGGGGAATAAAACAATATTAGATATCAATAACACTGTAAGATTCAAAGTGATAATACTTGAAGATAAAACTCCGACAAAGGTTGATAGACAAAACATTTTATATACAGCACAGAATAAACAGAGTACATGATACATAGAGGTGTACATAAACATACATACATAAGTAATATAAATACATATACAAGAGTAGAGATAATGACACATACATGAATTGTAAAATACAAGATATTTAGGTATCAAAGAGATACCTAAATGTACATAAAAACGTAGTTACGGATACATGACTAAAGGATAGTCATATATCGTATAAGAGATTTACTAGCAGGGAGTGGCCACTGTTAAGGGCCAAAGCCCCAACGAGAAGGGAGTAGACCTAAGTCTAACCCATAGTGTCTCGTAGTTCGAGCAACAGGAAAATTAGCCGCTTAAATAGACCAGGCTCCTAGCGGGAACCAGCGAAACTAAACGGGCAGACAACTCCCCAGGCAAATACGAAAATAACTCCCACAACACCAAGTAATATGGGCCGCTATAAATAAATTATCGCTCATATGGAAATCTAATTTCACAGATAAGTTAAAGAGACAGTTCTTCCAGGCCGTTGTCGTATCAGTGCTGCTGTATGGCTGCACCACCTGGACCCTAACGAAGCGACTAGAGAATAAACTAGATGGGAGCTGCACAAGAATGCTGCGGGTGATCCTGAACAAGACGTGGAAACAGCACCCCACGAGAAAGCAGCTGTACGGTAACCTGCCACATATCACCCTAACCATCCGAGTAAGACGGACAAGACACGCGAGACACTGCTGGAGAAGCAAGGGCGAACTCATAAGCGACGTCCTCCTGTGGAAGCCAGCACATGGGCACGCCAGTGTGGCCGACAAGCAAAGACGTACATTAATCAGCTCTGTGTGGATACAGGATGCTCCATAGAGGACCTCCCGAGAATGATGAACGATAGGGACGGATGGAGAGAGACTGTCATGGATATCCGTGCTGACAGCGCGACGTGATGATGATGATGATGATGATGATGATGAATTAAAACCCCGTTTTGTTAAAACCAGTATCCAAAATAACCATATATTATGTAAACCTTTATCTTCCTCAATTTCGATGATAGATTTTGAAATAGCTTACTTTACCGGAAATAAAATAAAAGTCAACTCTTCAGTGAGTAAACCATATTATATCAAACTCAACCAGAAGATGTGTGTCCTGGGTATGACGTTAAACTGCAACTAATAGGAAAGTTCCTATTCTGGAGCTGTGCAGTTGCTTTTACTCCTAGGTTCACAAGAACGGAGTGGGGTAATGTTTCTTTTTACTTCTATTATTCTTCTGCTCATCTTTGGTATCTTACGTTCATCTTCTAGCGTCTGGACTTCGTCTTGGTGGTCGGTCGCACTTAATTCATTTCTTCTTCTAGATCAGTCTTGTTGCCAAAACATTCATCAACCACAAAACCATATTATTTATGTAAGCTTTTATTTATTTAACTAAACATTTCATGTAACTAACATAACGCGCGTGTGCAGTGAGCTTCAGCAAAGGCAGAAAGACCTGATCTGCCTGACGTCCAAGCTGAAACTGAGAGCCAACCAGGTCCCACGTGACTTCACGTATTTCGCGGGCTTCCTGTAATATTCCATGGAAAGTACCGCCCGTGATATGCATAGATTATGTAACAATACCTCTTAGAATTCTATCTATTGGTTAAACAGAAGAATGTGTAAAAATGTTTTAAAAATTGATTTCCCATCAATAAGAACAAAACTTATCTTGCATGCAATAACCCAACAAAGGTTGACACGTAACCAAGCAGTCAACTGGTATTTGATATACCGCCATCAAGATCACGTGACATCTTTTTTAAAGGCCCGAATGTACTACGATATGAATTGTATTAGATTTCTTGTCGGTAAATAAATACTTTCTAAATATAACGGGAAGAAAAAAATACTTTAAAACACTGAGTTTGTAAATTTGTGAATCAGCAATTTCTTGTTTTTTTTTCTGAAAATCTGATGTCGCGTTTGTGCTGCGCAGATAAACTATTCGTATGTATACAATCAATATATACAAACACACACACACACACACACACACACACACACATATATATATATATATATATATATATATATATATTATATATATATATATACACGTTTGTGTTTACGTTTTAGTGTTATTTGCTTTTTGTTGGATATTCAATAATTGTATTGAACACGCTGACGGTTTTACCATTTTAAATATTGTCAGCTGTCTGAGATTTTTTTTTTCGTTGTTTCAGTCTGTTTATCTTGGTACTTGGTTTTTTTTATTCACTTTTATATTTTACTTGTATCAATTTTAGCATTAAATTCTATTTCCTATTTACAAATATGTGTTTATTAATTCTAGCTTATTTTCTTAACATTATTTTTTTACCTTCGTCTGAACTACTTTTATCTCCATTTTTTTTTTATTGGATGATTCTGTTTTAAGCTTGGTATATTTGCTAACATCAGGTGAATGTTCTCGACAAACTGATACTTGTTTTTCAGGAAAAGTAGATACACTACATTAGACAGCTTTATCAAAAATAATTCGTTTTCGTTCATTATTCTTCCTGTCACTCTCTATTTCTCGCCCCCTCTCTCTCTCTCCTCTCTCTATATATATTATATATATTATATATTATATATATATATATATATAATATTTAGCAAATATATGCACCCTCCGGGTGCAAGTATTTAAGTTTTAATGTGATGAAATATCGTATTAAATTAATAATAAGGCAGATAAAAAGATATGTAACAGAGTGGGGGTATAATAGAAAAATAGAAATGAAACTTACTCTTCCATCACTCTCGTCTTTCATTGCTGAATTTTACTCATTTAACTATTTAGTTAAATTAGGAAATAAAGAATAAATGACAGTTATTTTTTCTTTTAATGGATTTAATTTAAGATTCATTGAAGAGATTTGTGCTATATTCATTAAAATAAAACCAAACAATTAGAAATCAATAACTAAGCACATATTTTAATAAAATCACATTTTTAATATCAATATGCAAATTAGCCTTCCCATTCACACTGTAAACCGCTATTTTTTTATATAAATACAATTGAATGTTATTAGTATGTAGATATGGACAACACTAATAAAAAGGTGAAGCAATTTTATTAATAATTGAGGTTTAAATATAAAATCATGGAGAATGTGATGTAAATAACGAAGGGAATTGTGACTTGAGTAGTAAATAGTTTCGGTTACAGACAGAAAAACACACAATCTCCATTATAATAAGATATATATATATATATATATATATATATATACATATATATAACAGAAATAAGCTGACTTGACAGATTGACAGAGGAACTAATTGATTAATCTTTTCAAAATCAGCAAATATATATATATATAAATGTACACACAGAGATTGATTTTTCTCGATTTGTTTAGCCTTACATTTGAATAGGTATGCCCACTTAATTAATTAATTATTAATTAATTAACTTCCAAAATTAGGTACGACTTCAATTAAGCACATAAATTGTCAGCTAAAAAAGCCATATCAAAAACACATCGTTTTTTTTTATCATATAATATATATATATATATATATATATATATATATATATATATATATATATATATATATATATTTCAATGTCGTTCATTCTTCTTAATGTTGAGTTGATCAAAAATGGTATGTCCAAAAAGGAGTTAAGAATAAAGTTGTTTTTATATGCAAAGAGCGGGACGTAATCTTTTTGATGAGGAGGGCTTCGAGTATATCCAGGTGCAATTCGTTGGTTGAGGATGCCAAAATAGATAACATTTCGGGTTTATATGTTGCAGCACAATCAGGATTGTCCAACAGGTGTCGCCCAATGGTGGAAGATGAATATGAATTGCTTGGTGTAACCGATATATATATATATATATATATATATATATATATATATATATACACATACACACACACACACACACACACACACACACATACATATATATGTAATTAAACAAAACAAATGTCCCCTGTTTAACGAGTTTAATAACGATCTTTTAATTTCGAATACTCTAATCACATATTAAAATACCTATAACACTTTTTTTGCTAATTGAATTCCTTTCAACCCCTGCAGGCCTTAATACAATTTTCAGATTTGCCCATCTACTTACTATCAATACTACTAACTTAAAAAACTGGAACACAATCACCATCCCGCCCTGAATATGCCACTTCGAAGTGCCGAAAGTACTTGGGACAAAAACAAGAATTCAAGGAATAGGCATACCAATACGCCACTCTTAGAATCCGGTCCCTTTAAATATATTTCACCTAATAACTCTATTTTTTCCGTTACATTGACGACATGTTATTCATTTATCAAAAAAACTGTAATTTAACTAATATCATTGACAAACTAAATGATGTGGAACCCTCCATTAAATTTACTCATGAACTTGAACATAACCACACCCTACCATTTTTAGACACACTTATTATAAACAATAACAACATTTTAGAATTTAAAGTTTATCATAAGAATACCAACAAAAATGACTACATCCATTTTTATTCCCACCATAACAACAAGATAAAAAGTGGTGCCATAATAGGTTTCATTCTTAGAGCACTTAGGATATGCAAGAAGAAATATTTAGAAGAGGAATTTAATATTATTGAAAAGTCTTTTCTTAAATTACAATACCCTTTAAACTTCATAACCCGCTAATGCTAAAAAAGGCATTGGAAATACAAAATAGAAAAATAACACTACATCTCCCAATAACACACAACATAATAACAATAACGACTTTGATAGGTACCTCATACTTCCCAATAATCCTATCACTGATAAAATAAATAGAAACCTAAAAAAGATAGGAATTAAAACAGTTACTCACTCCACTAAAACAATTAAAAACATTTTCCAGAATAAAAATAATCATAAACACACACATTCCGAAGCTGGAATTTACACAATAGATTGCTTAAATTGTAACAAAAATATGTAGGAGAGATTTCTATATCTTTATCCAAACGGTTATCTTAACATGGATATCATATCAAACGAGGTTTTCTAAACAAAGCCCTAGCTAAACATATTTTAGACAATAACCATACCTTTGATGTTAAAGGTGCCAAAATATTAACTCACATACACAATAGAACACTACGTAGAATTATGGAATCTTGCATTATTCTCACACATCAAACCATCCCCAAAGACAAGTCTTTTTTAATATATACCCTTATTTAGCGACACTTGTCCTGTCATATAAGTAAAGTCGATAAAGTCGGTATCAGCCATACAGCGAGGGAAATAGCGCTTCTGAGGTCACATACCATCACTCATTTCCGACATATACTTCCTAACAAATTTAAATTTCGCATTATACCCCCCCAAAAAAAAAAAATTACACCATTCATATATTTTTTTACTGTATATAAGAAAAAATTTAAAAATAGAAAAAAAAAATTATTTTCTGAAAAATCCGTAGCAGGCCTACCATGAACGGGTTAAAACTCATCCTGTTTGAAAAAGAGAATTTTTCTATTGTCGAATTTGTAATATGTCTTCCTTTCTCAAAAACTGTTACACTAAGATATACATGATAGTCGCTGACCGAGAAACGCGTGGCGGATGTGCTTATATTTGAAACTACCGCATGACTTTTTTGGAACATCAATGTTTTCGTTATTGAATTCAAATTATTTTCAGCTCCTCTCTCAATGAGTCCGGAGTAAAAACAAGCTCTGAAGATGATTTTTATAAATCGAAATATTGTTCAATATTAGCTATGAATATGATATAAATATATATATATATATAGTCATCCACAGACACGTGTTTCGACTTATCAAGTCTCTTCAGTGTGGCTAGACATTGTGTGAGCTACCTACAGCCGGTATAGAACTCCGATCGATTCAGCATCAGTCGGACAGCTTTAGCGCTCGGCTATCATCACCCATATAATGCGAAGGGGATTTTAACTGTTTTAATACACACATCTGTATGTATGTAAAGGCCGCCATAGAGTGTTCCATCCCTTTTATAGGAGAGCGTTGCTTTACGCTTTAGTAGGCGGTCATCAGCGAATCCCTCCAAAGTGTTCAACCCCAGGGGAAGGAGCACACACATATATATATATATATATATATATATATATATATATATATATACATTTAAACATCTTCACCTGATGAATGCATCGCTGAAACCATATGGTTGTGCTTTGACTCTAAATATAAAAGTTTGAGAAAAAGTTAACTGAAACTACACAAGGATGTAGAAAGCAGCAACCAGCATCCTGAAAGCAGCTGTGGCGCCACATACCGCTCATCTCGTAAACCATCCAAGTATGACGAATAAGACATACAGAGGATTGTTGGAGAAGAAACAACGAACTATTAAGTGTCATTCTCCTAGGTACTCCAGCTCATGGACATACTTCAGACACCGAGTACCGTCTAGATGACTTACGAAGAACAATTGCCCTGAAGTACTGACGCCACAAGAGAGGATGGAAAATGTCTGTGTACGCCGATGCAATCCGAGCACGCTTTGATGATGACGATAATGATGATAGTGATGATACTTTCATACCAGCTAATAACCTAATTACACTCTTAAATCCTGTGGTGATTTTTCAAAAATATTTCTGCATTGTTCGTTGTTAGTGAGACTGTCAGATCTTCGATTGAACCGCCTCATTGTCGCAGAAACATCAGCAGCAGCAGTATAAACAGCGACGTCACATAGTTTTTACCCTTTAATTATCTGGCAGAAAACAAGAAAATTATTGGGATTTTCAATCTCGCTGTCAAATCGTGCATTCTCCTTCAGCGAGATCTTTGTGTCTCAAAACACAACTGCCTCTGTACTCTTTCTTGTAACGAATGTAACGTATTTGTGATGGAATCCCGGTGTGAAGTGACGTTACCAATTGCTCATTAACGAAGATGCCAACCGGCTGTTCATTTTATTTGTCATCATCTTTCAATTATTTCAACATCAAACAACGTAAAGCATTGAACGTCAAATGGAATTTCGCGCCCTTTTTTGTTGGAGCGGGAATTTGATTCTTTGTAAACACGAGAGAATGCAAAAAGAAAGGTTTTCCCAATTAGCCCAACGAAATAAATAAATTAAAAAAAAAAATCAAATCAAATCAAAGTTCGAAAACAACTGAATTAAAATCAATATCTTGCATTGAACTGTTTTTGTATTAATCCATTTTGTTTTCTTTTTCTGCATTTGTAAAAATGTTTTCCTTAATTCATTTATTTATCAATTTTTTTTTTCTTTGATTTAAAAAGAAGTTCATTGCTAGAATTCCGTCAGGATATTTATTGAAAACAGTTATTCGTAAGCGTAACGGAAGGGTATTAGGTTCGCCATTGCATTAGCTGTTTGTGAAATCGCTCGGTGCAAGATTTGTTGATTAGTAGGAAGTCAAAAACGAACTCATATATCTGATGATGAGTAAATAATATATATATATATATATATATATATATATATATATATATATGAGAGTTTCATAATTTGCTTGAAGCATTGTGTATGTATTGGTTAGGAGGTTGATTTAGAAGGCTATCACAATGCAGTTTGGAATAAATAAAAAATAATAATACGATAACAATGGTGTTGTGTGTTGACCTGTATTTTTCATTTTTTATTATTTATAAATAATAAAAAATACAGGTCAATACACAACACCATTGTTACCGTATTATTATTTTTTATTTATTCCAAGCTGCATTGTGATAGCCTTCTAAATCAACCTCATAACCATATATATATATATATATATATATATATATATATATATATATATATATTTGAGATAATTTTTTGTATCTGTATCCGTTTTTTGGAAGTACACAATCAGATTTGGGCATTAGTGTGAAGCATAAATGTGCTATGTTATAATACTGTAGTTATAATAATATATTTATCTGGGAATAAATATCAGAAAACTCGGTTGTTTTTCTTTTGGTTTCTTTTATTTAGTAGTAGTGGTGAATTTTCGGGATTGTAATGTCTCCCTTCTTCATGACTCTGAGGACAGTATATATATATACATATATATATATATATATATATATATATATATATATATATATATACACAAAAACGAGTCAAAAAGTAATCCCACTTTGTTTTGGACAGGTATAATTACCAACACAGAACATGTATCATACATCAGAATGAAGCTGGTACTCTGTGGATTACATTCCTACTTCTTCACATAGTCACCATTTTTTTCAATAGTAATGTTCCCCTTTGGAATGAGAGCATGAATCCATTCCACGTAAAATTATGTTGACTCTAATTTGAGCCAATTCTTCACAACAGATTCCACGTCCTCGTCACTGGAATAATGTTTGCCTTCAGACTATCACCTCTTCGCCTCCATGAAAGTGGTTTTGAGAGGCAAACAGGATTCCTTTGACGAGGAAATTAAATCTGTAGAGAAGAATGATGATCCTTTTCAATACTTCAATGGATGACTATGTAAGCAACATTAGATACTGTAAGCAAAATACATTGGTTTGGCATTTAGTGACCCGAAAATTGATATGCGGCTAAAAAAACTAAACCTCTGTGTATCATTCGCAGTGTTTGAAAATCAGTCTGATCATGATCGGTCTTCTGTATCAATTCTCCATATTAGAGTAATTGTTTCAGTCGTATTTTTTCTCAAAGAATGGATTTTTTTTTTAAAAATCAGGCATCGGGAAAAATGCCAATGTTGCCAGTTTACAAAAAAAAAAAAAAAAAAAAAGATTCAGGAAATAAATCGGTTAATCTATTCGGTCAATATCTTTGATTCATTTCTTTTCTTTCTTAACTCTTTTCCCATCATTATTTGTTTATAATTTATTAAAAAAAAGTAATTATCATTAAAAAAGATATTATGAGGCAACTTAAACTAATTGTTACATACCCACTTCATATTGTGTATATAATGGGGAGAGGGGAGAGGATATGGGTTCTTACTTTTTCTGCTTCGTCGGCGGCCATCTTCATTTTGGGCTGAATTTTGCTGGGCTGGGTTTTCTGCTAATTTCGTTGTTAGTAAAAGGGCTGGTAATAATTAAGTAAGACTTAATTGTTTTATAAGACATCTATATTCTTTAAGGCCCAAAAGTGTTTTCAACCGCGCAGTGAGAAGTCGGCATCTTAGGAGCAATGAATTTTGTGTCTGCCCCTTTCTACTTATGTCAAAATCTAACTAACTAACCTAATTTCCGTTCTCACGAAATTCACCGATTTTTAATTTTCTAACTACACTTACAGATATGATTCGTAGGCAACCCACGAATTATGTAACATAGTTTCCTTGGAAAATAAATATAAATGCTTCAGAATCTTAATATATGTTACATCTATGAATCACATTAAGTTTACTTATTTTATGAAGTTTAATAGTTTACTTTTAATTTTTTTAAATTCACTTGCCTTTTTAATTCGCAAAAATACCGTTACAATTATCACCTTCAACTTTTACTATTGGTTACAATAAGATTCTAATTTTCTGAATTCACTGAAGTTCCTCTTCTGGAGCTCTGGAGAATGTGGAGAAAACCTTCATGTTCATTATTTCCAGGTACACCCCGACCCGGAGTGGTAGTACTTGTTAGGGTCTAATCTATGGTTTGAATAGAAGAAAATCAGTTAATAAAAATATGTTAAAAAATAAGTTAAAAAAAATAATTTTCAATACTCATAAAGAATGAATAGTACAAAGCGTCTTCAGTATAAATATCTAAAAAAAGGTTGACATGCCGTAAAATCCGAAAAGAAAAAAAAAAGAAAGAATTAATTTTAGCTCTTAAAAGTGTTAACTAATGAGTGATCACCACAATGGGAGACTGTTCAGTTTGTACTCCAGATTATAATTCTAGGTTGTTTATCTATCTATCTATCTATCTATCTATCTATCTATATATATATATATATATATATATATATATATATATATATATATATATCATGTTTATCAAAGATGAATCGTAAACTCTAAAAGTAACCCTGAAGAATCTATCGATGAAACTCGAGTAGGTTACTCATTTCCATTCTTAAATAAATTTATGCTCTACATTGTATTGAGCACTTTGTATTTTTTTTTCTCAACATACCTCTGGATATTGTGCGCTCCAACGATCGTTCTTATACCGGTAAGTTAATACTTATACATATATATATATATATATATATATATGAGGAAGAATGAATAAAGAAAAAAAAGAATAGAATGGATAATAAAAGAAGAATTTAATCAATATCACTTACACATGTGTTTCGGTCAGTTCATCTGTGTGAAAATATTTCGCACAAAGAGAAGATTCGACCTTCATCAGAGTGAAAGTTTGTTTTGAATAAAATTCAAAATTCAAAATTTTGTTTTGTATAAAATTCAAAATAAAATTTCACTCTGATGAAGGTCGAATCTTCACTGTGTTCAAAATATTTTCACACAGATGAACTGACCGAAACACATGTGTAAGTGATATTGATTAAATTCTTCTTTTATTATCCATTCTGTTCTTTCCATTCTTTATTCATTCTTCCTCATATTGTCGGATTCATTTCAAATTTCCATTTTTTACACACACACACACACACACACACACACACACACACACACATATATATATATATATATATATATATATATATATAATGTGTGTATGTGTATGTCTGTATATATGTCCGTTGTGTGTGTATCTGTGTATATATGTCCGCTGTGTGTATGAATGATGTGTGTATATACGTTCGTTGTGTGTGTATGGATGTTGGGTGTGAGTGTGAATGTAATGCTTGCGTGTTTGCGCAAATGTATTTAGCGTAATGAGGTAAACTAGAGAATATTCGGTGTGACGACTTATAATAAAAAAGAATGCTATTCAAAAATATAATTGACTATTAACTACATCTCGACTCGAATTCTGAGACAGAGAATCTAATTAGAATTGTGGAAAATTTAAAAAGTAGGAGAAACGAGACTCAGAAGTAAAAAAAAAAGAAAGACAAACGCTTAAAAAAATAGGATGAAAAGAAGACACATTAGACTGGATTAAAGAAAGACGATAAAGGAGCGATAACGCTAGAAAAGAAAAGAAAGAAAGAAAGTGAAAAGAAAAAAAATACAGCAACCTTGTATCAAATTTCGCTAAACGTTGTAAATAAGAAGAACGTCTACCGTAAGAGAAGACTTATCCATAAAAACTATAGAATTGATTCCAGTGGAGTAATATATATATATATATATATATATATATATAGCAATAGCATAATCTTTACAGATCATTGCCGTCCCTCACAATCCCACAACTCCACCACCAGAACCCTTCCTTGCATGAGTCCTCAAATGACTCATCAAACCTGCTGCAGATCTACAAAGTTTGATGCAAATATGACATTGAAAAGACTTCCTTCCGTTGAATGAGATGATTCAGATGAATCAGATGATAAAATTTGATGCTTATGCACCACCATATGTCTCTTAAGACCAGAAGCCGACTTACAGACCTTGCCACAGATAGCACAAGACACATTGACTGGAGAGTTCATGTGGAAGATGGCTGTACCAGTTTTGAGAGTGAAAGAATCGTGCATGAAACCTAAAGCGTCAACTTCGAAAGGGTTACACCTGTCATATTGGAGAGAACATGGAGGGTTGGAAATGTCTGACATGTGGTCGAGTTTTGCTTTCTGAGGCTGGCTATGTCAATCATAGGAAGTCTCACCTGGGTCAATACATGCAGACTCCAGGAGCAAAGAATGTGTCAATGTATATATATATATATATATATATATATATATATATATATATATGGTGGTGATTGTCATTTCTTCACAGAAGGCAATTTATACAAGTAGTTCGGTCGTGAGCACGCATATGGCTCAGGGGTCCAACTTTGCTTTTACTCGCCCTGTTACACATATGAGCCCCTTCCCCGGCTTCCACTCGTATACGATTGCATGTACAGAGAAATACAGCCCTCGACAGGCAGGTCCTGTCACATATATTGTCAGGCTTAAATGGTAGGAAATGTGACCAGGACGTCCGTCATGTGCCGAAGTGAAGTCGTCGGCGTTGCATAAAGACGATATCAGCTAGACAACGAGGGCGTCTATCCCCTTTTCACTAGCTCTAGACCAAAGTGATTGGTTTTGCGTCTGAGGTGGAACACCACACCTCCCATCAGCTTATTTCTGGAGATATTGCTTCTTATCTTTCGACTATTCTTTTTATTTTACACTTAAATTTTAGTTTTGATGTTGAGCTTTTTTATTTCTTAGATATAAGATTGACTGCAATATATATATATATATATATATATAATATATATATATATATATATATGAGAGAGAGAGAGAGAGAGAGAGAGAGAGAGAGAGAGAGAGAGAACATAGCATGTCTTGAGCAGGAATTCCTGTGGTTCTCATCCCTCTCTTGGTCTACAACTTGTTTGAATTCAGTTATCCTTCTCTAACATTGGTTACTATACCAAGGTTAAAGATTCTAATCTGACCTATTATTTACTTGGAAATAGTAGTTGAATTCACACTTTCCCCAATATTATTAGCGCTATGGGAAATACAAACAGCCTCGTTCAGGATTTGAGCTGGTTGGCTGATTCCACTTCTACGACGATAACCGCTATACACGAGCGCCTCCCTAACCAAGGACATCTCACGACGTCTGTATAAAATAACTTCAATAAAAAATTCGCCTACAGTAGAGTGATAATATACTTGTACCATGAACCAATTTACTAGTGAATTCTGTTTGATCTCTACTCGGCGTCTCAATATTGTGACTATTTGGCCTACCAATATATAATCGAGATTGGAAAAGGTTAAAAAAAAGTTGTTTTTTTTTTTAATTAAGAAATTTAAAAAAGCACAATGTTTTTATATGTAAGAGGTTCATTGAATACATAAAGTAAATTTTGCCTAACAAGTTAGCAATTTATAGTTGCACCTTTTTCAATAGTAATGGGTCACCGTGTCATATAACCCTTATACGACATCGGGTATATAATGGAGAGAGACATATACAAAGATTAGAGATGGTAGAGATGATCATGATCATGGTCTTAATATTTAACTCTGCTCTGGTTCTTCGTTTGTGTCGGCCGCCATGTTCTCTGGTTGGGCTTACTTCTCTTCAGGGATGGTTTTCTTTGTTGATTCTTGTTCGTGCTGGGCTGGTCATTGTTTTTAATATTCAATTAACAAACAAGTCTTGGTTGTTTTCTTGATCAAGCTTTATTTCACAGCCCTGCCCATTTGAATAGAAAAAAATACTAATAAGTGATCTGCCTTTTCGTTTGGGGTGTAGAACACACTGACTGCAGTTCTACAGAGGGATACCCCCTCAATGGGACTACTTATAGGCAGTGAGAGGCGAACCGTGGTGCTTAAGGATGGAACCCTGGCGGCTGAGCAGTCTAGAACTTGCAACATTCAGTTTTACAATTACTTAGTCTAGACAAGAGCCGAAAGTACCCCTCCGATCAATCGGCTGGTCATGTCAATCCGTAGCACCGATATGATTGTCCCAAACCTGTTTCCTCCTGACAAGCCCAAACACTTTCTATCATATATGTGCTAGAAGGCTGTGGCTGAGGGTTTTGGTGCCCTTGTATTACGTTAAGCTCTATCTGAAGCTGAGGTTGTGGAGTACCCCTTCACTACCATTACTCCCAGGCCACTTTGTGGTAGTACCTGATACGGTCCCATCTATGGATTAAATAGAAAAAAGTTTTAAAAATGTGTTTAAAAAATTGAGTTTGGAAATAAATGTTGAATACCCATCAAGAATGAATAGAACAAAACGTCTTTAGCACAAAATAACCGAACAAGGTTTTAAATGCCGTAAAATCCAACCAACCATCTCGAAAGGGAGGGACATATTATAAGTATTGGTAAGTTTCTGAATAAAGAAAGCAAGTGGTCGGAGAAGATGAAAAATAAAAGACTCATAAATAGAATATAGATATGTTGATCAGAACAAAAAGAAAAATATAAAAAAAAGTGAGGTACATAAATGAATAAAAGAAACAAACAAAATAAGACAAAAAAGAAAACAAAAAGATGATTCAAACATGTAAAAAAAAACCAAAAAAAAAAAACAATACAAAAAGCAAAAAGTAAACAAATAAGCAAAAAGGTGCAAACAAAATCATAATGGACGAATAGAGATGATAAAACTCGAAGAAATCTATCAGACAGAAAATGACAGCTATTAAAGCCGTAGCGAACGTAAAATGCCTACACACGGATCAAATAGATGACCAAAAACAAAACACAAAAATCAATACCATGAAGAAAATAGCTTCCCCCTTTTTGCAAATCCGCTTGCTGCAAAGAGAGCATCAGTTGCACTTGGAAGGTCAGACGTCCACTCACAAGTTTATTTTCTTCTTTCTTTTCTTTCTTTTTTTTTTTTTTTTTTTTTTTTTATCTACGTTGCGTCCTCAATATTTCTTTTAAATTGGCTTTTATTTTTGTGGAAAGTGGGTGCGGGGTTGTTATTTTTTCTTTCTTTTTCTTATTTTCATTCTGTCATCCCCACTTTATATCTACAGTTTACTTACTCAGTTTACTTATAGATTCGTACTCTCACTCTATTTGCATCTGTCTGTCTGTCTGTTTGTCTGATTCTGTCTGTGTCTCTGTCATTTTTGGTTCGTTTCTTTTCCTACCCTCACAATTTTCACATGCGTATTTGTTTACAACAATAAAAATGAATTATTATTCATACAAAATATTTTCAGAAACGTACATTCTCTTAGAAGCTTAAATATAGATAAATCATCATCTTCCCATTTCTCTCTCTCCATACATATATAGGATAAACAAAATCAATTGATATTATATCTATCTATCTATCTATCTATCTTCTCTCTCTCTCTCTCTCTCTCTATATATATATATTATATATATATATATATATATATATATATGTCGATGTTATATATATACACACATACGTATATATATATATATATATATATATATATATATATATTATGGACTCGCTCGTTGATTTTCTGACGCATGAGGTTTCACACACACAATGAACACACACACAGTGATTTGTTTATAGTTGTGATGGCTTGTGAGTGTTGGACCATCCACACTTTTTTGGCACAGTAAATAGGAAAGAATTGGTGCCACAAACCCAATGAACGACCAACCTCAGTAATTTTGAATTCAGAGTTATCCCTCTCCTAGACTGGTTACCTACCCAAGGTTGAAGAGCCCAGTCTGCCCTACTATTTAACCCATAGCTGGAGGGAGAATATTTCATATGCACACCTCGACGAATAACTACAGGTAAAGATTGTGCAAAATATCACTGATGGTGCATGTATATCTATGTTAGTGAACACATGATGACAACATAGAGTCAAGTAACTGTCAGTTACCAACCACCGTTACCTTGTCTATCTATCTTATCTATCTATCTATCTATCTATATATATATATATATATATATATATATATATATATATATATATATATATATATATATATATGGGAGTAAATATGGAAATAAATCCGACAGTATTAAGAAATTTGAAAAACAAGTGTTCCAAAATTAGATGAATTTATTCATCGACGCTTAAACGTTTCGGTTTCTTTAAACCTTCATCAGGATGTTTTAAGGGGTGAAGAAATTGATGGATGTTTTATAGATGACAGGAGATAAAAAAATCTTTATAAATTTTTTTATTGTCTCACTGTATTTGTTCAACGTTATATTTTGAAAGACGAGTCGCGATCCGCACACGTGAAGATGTTATGGCGCGTGACGTAACTCGAAGAAATGCATTCAACAAAAGACAAGAAAAAGTATTTATGGACTTATTTTATGAGAACAAAGGGAACACATTTTATAATAATTTTTTATCTCCTGTCATCTATAAAACATCCATCAATTTCTTCACCCCTTAATACATCCTGATGAAGGTTTAAAGAAACCGAAACGTTTAAGCGTCGATGAATAAATTCATCTAATTTTGGAACACTTGTTTTTTTTAATTTCTTAATATATATATATATATATATTTAATATACCAAAATTGTTGGTAAGCACTTGTGGTAAGAAAAAACGACAGGGCTGTCAAAAAGATTTATATAACCGTGAAATGATAATTTGAATCTTTAAACCTTCCTAAGTAGAAGCATCGGTGACATCATCTATTGCTATTACAAGAACTTATAGGATTCATGGATCTTCTATTTATTATGTTCACTCCTTTTGAGTTTTTCACGTCAGCATTAGCTGATGGCCTTTCACTAGAGTCTGAATGACAACAAGTCTCCTCAGGTCTCCAGTACTCTTCTGAGTATTATGGCAGATTGCAGCAGTGCAGTATTCTGGATGGTCTCGATTCTCCCTCTGATTTCCAGATTTTCCAAACTTTTTTTCCAATCATTTTGGGACCGTTCCAAGTGCACCAACTACAATTGGTATCACTTTGACTTTCATATTCCATATCATTTTCAGTTCTATGGCAAGGTCCATGTATTTGTCCAGTTTTTCGTTTTCCTTCAGCTGCACCCTGTGATCTACTGGAACTGCAAAATCCACCAGTTTACAAATTCTTTCTTTTTTGTTAATCAACACTAGGTCTGGTCTTCTTGCTGGGATAAGGTGATCCGTTTTTATCTCAAAGTCCCAGAGAATTTTTTTGCGTTTCGTTTTCAAGAACAGATTCTGGTTTATGCATATACCATTTTGTAGTATGGTCACAATTTAATTTTTTGCATAATTCCCAGTGGATCACCTTTCCAGCCCAGCCGTGCCTAGTTTTGTACTCCCGTTGTGCAAGTTTGCTACATTCGCATATTATTATTATTATTATTATTATTATTATTATTATTATTATTATTATTATTATTATTATTATTATTATTAAACGTTTTAACAACCGCTTAATCTGGTGGTTGTCTGGAGTACGACTTACAACAAGTCTCCTCAGATCTCCTGGACTCTTCCGAGTATTCTTGCTGATCTTAACTTTTTGTTGTTTAGATGGATTAGATTCGTCTTCGGTGATCCAGTTCCTTCAGACTTTTTTCCAAACCATTGAAAACCATTCCAATTGCTCTAATTACAATTGGTACAATCATTCCCTTCATGTTCCTAAGTTTTCTCAGTTCTCTTGACCGGTCTAAGTATTTGTCTGATTTTCAGTTTTCTTTCCCCTTTTCTCTGTGATCCACAAAGAAATAAAACCCACACTATGACACGTTTTCTTGTTGATTAAACTTAGATATGGGGTCCAAGTCAAGATTAGTTGGTCCGTCTGTATCTTAAGGCCCCAGTGAATTATATGCGTTTTAATCTCCTGAACAGATTTAGGCTGGGGCATATACTATTTTATTGCATGGTGAATATGATTTCACTCCTTGTGAGTTTTTCACACCAGAGTTAGTTGATGGTCTTTCACTGGAGTCTATTGCTATTACAACGAAAACGAGGAATCAAGAATCGTTAAATTAGTTACTTATTATTATTATATTACATTTTGAGTTTTCACACCAGTGTTAGCTGATGGTATTTCACTGGAGTCTGAGTGACAGCATGTCTCCTCAGGTCTCCAGGACTCTTCTGAGTATTCTGGCAGATTGCAGCAGTGAAGTGTTCTGAATGGTTTCAATCCTTCCTCTGATTTCCAAACATTCCAGACCCTTTTCCAATCATTTTGGGACTGTTCCAAGTGCACCAACTACAATTGGTATCACCTTCACTTTCATGTCCCATAATTTTTTTAGTTCTCTGGCAAGGTCCAGATATTTGCCTATTTTTTTAATTTTCCTTTAGCTTCACCCTGTGATCTGCTGGCACGAAAAATCCACCAGTTGACAAGTTCTTTCTTTTTTGTTTATCAACACTAGGTCTGGTCTTCTTGCGTGGATAAGGTGATCCGTTTTTTTATCTCAACGTCCCAGAGAATATTATGCGTTTAGTTCTCAAGAACAGATTCTTGTTTATGCATATACCATTTTGTTGTGTGGTCAAACTTTAATTTTTTGCATAATTCCCAATGGATCACCTTTCCAACCAAGTCGTGTCTAGTTTTGTATTCTCGTTGTGCTAGTTTGCTACATTCGCAGAGTATATGGTTTACAGTCTCATCTCTTATACCACAAAGTCTACATTTACTATTTTGTTGGGTCTTATCAATTTTCGCTTTTATATAGTTTGTCATTATGGTATTATTATTATTATTATTATTATTATTAAGGTTTTCCCACCCACCTAAGCACTCGAGTCTGAGTGATGATAAGTCTCCTCAGGTCTCCAGAAAACTTCTGAGTATTCTAGCCGATTTCAAAAATGCTGTTATCTGGATGCTTTCAATTTTTCCTCTGATTTTCAATTCCTTTAGTCTCTTTTCTAAACTTTTGGTGACTATTATTATTATTATTATTATTAGTAGTAGTAGTAGTAGTAGTAGTAGTAGTAGTAGTATCACCTTCAGAAGTAAAATTCTACCTTCTTCGTGTTCGACTCGTATCCTCAGTCCGGATTTCAAGTCTTTTCCTCTTTTACCAAACAAAAGATTTTAGCGAACGTCTCAACTTTCACATTCGGCTGCCTGCTTTCTTGTGTTTCGATTTTACTAGTCTGACACAAATTGTTGAAAATCACCCAGCGTCTTGTGGCCCGTGTCTCCGAGGTGTAGATTGAAGAAAGTAGGAAAATAGCTTCCGTTTGAAAATGCAATGTCCAGTCTGAAAGAAAGAGTATGCTTACATTAAAGGAAGTCGATGTCGATGTGAAAAGTAGCTGCGAACGATTGGACAGTGGATGGTCAAATGGAGAGGAAACGTTTACTCTGCGCTCTTTTGTAAACTTTTTGAATCGGTTTCATATTTCGCCTGCCCTTTCAAGTCTTTTTACTTTCGCTTCGTTTACAAATGTTAACCCAGGCATGCCTCCGTCTCTTATTCGATCAATCAGTCGTGATTCTATCGGTTTCCATCGGTTGCTCGATGTTTTGTGCTATCGACGCATTATAAAGTTTTACAGTCTACATCTACAATCATCTCAATACATGGTGACCTATCTCTCTCTCTCTCTCTCTCTCTCTCTCTCTCTCTCTCTCTCTCTCTCTCTCTCTATATATATATATATATATTTGGGTTATTATGTGCTTAATTGAAGTCATACCTAATTTGAAATTTAATTAGTTATAATTAAATGAATTAGGCGTGCATATCGGTAGGGTTCGAATTACGCACAAAGCACTGCCCTATCTATAACTCTGCTGATGAGGCCTAATAGGCTGAAATGTACATACAGAGATTGAATTTTCCCGATTTGTTTAGGCTTACATTACCATTAGGTATGACTTCAGTTAAGCACATAATCTCTCAAAAATTGTCGGCTATCGCCATCTAAAACAGATTGTTTGTCCACTTCATATTATATATATTATATATATATATATATATAATATATATATATATGTGTGTGTGTGTGTGTGTTGTGGTGTGTGTGTATATATACATACAGGATGTTCGGATACATTTGACATACTTATATTTGGTTATTTTTCTACGAATGTTGGAGGTATTGACGCATTCTACGCATGATTTAAAAGCCTGGACCTTTCTTCAATCATTGTACTACTACAACTGTCCCAATGATTGGCCACCGAACTCCCCAGATCTTGACCCCCGAACTTCCCAGATCTTAACCCCATGGATTATTATGTATGTGGTGGTGTTGAGAAAGACACCAATCACCGTGCCAGTACTACAAATCTTAGTTAATCGACAGAATTAAGGTAGTTTTTATGACCCTTCCCAGGGAAACTGTAACATCAGCTTGCTCCAGGTTCCGGAGCAGGATTGAGGCTGTGATTGACGCTAATGGCGGTTATTTTGATTGACACCTGTTGACAGTTGTGTAATTTCCGTGCCCGTTGAATT
>CM042152.1:51790761-51815761 GCA_023376005.1 Doryteuthis pealeii
TTATTTGGCATGCAAAAAGAAAAAAATGTACAAAGAACATTTCCACATATAGCTCATTGGCATGGAGCAGAATTTGTCATTGAAAGGGTTGATCTTATATTTAGTATTACCCTATAGAGTGGTAACCCATATTTGCCATGAAATATATTGATTTAAAGTCAGCAGGAATAACAAGGGTGTTATCTTTAGCCAGCCCCTTCAACAATATTATGCTTTTAATATCTTCAGATATATTTCTTGACAAATATCTTAAAATATGTTATCTATCTATCTATCTATCTATCTATCTATGTAGCTCCGGCCCACGCCGGGGGTCCAGTGGCTTCGGCCCTGGATCTTTACGAGTTAATAGCGTCGATCCCAGGGGGCCATCCCCCCAGGCAATACCTGCCCCCTTGATTTAAAGGGGCAGGGCTGGGTTTATTGCCCAGCGCCTGAGGCGCCCCCTTGAAGGGGAATGCCGACGGGATCGACGCAATTTTTCACCCGCCACCCATGAGTCTCGGCTTGTGGGTGGTCCCACATAAATAGGGCCTTGTGCCTGACCCGTACAAGTGGGGTACGTGGAAAATATCATCTATCTATCTATCTACCACTCATCTAACATGCTGATCAGGTATAGGATCCGATTAATATGGAACCACCCCTAATGGGATGGCACGCAAAAAAAAAGTGAATCCCTCGGCATTCCCGCTCATGGGGGCACCTCAGACACTGGGCAATAAACCAGCCCTGTCTCTTTAAATCAATGAAGCAGGTGTTGCCTGGGGGATGCCCCTTGGATTATGCTGTTAATTTCATTCATAGTCCAGTGGTCGAATCCACCGAACCCACAGGCCTCGAAGTTTATATAACTGTCTATATCTATCTACCTAATTGTTAAAGCATCTTCTTACATCAGCTTAATCCGAACATGGATCGGGGTAACACTTAGCTCCTCATCCTAAGTGTGTGTATACTCTTCTGTTTATGCGCTTTTTCTGACTAAGTATGATGGGTGGAATAAGGTGTCTGATATATAAATTTTAAAATAGTTTGGATTTTGAGTTTTCTCTATCGTAAAGTGGTTGCCGTTTCAGGGTTAAAGAGCCCTGTTTAGTCTGTTTTTAACTTTTAAGTGAAGGAAGAATATTTCGATTCACACCTTAGGGTGTTCCATCGTAATGTATGGAGCTAGTCTGGCTGATCAATTAATACAAGATAACGAGTTCGATCTTCGCTTGAATCTGTGTCAGAACCTACTTTTGTGGAGGGGCTGGTAAATATGTATACGTTACATATAAGCATATGTACTCGTACAGACACATCTACAAGCATATGTATTTGTGCATAAATATATATTTACTCTGAGATATAGGAGCTATAGTATCATATTTATATACGGTTGGTTTCTTTTAAGGCATATCAACTATTTTGGATCATTTAATGTCCAATGAAGTCACTTTAATACCAGGTTGCTTACCGAACCTACGGTTGCTTAAATAGTTACCCATCTAAGATTTGATCATACTCATCACTGCTTATCTTCGCTGGTCGTGCTTTTAATGAGCCGTAAGTAGTTACATTTGGGCGGAGGAGACACACACAGTATATTTAACTGTATACAGATATATCCTTCCTTTTCTTCTCCCTCTGATTCAAATCTGTTAAGCTACTCTAAAAATTGACCTTGTGTCATATCTTGCTCGAGGCAAATGCGTTTGATAAGTACAGATACTATACAGACATATCTTTATACATACAGATGCGGTTAGTTGGTTGATTTCATTTAAGGCATATCAACCCATTTCGGGTCATTTAATGCCGAATCAAGCCCCTTTAATACCAGGTTGCTTACCGAATCTACAGTTGCTTACATAATATTTATCATTATCATCACTGGCAGCGGAAACCCGTGATTTTAATGTGATTTGGCCGTAAGTAGTTATATTACATCTTCTTTTATTCAAACCTGTTCAACTACCTTTAAAATTGACCTTACAATTTTTGTGGCCATTTTTATGCTTCAAATGAGAACACTTTACAATGGAGATCCCATGTGTTCCTAATGAAAACTCCTATTGGCTGCTCATTAGTATTAGGTAGAATCCTGTTGTTGTTCCTCAGTTAGAATCCTTCGGTTGTTTCTTAGTGTGGAATCCTTACGTTAAGCAGATGCTGAATCGCTCGTCCGTGTCGAATGAACGGCTTTCAAGATAGGCGATTAAGTAGTTAACTAACCACTTATTCGAGCATGTTGATTGAATCCACGCGGCCACACAGAGTTTATAAGCTTAAGTTGTGGATTCCAGCATACCTTATATCCCAAGATATTCCAAAAGTGCCGTATCGCACTCGAGGATAAGGGGTTTGATAATTACATATACTACACAGACATATCATTATACATACTGGGTTTTATTGCCCAGCGCCTGAGGCGCCCCCTCGAGGCGGAATGCCGATTGGATCGACGCATTTTTTGTGCCTACCAACCATGAGCTTCGGCTTGTGGGTGGGCCCACATAAAAATGTCCTTGTGTCACGCCCCCATAAGTGGAATGAGAGGCAAATACCCATATCATTGTAAATACACAGATTGGTGCTGTCTACCCCCACACATCCCCCTACGCTTTCGCCCATGTGCATATAGACACATACAAGTACGTATATGTATATAGACACATATACGTAGGGGGCACACAAAGTATATTTAACTAAATAGTGATGAGTCAGGAGAATCATATCACTTCCTTTCCCTCACCCCCAACCCCCTTTCTCTTGAAACTAGGTTGGGGGGCATAATCAAAAGAAAATTGATTTCCCTCTGAAACTGATTCCAAGCGGCACGCAATGGTGGCATACCATATTTGCAATGGTTTGCAAGTGCTTTTTGACATCGATCTATAAAGAATGCATATAGATTGGTCACAAACACACACACACACACACACACGTGTGTGTATGATATATATATATATTATATATATATATATATATATATATATATATATATATATATAGCAATATATGTGTTTTTTTTTCATATATAGGGAGATACGCAAATAGATAGATTAATAGATAAAGAAGCAGATAGGTTGATAGGTACATAGATAGAAAAAGACTGGGATAGATTGATAGATGGATACGCTTGTAGGTAATTAAAGGGAGGGATGACATAAAGCGAGGGATCAATTTTGAATCGTTCTTTAGTATTAAACCCATCCCCCATTTTTTTTCTATAATAGATTATATGAAATTTACAGTCAAGTAGATAGATAAAAATTGATAAATAGATTGATAATAGAAAGAGACGAAAATAGATGCTTAGAGAGATAGAGAAAGATTGATATATAGATAGGAAGATAATTAGATAGATTGATAGATAGAGAGAGGCTGAGATTGATTGATCGATGGATAGGAAGAGAATAAGATACCGCCCTGTCGGCTGGGGCATTAGAATGCACCGACTGCACCTCTGCAGAGGGGTAAGACTCCCCCAATGGGGCCACCTGTTGGTCGTGGGTGGCGATCCGTGATGCTTAAGGATAGAGCCCAGGTGGATGAGCAGTTCATGACATGCAATACTCCACTTTGGCCCTATCTTGGGCTAGACGGGCGGTCGGAGAGGCCCCCTCCGATCAATCGGCTGGTCACGTCAAGCCCTAGCACCTATATGATTTTCCCAACCCTATTGCCCTTATGGCAAACCCCAACCCTTTTTATCATATGGGTGCTAGAAGGCGGTGGCTGCGGGTCTACATGTCCTGGGAATGACGGTAAACTCTATCTGATGCTGAGGTTCCAGTTTTGGAGGTTTGGGGAATGTGGAGCACCCTTTCATCACCATTGCTCCCCGGTCCACTCTGACCCGGAGTGGTAGTACATGATAGGGTCCCATTTATGGGTTAAATAGAAAATGTATTTATAAAAAAATTGTATTATCCATTAAGAATTGATTCATTTCAAAACTTTATCGGCATTAAATGACCCACAGAGGTTGATATGCCGTAAAACAAAACAAACCAAACCAAAAGAATAAGATATATTGATATATCATAGCTATGTCTAGATATGTCTAGAAGAGACTGATATAGATACGATGTGACTGAGATATTAAGATTGATGGACAGAAAGGAAGAGAATAAGATAGCTAGATAGGAAGAGACTGAGAAAGATATATACACAGATAAATATGTCATGTTTAAGCCTGATTCTTTATTGACAGTTTGGCTTTAAATTTCCTCTTGCGTGTCAACTCACTTTCTCTGATTGTTATTCTTCGTTCGTTTAGATGTCACGTGATCGGGGTCGGTCGATCTTTTGGGAGAAGTGATGACCGCTATTTCCTGGTTGGTTTCAATAATTCTGCAAATGATACGTATATACGAAACTGACCTTTATTGACCTTATCACCAGTATGATGACACACTTAAGAATTTAGAAATTTCAGACGAGTTGATTTCAGATATTTTTTGTTAAGGTTTCAACTGGAAAACATATAAAGGAAATAGATACAGATTATCAGTGATCATTTGTCGAAATAAAAGGATAATATACGAGATATGTCAGAAAGGTTCCAGGACTGGTGTCAAAAAAAAAAATTCAAATCCAAACTGAAAGCTATAAGTTATCCCCTTCAAAGACAATTAACCAGCATGTCTAGAAAGAGATACTGTGGCGTTTGCTTCGTTCAGTGCACAGGAAGAGGTGAGGGATATGGCAGGACAACTCGTGGGTCCTTCACCATGACAACGCACCTGCCCATACTGTCCTGAGTATCCGAGAGTTTCTGGACTAGAAGTTCATCACTGTGCTGGAGCAACCTCCCTACCCACTCGATCTGGTTCTGATTTTTTCCCTCGTCTCCAAGCTCAAGGTGGTCTTCAAGTGAACCGTTTTGAGGATGTGCACAACCTCAAAAAGGTCGTGACGACAGAACTAGGAAGAATCACGGTAGAATCATTCCAGGGGCGTGGCAGAGTAGAATGGGAAAGTGCATTAGACCCCAGAGGGGATAACTTGTAATTTGTATCGTGGATTTGAAATAATTATTTTGTGACACCAGTCGTGGAACTTTCCTGACATATCTCGTATGCAGGTTGTTTCTGCCTCATTTATGTCCTAATAATGTTGCTCTCCTTTGCGTATTGAACACTTTGTACATAACTTGCGCAATTCCTTCGGTGTTTTTATTATTGTTCTTTATACCGATGATTATTTTTAGACAGTACGGCTGTTTTGGTCTTTTAATTTTTACAAGATATTTCATTAATATCAGCTGGTACGTTTCTTTATTTATAAACTGCAATTTTTTCACACTGTCATAGAAATAAAAACTGTATATATATATATATATATATATATATATATATATATATATAAATATATATATATATAATAATATATATATATATATATAATATATAATATATATATATATTATTATCAATAATAATTATTTGAAGGTCAATACAATGCACATAAAAATGAAAACAAAAATATCTTTTTTTTTCTCTTATCGATTTCAAAGTAAACTTTATCTTCAGAGATGATTTTCGGAAATGTATTATGTCGTTATTTTTTTTTATGTTATAAACACGCATCTCGTGGTGTTCTTTATTTTAACGCCACGGGGAAGGTCGTGATAGTCGTAATAGCCGTAATTGAAATTGAATGAACAACGGCTATTACGACTATCACGAACTTCCGCGTGGCGTTAAAAGAAAGAACACCACGAGACACGTGTTTATAACATGAAAAAAAAAAAAAACGACATAAAAAACGCGTCCATTTCCGAAAATCGTCTCTGAAGATAAAGTTTACTTTGAAATCGATAAGACAAAAAAAGATCTTTTTGTTTTTATTTTTTATGTGCATTGTATTGGCCTTCAAATCATTAATATATAATAACATAATAACAATGCTTCAAGCAAATTACCAATTACTTATATATATATATATATATATATATATATATATATATATATATATACAGTTCTCCACAGACACCATGATCGGACGTATCACAACTCCTCAGTGTTGCTAGACATTTGCATGCTACCGCCAACCGGGATGGAAACCCGATCGATTCATCATAAGTCAGGCTGCTAAACCACTAGGCCATCGTCACCTACAAACTCGAATCAGAATTTTAAATGGTAAATACACCCATTTGTAAATATGTAAGGCTGCCATATAATGTTCCATCCCTTTTATAGAAGAGCGTTGTCTTATATATATATAGGAAATAAGCTAAATCATTTTTTTATTTTAGATATTTCAATAATTTTGAAAATCTAACATATTTTTGTTTTTTAAACTATCTACTGATTTCATTAATTTATGAGTCATCAAAGGAAGAAAACGTGGGAGTGAAAGCGACCATCACAATCGTTTTCAAGAATGTAGCTGTGGGTTATCCAACATCAATATTAATTGCAATAGTAAAGATATGTTAGCGCTCCAAAAGATAAATTATATTTAATTTATCAGTGTATGTCTGATATTGGTCTTCAGTATAGATGAACGACCCTTTTTGTTTTCCTTTTTTCGTGTTTTCCATCACATTTCTTAGTCGGTAAAGATCACATATCTTGGAATTAATCTTCTGTATTTGCAAGGAATGCCCAAACAAGAAAATGCGTGACAGCAGCCCTAGGAAATCCAAAGAAAATATCGCTTATCGGGTTGTAAACGAATGAGAAATAACGAAAGAAATCATGGAATAATAGCAATATCTCTCAAAAGAGCTTAAAAAGGTATATATATATATATATATATATATATATATATATATATATATATATATATGCATATATATATGTATATTTTATGCATATATATATGTATATATTTATGTATATATATATGTATTATATATGTATGTATATCTATATGTATATATATGTATACATATATATATATATTATATATATGTATACATATGTATATCTATATATATGTGTATATTTATGTATATATATGTATATATGTATATATATATATATATATATATATATACATAAATATACACATATATATATATACATATACATATATATATATATTTGTTTACTTCTCATATATACATATGTATATATATGTATATATATATATGTATATATATGTATATATATGTATATATATGTATAATATATGTATATATATATGTATATGTATATGTATATATATGTATATATATATATATATATATATATTCATATATATGTATATATATTCATATATATGTATATATATGTGCACATATATATATATATATATATATATATATATATATATATATAATGTGTGTTAAGCGATGCGGTCAAAGAGAAGTGATCAAAACATTACTCTAAATAATTGGACAAAAAAGAACCAGATTCCATTTGCGAAGATCGGAAAGGAAAGACAACATCATTTGTGATACATTCCACAAAAAATGTGTAAGTCAGTACGTTAGTCAGACACAAATAATATTATTTGCTAAGTCGACTGAGTAAATGGAAAACAAGAAACAAAAAACACCTACCAGGTCTTCTTTTTCAGTGCTACTAAATAGCACACATGTTTAGACATACGGTAAATTCACTGTGAAAAAAACTGGTATCCCCGAGACCACCGAAAGTTAAGCATCAACGAGCGTGTTCAGTCTTTAGATTGGTGATAATTTACGTACTGAGGTCTATGTGCCAGACTTAGTAAAAAAAAATCGTCGGGGTTGACTAAAGTTTGTATCAGCCAATCAGCGAGGGAGTATATCCCGTTTTCACTAGCGCTAGACCAAGGAGATTGCTTTTGCGTCTGAGGTGGAGCGCTGCACCTACCATTATAAATCTCCAAAGAGAGCTCAATGCATAATAATTAATAAATAAAATTATATAAAAGTTAAGTCGTCAGGGTGGCATAAAGTCGGTATCAGCCAATCAGCGAGGGTGTCTATCCCCTTTTCACTACCGCTAGACCAAGGAGATTATTTTTCGTGTGAGATTGAGCGCCACACCTACCATCAGCTCCTTTCTTTACCGCACAGATCTCTGTGCTATTCATACGCTGAGTTGGCGAGGGCCGGTATCGAACTAGGAACCTTGCGGTTTCTAGCCGAACGTTCTACCGACTGAAATAACAATAACACGTGTGTGTAACATGAGAGAGAGAGAGAGAGAGAGAGAGAGAGAGAGAGAGAGAGAGAGAGAGAGGGGGGAGGGAGAGAATGGAAAGACCCAGTAGGCTAGAACAGAAAATTTTAAGGATGAATCAGCATAATGCCATATGGCCCTTTTTCTACGTAGGGACACGTAGGGATGTGTGAGAGGTGAGAATGTTAGGTGAGTTTGGAACTATGCGTTGACAGTGAGACGTGGCTCTGACTCGGCAGTTGTGATTTGCGGGTAAAATAAACATCTCATGAGAAAAAGAAGTGGCCATGTGTTATTATTAAAGAAATTAAATGGCACAAGACAAGATCTCCCTAGCATCCCAAGTTTGTTTCCAGACTCCAAATATCAAAGTATCATCAGCCAACTCAACGTCAACCCAGCAACCAGGATGCGAGCCTCTCCACGTAGTGCAGAAAATAAGATTGGTATATGACGATTATTTCTTCTATCAACACGTCATCAGTCCAGTCTGATATGAGAGCCATAACGTTACAGCATGTTGACAAACATATCTGGTTGTTAACCATACTGTAGCTTTGAGAAATAAAACGGTAATCGGATTTCTGGAGAAAGAGAAGAAAAAGAAATAGGAACAAAGGTTAAAGTTTGTAAGAGTAAACACACAACAAGGTGCCAGCAATGACCGTAGAATTACCCCAGAAATAGATTTAAAAATAAAAATGAAAGTTCCAAGCTTTGACCAGAAATGGGTGTGGCTCTCTCACCCCCGGAAGAGAAACAGAAGAGGAGGAACATCTTTCTTTTTCGGCCAGACTGCGTGGAAGCAGATTGGGGCTTTCCCAGTTCCCCCGTATGGGTTTCGCATAGTAGTAATCAACATGATTTACGATAGAGTAATTTGACCGTACCCCCCCCTCTCTCTCTCCTCATCCTCTCTGAAAAAGAACCCACGAGCGTGAAAGAAATAAACAGCTCCCTGTGACTATACAACCTGCGTGTGTTGTTTCTGAACTAAAGACGACTACTACTAATACTAAACGACTACTACTACAACTCGAACTTGGTCCTATACAACATATATCGTTCTGGTACAATACTGATTGACGATGACAAGGTCTATTACAATTTACTGGCGATAAGGTTTCTACTTTTCTAAAGTAAATAGCGAAACGAAAGCATTATCACAAGCAATTACGAATAAAGCCATACGAACAAATGACATAAAAGCTAGAATAGATAACACTTAAGAGAATAGAATGTGTGGGATATACACGGACACATTGTTTTCACCATCTCCTCTACTAAAGACGATGGTATAGTGTCCAAGTTTTCTTTTTATCTGCGCGAGTTGCTGAAAAGGCCAATATTTTGAATGGCAGTCTCTGATGCAGTGACCGCGCACAAACAATGATGCTTTCTGGGGATGTTGTTGTCTCTCCTTCCTTCTGGTTCTCTTTGTTGTGACGGTTACTTTCCTCTCTGTTTCACACCTTTTCGTGCCTTGTTTGACAAGGAGGAACAGATCCCTTAATTAGCTGATATAGCTAACCGGCTCAGAAGGAGTGCAAATGTGGTCCCGACTTCATAGGGAAGTTGATTCATTGGGAATTGTAAACGACATAGATATAGATCAGAATTTGTCCTGAAAAATAAGAGACGGAAAATTGTCTCGGATATTGAGATAAAATTACCCAGTTTCGGACAGAAAATCAAACCTTTTAAGTAAAGTTGACGGGGTGGCCTAAAGTCGGTATCAGCCTGACAGCGAGGGAGTCTATGCCCTTTCTGAGATGGAGCTCCACACCTACCATGAGCTCCTCTCTTTACTACACAGATCCCTGTGCTAATCATACGCTGAGTTGGCGAGGGCTGGTATCGAACTCAGAATAGTGTGACTCCAAGTCAGACGCTCTGCTGACTGAATCAATACAAAATAAGTACGTAACCTCGTGGAATTCGAGGTTCCAGTGGATCACAGATTTGAAATGAAAAACATGGGGGAAAAATCGATAAATACGGCGTTCATATCAGAGAGGTTTAAAATCTGGAACTTGAAAGTGACGTAATACGCATCATAGTAGGAGACCTTGGAATACTCATCAAGAAACTGGGAAATCCCATGAAGAATTAAGACTGTTTAGACCAGGGCACTGTTGAAATCGGCTCGAATACTAATAAGAGGTCTTTTGATCTGGGGAGACTGTCTCTCACTAGGACTTCAAAAGAAAATCCCCCAGTTAGCGCGTGAA
Organism: Doryteuthis pealeii; assembly: GCA_023376005.1. Classification (NCBI taxonomy): domain Eukaryota; kingdom Metazoa; phylum Mollusca; class Cephalopoda; order Myopsida; family Loliginidae; genus Doryteuthis; species Doryteuthis pealeii. The sequence goes on from CM042152.1 coordinate 51,801,107, forward strand.
AAAAAAAAAGCAGTAAGATAATAACAATTGCTAGCAAGACCTGAGGATATATCAGAATATGATAATTTCATTATTACAACATTAGATATGTTTAGTTAAGAGCTATTGCAAAATAGTTTAATAAGTAAAACATATAATAATCTTCATTTAATACATTTCACTCTTTTTTTCCTTTCTTTCCTTTTCATCTTTTCATTTTGTTCGATTGAAACAGATTTGCGTAATCACTTCCGTGCGCTTACCCCACTCTCTCTTTCCTTCTTTTGCTTTCTTTCTTTCTTTCTTCCTTTCTTTCTTTCTTATATTTTTATGTGTTGCAAATACTTTTTCTTTATAATAAAACTGAAAGGTCCATAATTTAGCTGAGGTGATGTCACTCACAACAAATAGGAATTCGGCGTATAAGCAACACTAGATAATCATGATTTATATTTTTGCATTTCATCTTGGACGATTTTGACGGTCTCATTTTTACCCAGAGGGTAGCGAAGACATAAAGGCAACGACGCTTGATGACCGTTGGTTTCTCACCTATGCGATTTTGATTTGAAAATTGCTGCCTGAGAAAACTGGCAGTTACTAAGCGTCGTTGACTTTATGTCTTCGCTTCCCTAACACACACAGACAGACAGACAGACACACGCACACCTTCTTTTTCCTGGACCATATGACCTTAAGACACCCCTTTTTGATATCGATTGAGAAAGGACATATTTTTCATTTACACCGTCAAGATCCAGTTGTTTTAACAGACGATTTTAGATTTTTTTAAAATCATAAAACTAACCCTAACCCTAACCCTAACCCTAACAAAACAACCGGATATTGACAGTGTAAAGTAAAAACATGTCCTTTCTTAATCGAGATCAAAAAGGGGTGCCTTAAGGTCATATGGTTCTTTTTCTAATGTTCGATTCAAAGAGATTAGCGCTATCAACCCCTCTCTCTATCTGTGTCCTACTTTTCTTTCTTTCTATTTATATTTTTCTGTAGAGCATATCCTTTTCTTCCCTTTCTTTCGCCAGCTACTCAGGATTTATATTTTTTCATTCAATCTTGGACGAAAGTGTAATTTTTTACCTGAGATTGTTGCAAAATTCTAACAAGCGTATCTAAATATTATATACGGTTGTTCCAAAATCTTCCGTTCGTTAGAATCCTGCAACACCCTCTGGTTAAAAATAACACCGTCCAAATCCAAGATGCAATGCAAATTGTGAATTAAGATTATCTAGTGTCGCTTAATCGCAGATTTTTTATTTATCCCATTTTATTCCACCTAATTTGAAAAATGAAACATTCCAAATGTTTTTTTTGTAATATTGAAATTGTGTATTACGGAAGGGCTGAACTTGCACAAAAGTGTCAACATTAGGGTGACCCAGAAAAAAACAGAACCCAAATTATTTATTTATTTTCCCATTAAACTAACCTTAAACCCCAACCCCAACCCCAACCTTAACCCCCTAACCCTAACCCTAAACCTTCCCAGTTAAAATTAACAGTTTTACTTCAAAATTTGTGGGTTCTGTTTTTTCTGGGTCAACGGTATACAGGGTAACCCAGAAAAAACAGAACCCAAATTATTTATTCATTTTCCAATTAAACTAATCCTTAACCCCAACCCTAACCTTAATCCTAACCCTAACCCTAACACTAAATCCTAACCCAAGACCCCCATAGTTAAAATTAACAGTTTTATTACAAAATTCATGGGTTCTGTTTTTTCTGGGTTACACTAATTTTGACACCTTTGTGCAAGTTCAGCCTACGGAAGATATTTTGGTAATTTTGATCTCATGACGTTCCGGTCTCCTGTCCTAATGTACACTATGTTTTACCGAGCCTGCGTCAGGCGAATTTCCAGCCCAACATTTTTTACCGCGTCGTGTTTTTGTCACTTTATTTTTTTTTTAATTATTCATTGGAAAGACAACATGAAATAGCAAATCATCGTTTCTGGCTTAAATATCACCTCTGTATTTAGGTTTCGTTTCGTAGAAATTCTACGGGTCCCGCATGTTAATATATAGATTGACTATCTTATTATAATGGAGATTGTGGGTTTTTCTGTCTGTAACCGAAACTATATTACTATACAAGTCACATTCCCTTTGTTATTTACATCATATTCTCAATGATTTTATTTTTAATTTAAACTTCAATCATTAATAAAATTGTTATACATCATTAAGACTGTTGATCATATCTACATACGAATAACATGCAATTGTATTTATATATACAACGAAATAGCGGTTTACAGTGTGAATGGGAAGGCTTATTTGCATATTGATATTAAACATTTGATTTTAATAAATATATGCTTAGTATTATTGATTTCTAATAGTTTGGTTTTATCTTATTGAATATGAGCAAAAATCTCAGGGATAAATCTTAAAAGAAATCCATTAACAAGAAGAAATAACTATAAATTTATTCTTTACTTCCTATTTTAACTAAATAGTTAAATTAGGAAAATTTAGCAATGAAAGATGGGAGTAATGAAAAGTGATGGAAGAGTTGGTTTCAAAGTTGTTCTATTTTTCAATCATACCCCCTCTGTCCAAATCTTTTTATCTGCATTCTTTTTCAGTTTCATTAGCCTTTTTAATCTGATATGATATTTCATTATATTAAAACTTAAATACTTACACCCGGAGGGGGCATATATTTGCTAGTAATATTAATGAAAATATTGAGGATGAAGTTTTTGTTTTAGAATTTTCTCTCTCGTTCCCCCCTCCTTATTACCCCCGTTGCGCTATGCAGTTATTTATTACATTCTGCTTAGATTACTTATGATTTATAATTCATTTCATCGTCAATTTACTCTAAATTTGCGTCGTAGGATTGTAAGCCTAGTTGATACGTGATACTTTTAGTAATCAGTTTATGACAAATATAAGTGAGATTTTAAATATATATACATACATGGACCCGAGGTCAAACACTGAACGAGGATGTTTGCATTTCACGTAGCGCTTATACTCTTGAGAAAGACATGCATCCAAGTACTCTCTAACATTGGCTAAGTAACCCATCTAGAAGAAGGAAAAATCTGAATTCAAACTGTTAAACTCCATGGGACTCATCATATATATATATATATATATATATATATATATATATATATATATATATATATGTGTGTGTCTGAAGATTGCATAGGCGAGAAACTGCCAGTAACCTGGTGTTGTCCCCATGTTCAGAGTACCTTATAAATCGAAATATTGTTCAATATTAGCTATGTATATAAGATATTTTCATTTTAACAGCATTGTGTGTTTTCATATCCTTTTATCTATCTATCTATCTATCTATCTATATCTCTATATCTATATATATATATATATATATATATATATATATATATATATATATATATATAGTATGGACAAAACGTGATAAGACAAAGAAGAATATTTCTTATATGTTATTTATTTTCAACTAGTTTCTACCTTAGGTTATCGTAAGGAGAAGATTTCTTGTTTGAAGAAATAGTTTTTAGACAGTTTTTTTCTAAAGGGAGTATTATAAAAGAATTATAGAAATTGAAATATTTTTGAGGGTTTGACATGCTATTATAATCTGGCTAGAGGAGTGTGTTAGTAGTAGCAAGTCCATCTGTTCCGTGAAAAAAAAAAACTCTTTGAGGTGGGTTCTTTTTTAATGCTCTTATATATGTGAGGAAGGGTTCTCGGGAGTTGTATATAAGACCATATATGTACACATATAAATGTATGTGTGTACATACAAATATGTGTGTGAATGTGAGTGTGTGTGTGTGTGTGTGTGTGTGTATCTCGGTACTGTGTGCGTGACTTTTAGATTTTCAAATGGGTCAAGGAGTGATTTGTTTGATTTGGGACGGTCGGTGTTTGTTTATTTAGATGTTATTGACCCCCACATTTTTTGTCACATCGACTTTTTATTGCCAGGGTAATGAGTCTAATTTTTGGTTAAATCCAAATGGATGAAAACTTCTTATCTTTTTTATCCATCTGTACTTGTGGTTTTCGATTACATATTTAATATATCGTCGTGGAATCGAAAAGTTCCAGATTCAATTCTGGTCCTTGCCAACTCTACGCATGAGTTGCACAGCTTGGGCAATCTATTATGTGCTGTAAAACATATGGAAACTATTGAGGTGTAGCGATCTACCTCAGAAAAAAACTCCCTTGTTTAGTGCTAGCGAAAAGAGGATAGATTGATAATACATCACTCCGACGACGTTACTTTTACTTTAGATATACTTATATATACTTTTGGTTAAAGTCATGAGAAATGGACTCGTCGCCCCGAGTTCAAATCCTGGATGTGGTAATTGCATTTCACTTAGCGCTAATACCCTTGGGAAAGGTATGAATCCTACTCTCCCTCCAACTATGGATAAATAGTAGGGAAGACTGGCTCTTTAACCTTGGTTAGACAACCGGTCTAGGAGAAGGAAAACTCTGAATTCAAACCTGTTGAACTCCGCTTAAGAAATTGACCTAGTGTCACATCCTGCTCGTGCGGAGGGGTTGGTAAATATATATATATATGTACATATACGTGATGGAGTGTTTTCTTACTCTAATTTAAGTCTAAGTGAGATGCATGATGATAGTGCTGCTCCAGAATTCCCTTTGACAATAAACGAATATTCTTGAAAATAATCGATCAAAGTTATATTTTTGTGCATTTCTCCACTAAATTGGCGGGTCCGTTTCATAATGTGTGAATAACATTCTTTATCGCCTTTTTAAAAAGAATTATAACTAAGTACTGAATACATAGTTCAGAACTGATTTTTGTACGTGGAACATCTATGCACATATACGATGTAATTTTCGTAGATATAAATGTTCTTACTACATTCTACATGCGTTGTTTACATAACGTTTCACTTTTCATCGATCGAAAAGAAGAACAATTTGAAATTATATTCTAAGAGTAAAATACAAATAGCAGAAAGCAATTTCAAAAAGATCAATCTGGAAAAATTCGATATAAAATATCTGAGTGAATATTTTAAGCTATTTTTCCCTGTTGATACAAGTGATGTATATAAGCGGAGAATATTAAGCAATATTCGAGTGTGGCGATTATCTTACTCTGTTTGGTTGGGGTAGCGATTTTCAAAGAGTTATCTTACCTTGACGCCAGGGTTTGCCATTAGGGGGCGTTGCAGCCTGGCTATGTAAACACTGCCAGGGAAAACTAACTCTTCTATTTGTGGCGCACCAGATATAAACTAGAAAATGTGTCTCTGTCCATTATGACATATTTATAGGCTTATACGCATGCCTTTTGGAAGCGCGTGGTGTAATGGTTAAAGTCATGGGAAATGGACTCGTCGCCCCGAGTTCAGATTCTGGATGTGGTAATTGCATTTCACTTATCGTTAATATCCTTGGGAAAGGTATGAATCCTACTCTCCCTCCAGCTATGGATAAATAGTAGGGCAGACTGGGCTCTTCAACCTTGGTAGAGCAAACTGTCTAGAAGAAGGAAAACTCTGAATTCAAACCTGTTAAATCCGCTTAAGAAATTGGCATTATGTCACATCCTGCTCGTGCGGAGGAGTTGGTAAATATAAATACACATGCCTTTACGCGGCCCCTATTATATTCTATCTTCATAGAGGTGTTAGGTTCACCAGCTTTTGAATCGCCGCGTAATACACGTGCCTTTTTACGCTTCCAGATCATCGCATGAAGATGCTGTTCCTATAAAGAAGGTGACAACCTTTTCATTTAGGATTTTCATCCATTCAGTTGAATAATCACTTTTCAAGAACTCTTTTTCCAATAGCACTTTCGTCCTAGCATGTTTTTATATAATTTATGTTGAATGTTGCTCAGACAATAAAGTCTACATTTGTTATCTGTTTGTTGGAATATGATGTATATGAATATGTAAATTCACCGGTGTTCAGAATCATTCTGAGCCTGCCGAACGCATTATAAGAAGTAGTGTTGGCTACTGAAGTTAAAACCACCTTTAAATCCTATACGACTATGCCGAATGCGTTTTGCGATTGTGTTCGTAAAAGCATGCTAATATCAAATAAATGCTGGTAAACTAGAACATGATGCTAAGAATCACTTTTATCCATTTACGAACATGGGAGTAAATAGAGAATTAAATCCTTAAATATTTATTGGCTTATATGCATGGCTTTTGGAAGCGCGTGGTGTAATGGTTAAAGTCATGGGAAATGGACTCGTCGCTCCGAGTTCAAATCCTGGATGTGGTAATTGAATTTCACTTATCGTTAATACCCTTGGGAAAGGTATGAATCCTACTCTCACTCCAGCTATGGATAAATAGTAGGGCAGACTGGACTCTTCAACCTTGGTAAAGCAACCTGTCTAGAAGAAAGAAAGCTCTGAATTCAAACCTGTTAAACTCCGCTTAAGAAAAAGCGCCGACACGTCATCTCTCCATTCTGAAAGAAGTGCGTAACACAACAATTCCCCTACTGTGCAATATTACTAACCCTATCAACTAAGCTCCTCCCTCGCCCCCAAACTACAGCTTTAAGGTCTTTGTGCGTCCTGGATCTGCGTCAGGCTAATAATGATTACTCACCCTTCTTCATATACAACCAGCATTTCTCATATTCCGCAAGTCACCCATCATCTTCTCACAACATTTCACCACATTTCCTGACGAAGGTTGCATAAACCGAAACTTTATAGCGTCGAGTTTACCATCTTTTGGAATGCTTCGTGTTTTTCTTTTTTTTTTTTTTCTACATTTACGAATATGTAAACCTTATTTCTACCGAAGCAAAAAATGCGAACAGATAAATCGGTTCTTCTGTTTCTCGATTTATTTCTAGCAAATTGTCAGTCGATTTCTTTGCATTTTTAGGGGTTTTACTATTTTGCTAGGGCTGTACGCTTAGTCGAATTACGTCAGTTGACGTCAGCTTTAGACATGCGCAGAGATGTTAGCCACCACAGCAAAAAAATCTCTTACGTACAGGCTGACGTAATTCGCCGTATCGAATCGACTAAGCGTACAGCCGTACTTGAAAAGTACAACTGCATTTTTAGTATTTCTTTTATATTCCAATGTTTATCTTTTCTCCATGTTTGCTTTCTGTTCTATTCATATTTTCATTTTAAACTTTCTCTCTTCGTGTATTTGTTGTCTTCTTAATAATTTCTTCTTTCATTTCTTTCCATTCTTCATCCTATTTTCTCAGTTTCCTATCTTGAATTTAAATTTTTCCTAGATTCTTTTTTTTTTTTTCGTTTTTCCGTTTGCCATTTGTTCTTTTTACACCGAATGTATTTATGTTTTTGCTGGAATTTTTGTTTTTAATATTTAAACTTCTTTCCCATAGATCTGTCTTTATTTCTTCTTTATATTTTGTTGTTTGTCTCTACTTCACTTGTTATGATGCTCAACAGGCTCATGAATTTCTGAATTTACTTTCGATCCTTCTTATTTACAAACGCGGCGTTTTTCTTATTCTTGTTTTTGTTGAGGGTGCTAGTGGAGGTTTTGGTGCTCTTCTTCTTCACTAACATATAGAAGAAGAGAGGGAGATACTCCCTCTCTTCTTCTTCTTCTTCTTCTTCTTCTTCTTCTTCTTCTTCTTCTTCTTCTTCTTCTTCTTTTTTATCTTTTTCTCCTTCTTTCTTTTACTTCTTCATTTTTCTTTTCTTTTACTTCTTCATTTTTCTTTTACTTCTTAATTTTCTTTTAGCTTTCTTTTTCTTTTTTCTTTTTTTTTCTTTTTTTCTTTTTCTTTCTTTTTTCTTTTTCTTTCTTTTTTTTCTTTTTCTTTACTTTTTCTTTTTTTCTCTTTACTTTTTTCTTTCTTTTTCTTTTATTTTTTTCTTTCTATTTCTTTTTCTTTTTTCTTCTTTTTTCTTTCTTTCTTTTTTCTTTCTTCATCTTTTTTTCTTTCTTTCTTCTTTCTTTTCTTTTTCTTCTTTTTCTCTTTTTTCTTTCTTTCTTCTTTATTTTTTCCTTTTCTTCACTTTTCTTTTTCTTTAACCTTTCTTTCTTCTTTTTTCTTCTTTGTTCCCTTTATTTATCTCTTATCTTTCCTTTTTTATCTCATTATTCGTCCATTTCTTTCTCTCTTTTACCCTCTTACTCTTCACTTCAATATGCATTTCTTTCTCTACCTTTCTCTCAATTCAGTTTCGCACATCTGCAAATATTTCCCATCCCGTCCATATAATATTTATTTTTATTTGTATTTCGTCCTCTTTGTCTTTTCTTTTTTTCTTTTTTTATCTCCCATTTCCCCTTTCCTCTTCATCTCTTCTTCATTCTCTTCTTGCATTTTCATTTTCTTTTGATTCTTCTTCATCATATTGCTCATCTTCATTGCTTACTTATTTTTCTATCCACTTTTCAAGCATATCTCCTTTTTGTTCACATTTTCTCTCTCTCTCTCTCATTGAATCTCTGCAAACATTTCTGCATGAATCAATCTCCCTTCTGTGCTTCCCCGTTTTAGGGTGATTGAATCTCCATCGAGACTTTTACGCAACACATCTCATTTCAGGGATTTTTAAACGGTTCCTTTATTATTCGGTTCTTTTATCCTTTTCATGTTTCTGTAGTTCTCTCTGATCACTATTCGTTTATTTTATTTTTTCTTCTTCCAGATTCTTTCGTTTCTCCGCAATATCGCATTGACGTAATACAAAATTGCCTCTCGCCTACAATCACCCGAGAAGTGGGTCACATTTCACTAGGAATCCCCCCTCCCGTTTTACTCTCATTCTATTTATTTATCTTTCTAGCTCTGCCTGTTCGGTATCCATCAAGTCTTTACCAGCACACGTAGATTGTCATTTAATTGGAGGTCACTTAATACACTGGTGTCAAATGTTTCATTCAATATCCCTTTTTTTTCTGCTCGTGGAAAGCTTTTGCTCCTGACATTCCGAAAGAGAGAGTGAAAAAAAAGGTCAGAGCAAGTTAAAAACCTGACTGATTTTAAACTCACGTCAGGCGCAGATGCGTGTGCAAATTTGTCCGATTATATCGCGAAGCGTGAATGTTTGGATTATGGCGGCAACTGGACAGCTTTTCGGAAAAGGAAATGTTGACTGGTCAACAAAGATGAGAGTGGGACATCACTGATAAAGATAAATTCATACAATATTTGCATAGATTGATTGGACAGTGGTTAAAAAAAGGTTTCTATTTGATGGAGGAAAAAAGGTTCGTCTTACAATGAATTGCATTTGTATGTTTATCAGTCTTGGATTAATTCCTAATCACCAGGACCTATTTTAACACGTTCATCATTAAAACCAATAGTCTAGTAGCATTCTCTCTCTCTCTCTCTCTCTCTCTCTCTCTCTCTCTCTCTCTACATATATATATATATATATATATATATATATAATGTACACATGGATAAACTCCTGACCGAAGCACTTGTAAGTTAAATTAATTAAAATAATCCTATTTTATCCATTCAATACTTTCTTTCCTTTATTTTTATTTTCAATATATATATATATATATATATATATATATATATATATATATATATATATATATATATATAATATATATATATATATTGAATGGGAGACATAAAGGAGGAATAGAGTGGGAAAAATTGTTTTATTAATAGATATATAGAATGGATACAGTATATACAAGTGTTACATAATGTATGCGGTTGCATAAGATTATTGTCAATCCCCTGTATTTCTAAATGGATGGCCCTTTTCATATCACGGGCGGGACTTTCCATGTGATATTACAGGAAGCCCGCGAAATACGTGAAGTCACGTGGGACCTAGTTGGGTCTTCAGTTTCAGTTGGACGTCAGGCAGTGAAGATGTCCTGCCTTAATTGGAACTCACTGCATACGCACGCTATGTTAGTCAGATATTTAATTGCATGAAATGTATAGTTAAGTAATAAAAGCTTAAGAAAATAACACAGTTTTGTGATTAATGAATGTCTTGTTAACAAGACTGATATAGAAGAAGAAATGAGTTAAGTGCGACCGACCACCAAGACGAAGTCAAGATGTTAGAAGAGATGCTAGAAGAAGACGTAAGATAGAAAAGAAGAACAGAAGAAGAATAGAAGTAAGCAATGAAAAGGATATACGACACAAGGTGTGCCAAAAAATTATCGAGATTTTCGGTACTTTTCGGTACATCTTGTATTCTGAATAAATAATGTTCCATTCATTGTTCATTTCTATCTTGATAAATACAGCTTTAAAAACCGGTACTCTTTGATCCCCCTTGTATTCCGAAAAAAAATAACGATTCATTTATTGTTCATTCCTATCTGGTAAATACAGCTTCAATCTCGTTACTTTTTTGGCACACCTTGTGTGTAGGTTGTTTAATATGATACTATGCCGAAACATATCAGTATAATCATAAAATATTTTCCATTTTTTCTGTTTGTTTATTTCATTTTTATTTGTCTGTATTATTTTAATATATACTATATGAAAAGGCTGGTTTCATGTTTGGGGAATTTTTCAGTTCCTTTTCAAAGACTTTGACGTAGGCTCTTTCATTATCTACAGCCATACTCACCAGATTAGAGCCTTCAGACTATTATCTTCTCGGCTCCATGAAAGAGGGTTTGAGAGGCAAAGCTTATTCCAGTGACGAGGACGTGAAATCTATAGCGCAGCAGTGATTCAAAGAACAATCTACATTGAGATGATAACGAGGCTCAGAGCAAAAATCCGTCGAGTAAGAACCAAAATTGCCAATCGACAATATCCTTCTTCTGCGTGACAATGCTCGACCACACACAAGCATCAGGTAAGGGAGAAAATCGGCTCCTTCGGGTGGAGAAATTTACCGCATCCACAATACTCAGCAGATTTAGCGCCTTGAGACTATCGTCTCCTCGGACCCATGAAAGGGGGTTTGCGAGCAAAGATTATTCCAGTAACGAGGACGTGAAATCTATAGTGAAGAAGTGGCTCAAAGAACAGTCAACACAATTTTACGGGGCGGGAGATACACGCTCTCATTCGAAGGTGGAACATTGCCATTGAGAGAATCGGTGACTATGTGTAAAAATTGGGATGTGATCCACAAAGGACCAGCTTCATTATGAAGTATGGTACATGTTCCTGTGTTGGTAATTATACGAGTCCTAATCAAAATGGCATTACTTTTTTGCTCACCCTCGTAAACAGACAAATACCCATAATGGTACATGTTCCTGTGTTGGTAATTAGCGAGTCCTAAACAAAAAGGCATTACTTTTTGACTCGCCCTCGTATATGCAGACAAATACCCATACATGTATAAATGAATAAATAAATATTACTATCGTATCTTTTATGGCATTAAGAATTTCCCATGGAAGAATTACAACCTATGTGACCGCATTCTTAATTACTTGGATATTTGTGGAGACCGAGTTGATTGAGACAGTTACCAGATGTCTTTGTTTTGAAGTTATCTGAACTATGAAAGTAGATTTTGATAAACCTTGTGGGAAATCTATCATATCGTTCGCGTATTGCTCTTAGCAGGACACATAGTGAAAAAAAGCAGTTAAAACATAAACTGATATCAAGTAATTGCTAGACGCCTGATACTGAGGATAAAGAGGTGACGTTTCTATTTTATTTCATTAGATAGATTAGAATCTTTCAAATAATCTCATACAAAATATTTAGAATAATTTAAGATTCTGAGAAAAGAAATTGAATTAACCAATATCATTTAGAACAAGGAAACCAAAATAAAGAGCGAATATCATGAGATGAATAAATACCTTGGCAGTGACTAGCAGATATTCTGGACCCTTCTTTTACTGCACAATTAAGGAAAGGGAAAAGCAAACAATTATCTGCCTTTTGGGAATCATTCTGTCTATCTTATTATAATGGAGTTTTTGTTTTTTCTGTCTGTAACCGAAACTATATTACTATTGAAGTTACAATTCCCTTAGTTATTTACGTCATATTCTCCATGATTTATTGAATCTCAGTTATTAATAAAATTATTTTACATTATTAATACTGTTGACCATATCTACCAGGTTGCCACAAAAGAACGATTTGCTACGCTTTTAAAAACGAATAAAATTAATTAAGTCTATCATTTAAAGGTCAAGATTTTTATAGTTCTAACATGATAAAGATAGTAACAATAATTTTATGTCATTAATAAAAAGATTTTGATAAGTGTGGACATTGATCGGTACCCGTTTGAGCGAGTACGCTGCGTTATTTCTCTACTAGATATAATTGGGATTAATGAAGAAGATTCTGCGTTATGTGTCATATTCTTGACACGATAAACCGCACTTCATGTCAGTCTTTTTCTATACGTTATTCTGCCAGTCGACTCTGCTTTTACAATATTTAGAATGTCCTATATTGTCGCTGAATTGTCACATAAATTATCCTTAAACATCTAGGGTCAATAAGTCCGAGACTTTTAATGAACACTTTTTCAGTATTTCGCCTTCCAGAATCCAGGAATATTTGGAGACCAACTCTTTTTGCGACAAATTTCCGATCAATTTAGAAGTTATTTTTTTCCTTATAATGCTATCTGGTTTATATTAAGTTTGGTTATTTCCGGTGAAAAAGCAATGTAAATTGTTCTTACATGTGGAAGGCAGATATAGCGTCCAGTCTCTATCAAGATTATGTTAATAAGTGCATAATTATTTGTGAGCAATGCGCCCGATGGTTGTGAGCTCAATCCCGTGATGTGATTCATGATATTCACTGATAGAACTTTAATGTTGTATTACATAAGGAAAAAACCGTCAAGTGAGCGCAAATACATGAAACAAGTAAAATGCAAGAAAATAATTCCATTTTTACAGATGAGGGATGAAGAAATCATGTGGGCGATGATAATGGAAGAGAGGAGTATTAATACTAAGATTTAACGTAACATAAATCAAGAAGGACAGAAGAGAAAAGATGAGTATAACCTTAAAATAGATATGACAAGAACGAAGAGTCAGACTGGTGGAGTTCTAGTATTTTATTACAAAGGTGATTCCCAGGAAAGAGTAAACAAATACAACTCACTAACACAATTACATCATCCTTATTTATTTAAGAAAATATTAGTTATAGATATGTAAATGAGGTTGTTGTGATTGATTATAACTATTTTAGCATGGTAATATAAAGATAATGATTTAGAAGATATAGATATGATAAAAAATTTGTATGAGTTTGAACATAAATAGTGATTTTCAATTATTGTAATAATGATTCATACAAACTAATAATACAAGTGATTATATATTTAAAACGAGTGTCAAACGGCATAACAACACGTCCACCCGTAATTATACCATTACATATTATTATTATAATTATCTTATATTATATATATTATTATATTTATATATATATATATATATAATTATCTTACGGATGAAAGTTACTCAGTTTGCTTCGTATATTTAAACTAGATTTGTGTAATAAGCTAATAACGGATAGAACCATGAATGTTCCTAAAGTTGTATTTTAACGCATTATATTTATTTTTTTTTAATGGATATTATTATTATTATATATTATAGAATATAAGAACAAGAAGTTAATGGATGCCTCCTAATACAGTTTGCACACTTTCTCTTTGATAGAGCCTTAATTTCAGTTGATTTTATACATTATATGTTTTTTCATTTTTTTCTTCCTACTGTCGGATTAATGTCCCATTTTTCACACACATCACTACATCAACACTACACACATTATATATAATAAAGTAAGAGATGGAAGATTATTAAAGTATATTATGTATTAAGTAACTAATCAACTTTTTTGGTAATATTCGCTAACATGATTAAAAAAAAAAAAGTGTTCTCAAAATCACACAACACACACACACCACACATAATATATTGAGAAAGATTTTTGAAATAAAAGAAACCACCCTACAGCGGATCTGGATATTGAGTGAGACAACAGTATTCGAATTGACAGTGATAGAGGCCCGCCCTCCATGTGGAAGCATGCTGACTGAGATGGCCATCTGGAGGGTATATACATGGATGCTAACGCGAAGGGTATTGCCGTTATGGAAAGTGGAAAATACGCTTCTCCTGGATTGTGACGTCAGGTTGACGCTCAGGAGCTACGCCAATTTACACCACTGTGCCTTGTAGTGTATTCGATTTGCTTGGGTCGCCTCGTTTTGAAGGTTTTTCTGTCCCCGATGCCTGTATATTTTAGCGGTGGTGTTTGAAGCCTTTCTTGTGCCGTCTCCGACTAACATATCATGGTTTAAACGCACCCTCGCGCTAATCACGCCACGGCAGAAGGTAAGACAGAAGCCTGAGGATCGTAACGACGTGGACAGTAGGAGGCTGGAACCAAAGTGAGGAAAGCATTTGAGGTGAGGTCGGTTATCTCCGTTGAGAACCCTGATTTCCATGGAGAAATTTGGCTATCAACCGTCGTAGTTTATTTCTCTATTTCATTAGTATTATCACCTACCTTACACCCCACTAATGTTAGGCTTATCCGTTGGGAGACTATATCTGTGGCGAACGGGCAGCTAGTGGTCCCACCGGATGGAATATGATAAGAGAGGCCGAAACGCAATGAGCTCCAACCCAGGTGTGCGTGTTGTTGGCTCCGGAACCGATGGACCGACTAGGAAAACAGACGACCAGGAGTACAACGCGATAAGCGAACCATCAAAACGG
>CM042152.1:51823261-51899934 GCA_023376005.1 Doryteuthis pealeii
CGATTTAACTTAGATCATATTTATTTCGAAATCCCCACCAGACTACCTGCGCAGATTGAGTCGAAGCGTGTATAACACGACTTACCACCGTTGTGGTCTTTGGCCGAACTGACTAAAATCTATTTCTAATCTAAACCGGAACAGGGTCTTCTCCACCGATTCTCACGGTATCCACCGGAAGGTTAGGACTGAGGTCAAGCCTTGTCATTCAACCTTCAAGGCCGTGGGCTGCAACTCATAACAGCCATTTTGATTTCTACACTACTGCACATAAATATTAGGAATCTAATGATTATGTAACACAACATCATCTTGGCATAATTCAGAGAGAGGCATTATAACAGGCTGCACCATCTCAGCTACCTTATTTACATTAGCCATTAATTTGATAACAAAAACTGCAGAGTGTAAATGCAGAGGTCACGTAACCAGGTCAGGACTGAGACAACTCCAATAAGAGCATATATGGACGATATGACGATAACTACCACGTCCACGATCGGCGCGAGATGAGTATTAAAAGGTTTAGAAAAGCTTATTACGTGGGCCAGAATGCGCATCAACCCATCAAAGTCTCGCTCACTTGTGTTGAAGAAGGGGAAAACACAAGAAAAAGAACGTTTCAAAATGTCAGACATATGGCACGACCATGCGAACATCAATTTCTTAATTAGATCCGTATACGATATTTTGTCATTCCAGTGGAAGCCCAGAACTAACGCTGGTGTGAAAAACTCGCATGGATTGAAATACTACTACTAATACTAATACTAATACTAATTATAATTATGATAATAATAATTATTTCACTCCTCGTGAGTTTTTCACACCAGCGTAAGCTGATGGTCTTTCACTAGAGTCTTAATGACAACGAGTCTCCTCAGGTTTCCACGATTCTTCTGAGTATTCCAGCTGATTTCAATATTGTTATTTTCAGGATGGTCTCAATTATTCCGCTGATTTCCAGTTTCTCTAGTCGATTTTCTAAGCTTCTGGGAACCGTTCCAAGTGTACCACCAAAATTTGATATCACTTTTACCCTCATATTTCACAGATTTTTCAATTATGTAGCAAGGTCCATGTATTATTATAATTATAATTATTATTATTATTATTATTATTATTATTATTATTATTATTATTATTATTATCGGGTTAGCTTAGTCAGTAAAACGTTCGGCTAGAAACCACAGGGTTCTTTGTTCGATACCGGTCCTCGCCAACTCAGCATCTGAGTAGCACAGAGATATGTGCGGTAAAGTAAGAGCTGATGGTAGGTGTGGCGTTCCACCTCAGAAGCAAAAACAGTTTCCTTGGTCTAGCGCTATTGAAAATGGGATAGACTCCCTCGCTGATTGGCTGATACCGACTTTAGGCCACCATGACGATCTTCTTATTAGTATAAGTGATTCACACTAGCGATAGCTGATGGTCTTTCATTGATCTGAATGACCTCAAGACTCCTCAGGTCTTCAAGACTCTTCTGTTGTCTGGATGGTCTCAATTCTTCCTCTGATTTCTAGTCCCTCCATTTTTTTCCAAGCTTTTTTGGGACCGTTCCAAGGGCACTAACTACAATTGGCACCCCTTTCACCCTCATATTCTACAGCTTTTGAATTTTCTGGCAAGGTCCAGGTATTTGTCTATCTTTTCGCTTTCTTTCATCTTCACCCTGTGACAAGTTCTATTTTTTGTTAATCAATACTATGTCGTGTCTTCTGGCTGCGCTAAGATGATCCGTCTTAATCTCAAAGTCCCAGAGAATTTCATGTATTCAATTCTCGCGAACAGATGCTGGTTTTTGCATATACCATTTTGTTGTATGGTCAAAACGTAGTTTTTCTTTCATAATTCCCAGTGGATCACCTTTCCAACCCAGTCGTGCCTAGCTTTGTATTCTCGATTATTATTATTATTATTATTATTATTATTATTATTATTATTATTATTATTATTATTATTATTATTATTATTTACTCCTTTTGAGTTTTCACATCAGCATTAGCTAATGGTCTTTCACTGGAGTCTGAGTGACAGCAAGTCTCCTCAGGTCTCCAGGACTCTTCTGAGTATTCTGGCAGATTGCAACAGTGCAGTGTTTTGAATGGTTTTAATCCTTCCTCCGATTTCCAAACTTTCCAAACCCTTTTCCAATCCTTTTGGGACTGTTCCAAGAGCACCAACTACAATTGGTATCACTTTGACCTTCATATTCCATAACTTTTTCAGTTCTCTGGCAAGGTCCAGGTATTTGTTATTATTATTATTATTATTATTATTATTATTATTATTAATGGTAATGCTGATTTTGCATATGTCTCTTTTGTCATTGGAATTTCTTTTTAGTTTGCATATATTTGTTTTATTAACGTCAGGATTCTTATTTTTCAAATGTTGCCTCAATTAATATCGTGAATGTAGTTATCTCCCCTTGTGATTCTATAGGTTTATTGTTGGAATGGTTTTCCCCATAATTATTGACGTTTGTTCAATTTCTCTTTCTGATCCTCAACTAATGATAACGTCCTTATCATTTGCACGGCCTTTTTCTGTTCCTCTTGCAATTGTCTTTATTTCCTTTTTGTATTCCGTTGTTATCTTTTACTTTTCATATCGTTTTGCCTTCGCCTTTCATTATTATTTTCATTATTCATTCAAGCATTATCGCTATATTTGTCTCTGCTGTCATTACTAATTATATTTGGGATCTGTTTACCCCCCCGTTCACTTTGTTCTCCACGCGTTTTTGTTCTCTCTCCCGACTTTTTCTACTTCTCTATCCTTTTCACCATTGTTTTATTTTTTTTTTAATAATACTTTATCATTGGCTATTATTATTGCTGTGCGGTTTGAATTGCGATTGATGCTATCCCAACCAGGCCTTGCCTCCATGTTTTTTCAAGGGAGGTAATTCATTATTCTAACTTCAACATTCAGTGCTATTATTATTTTTTTTTTTTTTCTTTTTTGATTTCGTTTTCAGTTTTATATTATTGTTGTTGGTCTAATTTATTTATTTTTTTATTTTTTTTAATCTTTGAAAACTGATTTGAAAATTGTGCTTACAAGTTCCCTGGAGCCACATCAAAGTCTTTAGGGAACAAGTGACTTTAGAACAAACCCTGCCAAATATATTCAGTCGACGTAATTTGCAGAATGATGGAAAAGCTAGGACATCAATGGTGAGGATAGAATATTCCCGCTAATAATTGTGGCGCCGAAGAATAGATTAAACAAAAATGCTAAACAATCATAAAAACAAGAATTAATGGCACATAAATAAATACAAGCATACAAAAGAATAGACTTATATATGTATATATATATATATATATATATATATATATATATATGTGTTGTGTGTGTGTGTGTGTGTGTGTGTGTGAGTGTGTGTGTGTGTGTATGGGTGTATATATATTATATATATATATATATATATATATATATATATATATATATATATATATATGTATCGTCTGTGTGTGTGTTGCGTGCATATCTATATATTTAAGTGTATCTGCGTTTGTTAAGAGAATTGCATGAATATTGCCAATTATTTTTGGTTTTATACTCGAATGAAATAAAACCGAATATAAAAAGCATACAAGTAGAATTAAACTATTGTAACGATAAAATATATTTTTTTAAATCCACTGCAATGATAGATCAAAAAGTGTTTCATTTTTTCTCATGTACATTTCTATAAATATCTTCAGAACAACCAATAAAACTTTCGAATATCATAAAAAATGAAGAAAAAAATGGAATCAACCCAAGTCTATCGTTCATATAAGAAAGGTCGCTAATATGAAAGAAACTGGTTGAAATCCACTGAAATATCATAGACGTTTATATCAAAACCACTAGCCGCAAAAATGTGTATCATTTTTTTCCAATAAGGAAAATAAGTTAACGTTTGCGAATACAATATTACATGTTATAACGCTAGGGGCTTGCAAAAATATTTTTTTTTAATTTTAGATCTTTCATTAACATAATGAGTAATAATGGGTAAAAATAAATCTTGTTTTCTACCATTTTTTATCATATAGGTGCTTAAAGGCGGTGATTGAGGGTCTTATTGTCCTGGCTATGACGTTAAACTCTATCTGATGGTGAAGTTTTAATTCTGGAGGTCTGGTGAGTGTAGATTAAATCTTCAACACCATTGCTCTCAGTTTTACTCTTATCCGGAGTGGTAGTACCTGATAGAGTCCCATCTATAGGTTAAAAAGAAAAAATGAGTTTAAAAATGTGGATAGAAATAATTGAGTTTAAAACAAAATTGAGTAGCCATGAAGAAAAAATAATTCTAATCTTTGGCATAAAATCATCCAACAAGTGTTGACATGCTGTAAAATCCAACCAACTAACCAGCCAAACAACCAACCAACCAACCAACCAAATCTTGCTATTTTTGTATATATGATTTCATTTGATATCAATAAAGACTGAAGAAGCAGTGCTCAAGGCACAGCGAAATATATCTCCTACATCTATTGTCTGAGTTTGTTCTTTTGTCCACATTTTTCCTTCTATTCTTTACCCCATATTTAATTTTTAAGCGAATAGTTTGTAGTAAATATTTTGGTTTGGTTTGGTTTTATGAATTGGTAGATGTAATTTTTTGTATCAATATATTCGTAGAACTAATTTTTCATGTTAATTTTCGTCAACTTCAAGTGTATTAGTAAGTTGATCGTTATATTTTCAGTAACTTCATGTGTATCAATTTTGTAGAAATAAACTGGTGGTTATGTTAGATTTTCATTATCCTCATGTGTTTAACATGAGTATTAATAAATTAATATAAATAATTTGTAATAACCTTACGTATATCAATAAAGTGGTGGGAAATATTTTTGTTTGGTTTGCTATTATAAAATTGTAGAAATAATTTTCAGAGGTGCAGTCGGTAATTCTAATCTCCCAGTCAATAGGATTGTATGATAAATGTTTAATTACTATTTCATTCAATGTGATATATATATATATATATATATATATATATATATATATATATATATATATATATATATATATATATATATATATATATATATATATATATATATGAGAGTATATATGGAAATAAATCAGATATCATTAAGAAATTTGAAAAACGAAGTGTTCTAAAAATAAGATGAATATAAGATAAAAATTCGTCTTATTTTGGAACACTTCGTTTTTCAAATTTCTTAATATATATATATATATATATATATATATATATATATATATATATTATATATATATATATATAATTTTAAAAAGTATCATTTCTTTCATTTCTTTATTGATCAGCAATTTAAAAAAAAAAAGAAAAGAGACCGAAAGAAAAGAGAAATTTAAGGGCACTTAATTTTTCCTTTCTTTTTTTTCTCTTTTTTTTCGCTCTCTTTTCTTTTTAATCGTCTGAAATTGCTGATCAATAAACTATGATACATTTTAAAATTATATATGAGTTTAGCTGTAACAAAAATGTGTTTTATATATATATATATATATATATATATATATATATATATATATATATATTGGTAAAGAAAAATCGGTCATTTTGTGGTTATATATCTATTTCTACCCGCAGGCATCTGTGTATACCTATGAGTTTCATCAAACCGCTGACTTTATTGAAAATGGTAAACAGAAAATTCGTGAGGCTCTATATACATTTTTTTCAGGTAACTCCTGAAAGATTTCGGTTTCAATGTCTCTCATCACCTTAGGGCGCGGTGTCTATGACTCAGGATTAATTAGCCAGGTGTTGGTGATTGTCTCATTCTGGGTGTTTTTCTCTTCAATAAATACTCATTCAGAAGGATATATATATATATATATATATATATATATATATATATATATATATATATATATATATATATATAATGACAGAAACAGAGACAGTTAGCTTGCGTAGTCATATAATATGAAAAGCTAAATGTTTTTATCTGTGACTGTTCAACAATGTGTCTGTTTAGACATGGTTAAAGAGACACATACACATAAACACACAACACACACACAGTATTTGAAAGATATAAGATACAAAACAAAATGGACGGTAACTAGCAACAGCTTCAGTTTCTGAAATCTTCTGTTGAAGAGATTTTATCTCGAAATATTAAGAATAAAACACAGGTTAACAAACAGCACCATAGTTACATTGTGATAGCCTTCAAAACCAACAACCAAACCAATATAAAACACAATGCTTGAAGCAAATTATAAAACACTATATATATATATATATATATATATATATATATATATATATATATATATATATATATATATATATATATATATATATACTATTTTGTTGATGAACAAATCCGAAAAACACTCCATAATATTTACCATAATGAAAACAATAGCACACTCAATAGCCCTAACCAAAACATATATTATTGTAATCAGATGCACCAAAATTATAAACTGGAAGAAAATCGCTTAAAAAATTAATACGTAACAATGTCTCTTCCACCGACACTAAGAAAAAAGTCAATTTGATCATTTATTACAAAAAATTCAAAACTCCAAATCTTGTCACATGCAACAAATTGTCTCCCAAAACTACTCGTCTTAATGAGACGAATGTTGTGTATGAATTCAAATGTGCTGTAGGAGATTGTCTTTCCAAAATCAATAACACATATATTGGCCACACGGCGACTACATTATCACGCAGATTAACATTAAACTTATCTGATTCCAGCTCCATTAATCAACACCTTAAAACACATTCATGCCCCCCCTCTACCTACCGCAAAATTCGAACCGAAAATTCATAAAGAAAACAAATAAACAAAAGCTTAAAATAATCGAAGCTTTATATATCAAACAAAAAAAACCCACCTTTAACAAAATAAACTTTGAAATAAGTCAACATATTCTCAAATGCTTATAGTTTTCCGCCTATCCTCCTTCCACTATACCCTCCCCTTCACACAACTTGTGCCCCCCTCCCACAAAACTACTACTCACTACTGCATCGCTCGCTCGAACCACTACCATTCCTACAACCTCCCACTACCAATGGTTATTACCTCCCACTTCTAATTCCTTGCTACTACTCGTTCTCGTTAAAAACGAGACACGAAACATACATCGTTTTCTACCTGATGATGGCAAACTGTATTGTCGAAAGTGCTCGTTTTGAAAACTTTGGTGGACTGTTATACCAGTTACACCCCGACACCAAAAAGATGGCCCGAAAATTAGAACGGATCAACCAAAAACTTGTCCGACAAGAATTGTCAACAAAACTTGTATATATATATATAATCAATGGTACTGGAATTTATCTTTGGCAATTATTTTCTAAATAATTGTTATCTAAAAGAAAAAGAAAATGAGTTGCTGTTAAACTATTTACACAGGTATTGACTTGAAGCAATAGAATTGACTTGAAAAGAAAATTTGAAAGCATGATAAAACTTTTGTGCATCTCTTTGGTCAGATGTTTATCTGCAACCTTTAGGTTTCATTTGCGTCCCTTACACGCCGATTCTCCGAAAATATTTTTCTGCATGAGGGGTGCCGTATAAAGATGGGCATGAAACCTATAAGTCGCAGATAAACATCCATGTAATTAAATATATATTCAAAAATAATGTGTATTTATTAATAGCTGTATCACTGATATTGAACATTCTCCTAAGAATATCGCATATATTGGCCCAGTACTAACTCACTAATTGAGATTGTGATAACCATACACTACTGTAATATTGTTGTATATTGTACAAACGGAAATAGGAATTTTCCGGATAAATTAAACAAAGAAAAGACGACAAAAATGACAATAGACTTTTTTCCCGGTAAAAGCGAACTAAGAAGTTAAAAAACGGAAGCGAGGCTTTCCGGTCCAATAAGCAGGGATAAGATAAAGAAATATATAACAAATGCCCGTTATCAGATCAAAAGATAAAGATGCGTAGGAGTACCTATCAATATAAAAGGCCTGAGGGTTCGAGCCGACAAGTCATTCAAACAGCGGACGGCGAACAGAGCACAAGGAGCGACCGTCGACACGGTCCGTCGCAGCCAAGGGCAGTGAGACGCCACCACTCGCCGCCCACCACGTACAGCCGAGAAGAGAAATAGTCAAAACTCATACTATACGTTGTGGGTTCTTAAGTCTGGCTACTACATACTTCGCCACGTGACCATAGATATACCCGCAACGTATACAGATACACGATTTAGCAGCGTGAGTTTGAAGAAGCCGCTATATGACATATAGAATTTGATGCAGTATATAACAATATACTGTGTGTTCAGAATAAAATTGACCTACTTATATTTGGTTATTTTTCTACATAGGTTGGAGGTACTGACGCACACTACGCATCGTTTAAAAGCTTGGACCCTTTTCACTCATTATGTGATGACAGATAGAATGGATGACTGGATCCCACCTGAATCATTAAAAAGAATAACTTGTATCGTGATGATCTGCGCCGGCCATCAAAATAAGATTATGGTTGCTGTCCAATGTTCACTGAACACTGTAAAAACAATCAGATATGAACTGGATAAATGCAATGGAGACTACGAGGCTGTTAGACGATCTGATTGCGTTCGTACAGCGTTCGTACTGCGTAATTCCTCGGAAATCTGCAGAAAAAAAGTGTTAGAGAATCCTGGCATTGGTATTCGGGTTTTGTCACGTGAATTGAAAGTTTCCACCTCTAGAGGTCAACTGCTCCCAGAAAAGTTCCGTAGAAATCTTCTAAAGTAACTTCTAAGCAAAGTGAAACATATTGCTGGACCACAAGCAATCTGGTTCTTTTCCGATGATAAAAACTTTTGCCAAGATCAAAAGCACAACACGCAGAATAACATATGGTTTGCATACAGTCCAAAAAGACACTCCTTGTGTCATGCAGGCTAAATTTCCCCAAACTGTGATGGTTTTCGGATGTGTGTCCTCTGAGGATGATGTGATGTCTCCGCATTTTTTCAGAGAGGATATCAGGTATATTATATGACATTATAAATCATAACATTTTATTGGAAATTTATCCATGGCAACTGAATTCATCTTTCATGTTCGTCACTTGCTACTTTAAAATACTTCTTATTACATTATTCTTTTAATTTTTGCTGTTTTTTCTACTTCTGCTATGTTCTCTACTGGGCGTGTTGTGGACAAAGTCAGGGTTTCATTAACGTCCAAGTAGTGCAGCCATACGGTAGCAATGATACAACTATGGCTTGAAAGAATTGTTGCTTTAGAAAAATAAAATATCACCACTAGAACAATGTAAAAGTTAGAATAGATAAGACGCAAGAGAATAGCAAATGTAACATACGTGTATATGGAAACGAAACGGTAAACCACATAATAAGCAAATACCGCAATCTGACCTGGTACAAATGCAACAGGGAAAGTGGTATTTGTTAATTGTGCAAGTGGCTAATATTTCATTATCTGAGTATATACATATATGGTTGGTTCTTTATTTAATGGCATAGCAATCCTCATGGGTTATTTAATGCCAAAACCAGCGTTGTAGATTAAAACGTAGTTCTCCATGGGGAGAAGGGATTCATATCTTTACTAAGGGTATTATTTTGAAATACAACCCGATTGGAGTTTTAAATTACTTAGTCCAACACTTTATTCAATATGCCCCTAGAAACCAGATATACTTATAGAAAATGAGACGCACACAATCATCAGGGACTTTGAGATAAAGACGGATCATCCAATCGCAACCAGATGAGCAGATCTAGTTTTATATAATAATAAATGAATGTCAAATCACAGAGTAAAGGAAAGAGAAAGGCTACATAAATATCTGCACGTTCTAAATTACATATCCGCTTAGATCGCATAGAAAAGTGTGAAGAATCCTAATAAGTTGATGGGACTAACTGTTACTTTGATTCAATGAAACACCTGCTAGTATTGATATGGAAATCTCTTAAAGACTAAAATAAATGAATAATGATTGAATGAATACGTGCCGATCAACAACTTTGGGGTCGATAGTTAATAATGCAGTCTTATAAGTCTCCAGTTCTAGAGCTATGGGAGGTGTGAAGTCACTGTTATTACTTCCAGGTTCAATTTAATTCAGTATTAGTATCTGTTAAATTCTGGACTATGGGTCAAATATATGTTTGATGCTTAGAATTATTTTGATCCACATTAGTATATGGCTTTTTTGAAATATTGGCATTATAACTAAGTATAAGTTGCCGGGTGCCTAAAGCGGTATCAACCATACAGCGGGGGAGACTATCCCCCTTTTCACTAGCGCTAGACCAATGAGAATCTTTTGGTGTCTGAGTTGAAGCGCTACACCTACCATCACTTCCTTACTTTACCACACATATCCCTGTGGTACTCTTAACGCTGTGTTGGTGAGGGTCGGTATTGAAACAGGGACCTCGCAGTTCCTAGGCGGACACTCTATAGACTGAGCTAAACCGGCCCCCTTTAGTGTTTGTTTAAAATGATTATGAATAACATGTAATTGTTTTCCAAAGAAATATTTGTTCCGTCTTCTTTAAATATAAATCATCATCGTCATTATGTCACACTAGTAGCACGCATCTCCATGACAATCTCTCACCAACCATTCTTATCAATCATTGCTCTTGGGAAAACCTCTGCACACCATCCAGCTCATGTACAGACCTGGTTAATGTAGGTCTTTGCTGGGCGGCCTGCATTGGTGTTCTCCTGTGCTGGTTTCCATTGGAGAATGTCACTTATAAGTTCGTCCTCGTTTCTCCTGCAGTGTCCAGCATATCTTGTTCGTCTCATTTAGATGGTATGTGTGATAGAAGCAAGAGACAGTACGGTTGCATTCTTGTTTATAAGAAGGATGCCGTGGTGGTCACTGCCTGACCAAGAAGACAACGACCTAATGAGAACGCATATGCTATTTAGAAATGGTTCCCTACATGCATTACTTGAGGTGCGTGTTATAAGGGCTAGACTTGTAGGAAATGGACGCATCGACCAGAGTTCAAATCCTAGACGAGGCTGTCTACATTTCTCATATCGTTAATACTCTTTGTATGGTATGCATCCACATGCTCTCCCTCCAGCTATGGATAAAAAGTAGGATAGACTTGGCTCTTTAACTTCGTTAGGTAATCAGTCTAGAAGTTACACTTTGAATTCAAAACCTGTTAAACCCCGCATAAAAGACTGACATCGTGTCACATCTTGATCGGATTTGTAAATATGTGTAACGTTGTCGTATATCTGGTCACAGTACCAAAGCGATATACATAATGGGGCGGTGGTGGTGGCGATATATTCACGGTACTAAAAATGTCTTCTTGTTGACAAAAATTACAACGCAAGAAATATGTAGTTACATCTGCTAGCCTTTATTATCGTGCTCGTCTCGTGGGCTCGTATCAGAGAGGAGGAAAGGCAGAGAGAAAGAGAGAGAGAGAGAGAGAGGGAACACTACTTGATTACTGTGACCCCATACTAGGCACCAAAGGCCCGTCCGTTCCCCTGAAGCAAAAAGAGACTCGTCCTTTCCTTCGTCGTTCCACGTCACCACGTGACTTCCGGTCAACACCCGAAACTTCCGGTTGACACTCAATTCTCCATTCGGGGTCACGCTACGGTCAAACCATCGTTCATCCTGTTTTGTGTTCATTACTCTTTTTAAAACCTTTATCATCTCTTATTTCCTTCTTCCTCCTTTTCTAATATAGTAGTAGTTCTAGCTCACAAAAGTCAGGGTAATATCCCCATCTTGCTACATATGTGCATGAATTACTTGTGTCAGACTAGCTTATGTTTAGTTTAAAAAGGGTACATATGATGTCAGGTTGTAGGAAGTTTTACGTTTGGAAATTAGAATGAGGTGAACCTAGAGAAGAAGGAAGAACGAACAGAAATCGATGAAAAATAATAAATAGATAAAATATTGACGAGGAAAAACCAAATGAAAAAAATCTGAGGGAAAAGCAGGAAAATTGGCATATTTAACGGAAGGAAAATTTGGTAGGCAAGTAAACGATTGATTCCAATGGTGTAGAGAAAGATTTCTAGAAGAAGAAAAGAGAGAAAGCGAGAGAGAAAAGCAGATAATTGAGAGGGAGGGTGAAAGGAGAGAGAAAGAGAGAGAGAAAAGTAGAGAAAAATGAGAGAGGGTTCGGAAGGAAGAGAACGATTCCAATAGTGTAGAGAAACATTTCTAGAAGAAGAAAAGAAAGAAAAGGAGAGAAATTGAGAGGGAAGGAGAAAGAGAGAGATGGGGGAGATAAGAAAGAAAAAGAGGGAAATTGAGAGCGGGGAAAAGGGGGAGAAAAAAGTAGAGAAAAATGAGAGAGGGATCGGAAGGAAGAGAAATTGGGAATATATAGAGAGAAAGGGGGAGAAAGAGAAAGAGAGAGGGAGAGAAAATGGTAGAAAATAAGATTGAGGGAGATGAATGGGAAGGGAGAGAAAACGAGAGGAATGGAGAGAGAGAGAGAGAGAGAGAGAGAGAGGGAGAAAAGGAGGGAGAGATAAAGAGTGGAAAAGAAAGGAAGAGATAGATAAAGGAATGGAGAGAAACGGAGAGAGAGTGGGGAGAGATATAGAGAGAAAAGGATAGGGAGATAAAGGGAAAGAGAAAGGGAAAGAAAGAAAATTAGAGATAGGGAGAAAGGGGAAGAGAAAAAGAGATAGAGAGAAACCGATAGAGAGAGAGTGGGAGAGATAAAAGGAGATAAATTGATAGGGAGAGAGGAAGAGAAAGGGAGAAGAGAAAGGCAAAGAAAGAAAGAAATAAAGAAATAGAGAGAGAGAAGGTGGAAAAAGGGGAGAAATAAAGATAGATAGATAGAGAGAGTGATAGAGAAAGAGATAAAGAGAGATAGAAAGAAAGAAAGAAGAAGATGGAGAAAAAGGGAGAAATAAAGATAGATAGATAGATAGAGAGAGACAGACAGACAGAAAGAAGAAAGAAAGAAAGAAAGATGGAGAAAAGGGGAGAATAGAGATAGAGAGAGAGAGAGAGAGAGAGACATACAGTGACAGACAGAGAGAGAAAGAAAGAAAGATGGAGAAAGATGGAAAAAAGGGGAGAAATAAAGATGGATAGAGACAGACAGACAGACAGACAGACAGACACAGAAAGAAAGAAAGAAAATGGAGAAAGAGGAGAAATAAAGATAGATAGAGAGATAGATAGATAGAGAGAGAGACAGAGAGAGAGAGAGAGAAAGAAAGAAAGAAGGAAATAAAGATGGAGAAAAGGGGAGAAATAAAGATAGATAGATAGAGGAGAGGGGGGAGAGAGTTGGAACTCTTGATTTCTCGTATCAATGAGAGTTTACCTGAATGGCATATTGATTTGGACCACCGCGCACTTTGCAAACAGCGACTATTTGATATTTATCTAACGTCGGTTGGCAAAAAAGATTTTTCTCGAAAGCACACATGCATCCACAAACATGCAATCACGTTTGGGATCGCTAAGCTGACCCGTTCCTTGAAAAGCGTTTATCTAATTGTATTAGTGTGAGCTTTGCCGGTTCGAAGTTGCGTATACTGTCGGATATTGGAGGTAATTACTCACACCTTATTATTCGTGGACGCTCTCGCATCTTGTAGTTCTTCAGTCAGAATATAAACAGCTAAATGTAAGCAGTTTATGTAATGTTTATACATTCTGTTAGTTAGAAAAAGTCTCCCTCTGATTTTATTTTGCTGAGTCTTCTTATAACTTTTACTGATTTTGTTTTTACAAGGAACTCGTTTCCTGAAGGAGATTTTAAATTTGTGAAGAGTAAAGTGATGTCCATAACGAAATGTCCATACCTTGTTAGCAATTGAACTTTATCGTCTATTCTTAATATCTGATAAGATTTGGTTTGGTTTGATTTGAGGCAACCAGCCTAGGAGAAAGAAAACTCTGAACTTAAACCAGCATTGCCCTGCTTAATAAATTAACATTGTGTCACGTCGTGCTTTGTTGGTTGTTTTATTTACAGTATCTGCTATTACTTAAGTGGTCACCCTATTAAGTATTGAACAGGCTCATTACTGCTTGACTTTGGTGATCTACCGGGAACCAATACTTTCACCATGACTTGACTGTAATCACTCTTGATAGAGGAATTTTGTTTGCTTTTCGGCATACCAACCCTTTTCGGGTTATTAAATGCGAAAAGAAGTCATTTTAACAAAAGTTTCTATGTTTAAAGTTCTTAATATCTTCAAATTGGTATAGATAAATTTCATTAACTCGTATCAGTTATGGCTCGAATTAGTTTTTTGAAGCATATATTAACCCTGTGGGTTATTCAATGCCGAAATAACTGTAAGAGTGCGAGATGAAAGTTGGAACAAAAGTTTCCTTTATTGGTGTAATTTTTGTAGATGTATTTAGTGCATATATTTTATATATGTTTCATAAATTTCGATATATCCTTATTTATCTAAAGGAGGATAAAATGTCACCATATTATTATTCTCAACCAGATCACTCATAGTTTTTGCGTTATTTTTTCTTTCAGATTGGAACGAAAACTCCACACTCCATGAGTAAATGTTAGACATTGTAGAGTAATTGACATGATAAGATAAGATAATTCTTCCAAGTTGTAGCCTTGTCAGTGCTACTATAGGGCTGCTCCGATTGGACTGAAACAAAACTCTTGGAGAAAAAAGATGGATATCAAACAAGGACGCTGCATACTGTCATGAACAAATCTTGAAAACAGAACTCCACAAAAAATCAGCTGTACAGACACTTGCCCCCTATCACACAAACCATCCAGGTAAGACGAACAAGACATGATGGTCAATGCTAGAGAAGCCTGGGCTAACACATAAGTGATGTTCCTCTGTAAACACCTACAAATGGACACGTCAATGTAAGCCGACCAGCTAAGACATACATCGATTAGTCCTGTGCAGATATTTGATGCCATGCAGAAGACCCGACAGGAACGAGTCGGGTGGTAAGTCATGCGAATCCATGCAGCCAGTATGATATGATAATTTTAAAACTAAAAAAGGACAACAAAATAAGTAAACATATATTTCAGAGAAATATTTTCATTTCGGAGAGAGAAAAATTAACTGCTTATTTCTTCTGCAAAATAACTTCCACTTCAAGAAAATCTTACTGTTTCCTCATTTTTCGATCCAACAATCTACAAATGGTCTCTTCCTTCTTCAATTTATTTTTCCTTTACCCTCTTCTTCAAAACGGTATCCATCTACACTTCATCTCTGTAAATAGTCGTCTGCGAAAAAATCTCTCGTCGGCTGCCAATCAAATATTCCTTACCTGGCCGTTCATGTCGAACTAAAAATTGATATAACTCTCTACTGACCTGTGACTGTACTAGTACTGAATACTTCTATTTATTACGGATATTAAAAACTAACCGCTTAATCCCCATAGAGAAATAATTCAATTTCTTGTTTGTCTATTAAAATTTGAGGAACCCCCGAAAATGGTTGATTAAACTTTTGATTTGAATACGTACAAACACCCATGTATATACATACATATACGCTACCTATGCTCACCCCATCTAAATACGCTCGCACAAATGTATATAGATATCTATCAACTCTTCCGCATGAATAGAATGTGACACAATTTCAATTTCTTATCCGGAGATTAACAGGGTTAAATTAAGAGTTTTCATTCTCCTAGACTGGTTACCTAAACAGTTTAATTAAAGTACACAGTCTTTCCTACTACTTACAAATAGCTGGGGGCGATTAGTTGGATTTTCCCAGTGTATTCTCACTATGTGAACGGCAAACAGCACCGTCCAGGATCTGAACTCAGGTGTTTAGTCCATTTTCTACGATTCTAACCATTACGTCACGCGCCTCTACGCATATATATATATATATATATATATATATATAAGAAATTTGAAAAAATAAGTGTTACAAAATTAGATGAATTTATTCATCGACGCTTAAACGCTGAACAAATACAGTTACACAACAACAAAAAATTTATAAAGATTTTTTTATCTCCTGTCATCTATAAAATATCCATCAATTTCTTCACCCCTTAATACATCCTGATGAAGGTTTAAAGAAACCGAATCGTTTAAGCGTCGAGGAATAAATTCATCTAATTTTGGAACACTTGTTTTTTTCAAATTTCTTAATATTGTCGGATTTATTTCCATATTTACTCCCCATATATATATATATATATATATATATATATATATATATATATATATATATATACACAAGGTGTGTCAAAAATATTGAGATATTTAAATACCTTTTGACACACCTTGTATTCTGAAAAAATAACGTTCCATTCATTAATATTTTTCAGAATACAAGGTGTATCAAAAAGTACAAAAAGTCTCGATACATTATTGACACACCTTATATGCTCTACGCCTTTGTGTATATATACACGAAGGGATACGCTCGCATCTATACACATATTAATTATTGCACCTATGTGCACCCGTACATAAGAGTTTATGTTATCACAACAGCGTGATATTTAAAATATATAATTAATATATATATTAAATTATTCCAGTCAAAATATAATTAATATAAACCTGTACAATGTACTTTAAATTTGAACGTAGTATATATGACGCGAAAGATAATAATTATTTTAAAGTAGGAAATTGGATGACTACACAGTTTAAATCTATTTAACTCAATTTCGCTACAAAACAGAATAAATTAAGACAGGATTCTAAAGTCTTATTCCTTCCGTTAGAACATCTCAAAGAAAAAGCACTGGCCCTTAAAGCAATTTATTTCAGCGGGAAGAGTGGTGAAAAATATATTACCAAATTAATCGCATTTTTCACAATGCATCACTATTTTCTAACGTTGTTATTTAAAATAAACATGTGGACATATATTTACTTGTTTATTTTCTTTATTTTACGCCGAATATCGAGTTTCAACCGCCGGTATCTGATTTTTCTAATCAGTTTAATTGGAAAGACAATAAATCGACAGAACGTTCGGATTATATTCAGCTTTTCCCAGCTTTGTTTCACTAATATCGCTTTTGTTACATTTTTTTATATTACAAAACTCTCATTTTCTCTATTTCCCTCTTTCTATGTGTAATTGTCTACTTGACTGTCTCTCTCCGTCCCAGTCTCATATATATATATATATCACAATTACGTGCAAATCCACGAAGCAAACAAATATATTTACTTCTGGATTTTATTAAAACCGATTTAAGAGTGCTCAATAAAAAGAGCTAAATATATGTTTTAAACACGAATGGCTTAAAATATTCCGACTGCAGTTTCAGGCAATAGCGAATCTTCAGGGAATTCCCTGAAGATTCGCTATTGCCTGAAACTTCAGTCCGAATATTTTAAGCCATTCGTTTTTAAAACATATATATATATATATATATATATATATATATATATATATATATTTTAAACATATATATATATATATATATATATATATATATATATATATATATATGAGAGAAAAATAACGTAATGTTCAACCGTTATTTTTCGACAAATATCTTCAATTTAACTAAGTAATTACATCGACTCAGTTAATGTAGGGTAGGGTCCTGAAGAAATCAATTTGATTAAAACCATGGTAGACACTTTATTTTTCCTCTAATGATAATATTAGTAGTATTATTTTTGCTCTGTATTTTTAATATATTGAGCACTTTTGGATTATTTACTTAGAGCGGCAATTGGATACTATATATATAATATATATATATATATATATATATATTATATATACACGAGAGTGAGTCAAAAAGTATGCCTTTTTTATTTCATGTGAACTTTTTTTAAATACATCTAAGGCCTACATTGAGAACCTAAAGAGGCTCAGAGCAAAAATCCGACGAGTAAACACCCAACTTATCAATCGTCAATGTCCTTCTTCTGCATGACACAAGCATCAGGACAAGGGAGAACATCGCCTCCTTCGGGTAGGCAACTTTACCGCATCCACCATGCTCACCAAATTTAGTACCTTCCGACTATCATCCATTCGGCCTCAATAAAGAGGAGTTGAGAGGCAAACATTATTCAAGTGACGAGAAAGGGAAACCTGTTGTGAAGAAGTGGCTCAAAAAACAGTTAACAGAATTTTCAGGGGCAGGGATACATGTTCTATTCGAAGGTGGAACATTGCAACTAGAGTAACGGTGACTATGTGGAGAAGTAGGGATGTGATCCACATAGGACCAGCTTCATTTTATTTATGATACATGTTTCTGTGTTGGTAATTATACCTGTCCTAAACAAAATGGCATTACTTTTTTTACATACCCTCGTATATATATATATATATATATATATATATATATATAAAGAGAGAGAGAGAGAGAGAGAGTAAGCAACTGAAGGTCATCAACAAGCCTGTTTAAATAATGTTTTTATAATATATATAATATATATATATATATATATATATATATATGTGTGTGTGTGTGTGTGTGTGTGTGTGTGTGTGGGTAAGAAGTTGTTTATGGTAGTTTGAAAATAGGAGTAAGACAGTGGACAATCAATAAACCTTAAGTGATAGGTATTGAACATTGTCATGTGGTGTAGGCCTCTCATTTGATTAGAGGATCACGTGACCAGGAGACTTTGGTATAGTAAAATTAAGTCTGTCGGATTTGTGTCCAGTGACCTGTTGGGACTAGACGTATCCTTCCTTTAGTGCTGCTCTTGATCCTACCCACGAGTGTATCAGGTATAAAAAACTGTGTACACAGATATGTCTCTGTGTGTGTCTCTGATAACCAAGAAGAAACGGGACAGGAATAATGAAAAAAAAATCCACACACATACACAGAGAGCCAGAGCCAGAGCCAGCCTCCTGATTAAGAGCACAGATACCCGGTCCGATAAAAAACCAAAAACAACAAAAACAAACAAACCGATACCCGATGGAAGATTAAAGAGACTTTAACACTTTGCTCTCCTTGTCGGAATGGAGGGATGTGTTAAAACACTTGTTTACTTTACCCTCTCCTTGTCGGAATGGTTGAGATGATGACGTGTCAACTCTTCGTTACGTCTTGTACTCATTTCCGTATGGAGAAAGGATGTGTTCACGTTGTTTAACGTAATGGCTCTCTCTTCTAATTGAGTGAACGATGTGCGGAAAAAGAAATATTCAATATACTTATCTCTGTACCGGTACTACACCGGATAATGCTGGAATCCTGGTCGTTGGGCTGTTGTTCAGTTGTTGGCAGTTATATGATGTTATGGAGTCAGGACGCCAACTTGGGGCTGAGGGTTATCTTGCCTTATGCCATTTATAGTTTTTAATAATAATACAAGGCCGCTTTTTTTACTCATGAGTAAATTACAACTGCCGAGAACAAAAAATCCATGTCTTCCTCCGTAAACGCATTCTCCCAGACTCAATATATAGAAGCAGACGTTATAAGAAATTAAGTAGTTCACAACACGTGGTGGCTAACGTTTCTGGACAGTGATATCGTAGTAAGCGGATAGGAACTACAATCGCCTTATTAATGTTCACTTTCGGATTAATACCTTTCGAAACGTATAAACTTCTAGATCCTCCCGACTATGAATTAAATAGTACCACTACTGCTCTTCTACAAGGATGACTTTGGCATTGAACAACCCACGAAGATTGATATGCCGTTAGACAGCTCTAGAAACACTAAAGTAAAATTAAAATGTGAATTTTTTAAGCATAGGTGAACTGTTCAGTGTTTAAGCGTAGGAATAAAGTATGACCATGTGCTTCGTTTGTCTTCAGACAAAATAACCATAAAAATAGTCCTCTATTTCCCGAGATAACTTATTTTTTAATAAAATGTTTTAATGGTAAATTTCCTAACAAATAACCTTTGATCGTCTCACTTGAGTGTGAGGGGAGGGTGTCTGCATATTTAAGACCCCAAGGTAAGAGACATTTCGATAATATAAGATTAACGACCTAGCAATATACTGCGTCTAAATGCCAAGAGGAAACCGGGAAAGGTTTGCTTAATTTCATTACTTCAATAATAATAATAATAATAATAATAATAATAATAATAATAATAATCTGATAAATTATTAGATAAACGTTTCACTTCCCTTCGGTGAGATCAAGGTCAGCGGAAAATATGACAAATACTGTCCGGGGTTAATTATCCAGAAGCTGCTTAATCACAGTGCTATGGAAAGGATAATAAATGCTGGGTGGGGGAGGCTTGCCTTAATCACCTTTCCAAATAAAAGCGAAATTAATTACAAGCCTTCGTTGACAGGCCCCACAAAAATTATTGCTTGTTCCGAAGCTAAAATCCGTGTTAAAATGCCGTGAGGGAGATTAAGGAGAACGTTAAGAGAACAATAAAAGGGTTTGAAAAAGTGAAAAGGGGTGCAGCGACGAATGTGTGAGAGGTGATGAGGGATGGACAATGAAATATACGCTACAGTGCAAAATAGGTAGGTTATGCTTTTTTTTCAAGTCATATTTATTAGCAGTTTCCATCTTTAACAAAAAGTCTTCTTTATATAAATAATTTATAGAAAGAAAGAAAGAAAGAAAGAAAGAAAGAAAGAAAGAAGGGAATTCGGAAAGAGAAAATGGAGAAAAGAAAGAAAGAAAGAAAGAAAGAAAGAAGAAGGGAATTGGGAAAGAGAAAATGGAGAAAGAAAGAAAGAAAGAAAGAAAGAATGAAGGGAATTGGGAAAGAGAAAATGGAGAAAGAAAGAAAGAAAGAAAGAAAGAAAGAAAGAAAGAAAGAAAGAAGGGGAATTGGGAAGAGAAAATGGAGAAATGAAAGAAAGAAAAAAGAAAGAAAGAAAGAAGGGAATTGGAAAAGAGAAAATGGAGAAATTAAAGAAAGAAAGAAAGAAAAAAGAAAGAAAAAGAAAGAAAGAAGGAAAGAAGGAAAGACTGCGAGACTTCCAAGGAGAGAACGCTGGTAAAAACAAAAATGTAAACGAAAGAAAGACAGAAAGAGACCAGATAGAAAATAAATGAATATTCGAAAAGAGATAGACCCGCAAATTAACACTAACGTGCAACAAAGATCAATTGAATCGATACCTTCTTTACTCACTTCATACAATATTTATCCGTCATCTAAGAAACACCCTGCCAAGACAAATATTTCTCAACCCAGAGCAGATCTTCCTCTTTCCATTGTTTGTATTGCTGTCTAGTTAGGTGTGTCCACCTGCCTAACACCAGCAATCAGTAAAATAATTCGGTGGCAAAAATTTACCCGGATTTCGTTCCGATCTCGGCTGGAATGTTCCTAGTTCGTTTTCTTGTTTGTTTCCATTGGTTCACGAAACTCACCTCGATTGTCAGTTTTTAAAAAATATAACTTTTGTATGTGTCTTTGGTAAAGAGTTTATTGCTTTTATTTTACTCACTCATGGTAGGTGTGGTGCTCCACCTTAGGCGCAAGAACAATCTCCTTCGTCTAGCATTAGTGAAAAAGGGATAGATTCCCTCGCTGATTGTTTATTACTGCGGTTTGGTGTGTCAAAAAGAGATCCCTATATATTACTATTACTTCTGTATTTACCCAATATGTATTTTCACTATTTTTGCTTATATACTATACATGTTTATATTTGTGTCTGTCTGTGTACGTGAGAGATAGATAGATAGATAGAAAGAGGCGCATTTTTTTCTGCATGTGTTATTAGGATTGTTTATATAACAGTTTGTACACAAACAGCAACTTACAAATATACTCTTATAGAAAAAAACATGTATGAAAAAAGAAAATAACATCAGTTGAGTAAAAAGAAATAAATGCTGGTCACGTAGATATCTATTACACCTATCTTTTTCTTTTTTCTTTTTTTTTCCTTTTATGGGCGAATGGTCATTTACCTACTGTGGATCTGATATGGATTCTTTTGCTCTTGGAATCCAGGAAATCTGTTTATATGTTAAAACCCGATACCTAGATGTTTCTTTATATTTTTTTTTCTAGCAGGTAAAAAAAAAACAACATATTTCGTATAATGAGGTTTCTGTGTAATTTCCCTTGTTTTGATTTGATCAATTGTAGCTCAGTTGATAGAAAATCCGCCTTGGAACCACAAGGTAAAAAAAAAAGGTTAATAACCAAATGATACCAGACATCAAAACTGGTATCTAACAGAATTATTTTCTGTTTGCGATTGATTTCCATGGATCCACAACCGACACCGAGCTAGCCGTAACAACTAAATGCTCTATAGAGTAACTAAAACGGAGGCGCGTGGTCTAATGGTTAGAGTCGTAGGAGATGGAATCGTCGACCCGAGTTCAATTCATCGATGAAGCTGTTTGCATTTCATATGGCGCTAATACCCTTGTGAAAGGTATGAATACAAATTTCCCTCCAGCTATGGGTAAATAGCAGAGCAGACTGGGCTCTTTAACTATGGCTTGGTAACCAGTCTAGGAGAACGAAAACTCTGAATTCAAACCTGTTAAACCCGCTTAAGAAATTGACCTTGTGTCGCATCCTGCTCACGTGGAGTGGTTGGTAAATAAATATAGAGCAACTTTTCAGCTACAAAACAAAATAGGTGACATGTTTAGTGGAAAAGAGTTGATTGTAAAGTATATTCTGTCTCAACTACAGTTTAGAGTAAATATGTAAACTATTTTGATGAAATATATTGATAAGCAATTTTTTTGCAAGAATTCGGTTTCGATATCGGCCCTCATATACTCAGTGCATAAGTAGCACAATTGATGTTTGTGTGGTAAAATGGAGAGTCGGATGAAAAGTAGCTAGGAAAGTCAGATTTTGCTGAGTGCTGGGACAAGTAAGATGGCCATGTCACTTCTCGTCCAAATAGCCAAAATCGCCGGGCATTTGCTTGTTGGTCTTGGATTCATAAAAATAAAATATAAGCTCGGAACAAAAAGAAAGTTTTGATTCGTTAATCAAGAACGAAATAACAACACAAGACGTACCATATCACAACCAGAATAACAGAAGATCCAGCTAAGGCCAGCAGACAAACCTGTTCAGAAATAGACAGATCCAGACAAAGTTAAGATGGAAGATAGCAAGATAGGAGAAACACACACACACACACACACACACACACACACACACACATATATATATATATATATATATATATATATATATGAGGATTGAAAGATTGAATAGATCCGACAAAATGTGGTTGAGATTAGAGGGAAATCTGGATATAACAACACAAACGACTCATTGGATGAAATATCAATTGAACATAGTCGTTTGTGTTGTTATATTCACGTTTTCCTCTACTCTCAACCCCCATATATATATATATATATATATATATATATATATGTATATATTATATATATATATATATATACATAGCCGGGTTACCAAGTCAGTTGGTATTAGGATGATTTTAAGTAAAAAAGAATAAAATAGGAAACACTTCACTGAAAATGACCAGTTAAAAATTAAAAAGTAATTAAAAAAAACAACGACTAGAGGAGCATGGTGGCTGATTCCTCTGGATAATTATATTAAACAAATTTATTGAAGGGACGAAACCACCCAGAATGGGACCTTCTGATCAACTAATTCCTTAGACATAAACACTCCCAAAGATGATGAGAAGAACTGTAATCGAAACCTTCAGGATTTCCCAGAAAAATTATATATAAAGCCTCATGAATTTTCTGTTTACCATTTTCAATAAAGTCAGCGGTCTGATGATACTCATAGATATACACTGATACCTGTGGGTAGAAATAGATCTATTACCGCAAAATGACCGATTTTTAAGCCTTTTCTTAACCAATTATATATATATATATATATATATATATATATATATATATATATATATATATATTATTATTATTATTATTATTAATAATAATAATAATAATAATAATAATAATAATAATATAATAATAATCATTATTATTATTATTATTATTATTATTATTATCATTATTATCAATTTTAGTACGTGTTACGTACTTGTATATATCTATGTACTGTATAATTATCTAATTATATTAAGAAATTATCTGTTTCATGTAAACATCTTCCAAACAAACTATTCTTACATAATAAGCTATAATCTATTCAGAATCAGTTTTAAGTTAGGAATTCACACCATTTTGGTCACAACTTGTCTGAGTCTCTAAGATAAAGAATTATTATTCTATTCCTTGTGAGTTTTTCATAAAAGATTAAAGGTATTTCACTTGCTTATTTCCTAGACTCCCTCATCGATCCCCCTTTTCCTCCCTCCACCTTTATTATAATTTTTCTTCTTTCCATCTTTTATCCTTTTTCTAATCTTTCGACTTCGCCGTCATTGTCTTTACCATCGTTTAGTATTGTCTCTTTTCAATATTGTCATTATCTTCTTAATTCGATTTCTGTTCTTCATTCGCTTCTCAGTCCTGTCAGCTGAGACTTTAGAATTCACCGACTGCCCCTCCTCAAAGGGGTAATACCACCATCGCTAATGGAGTGACCTGTTGACCATGAGTGGTGACCTGTGGTGCTTTAGGATGGAATCCTAATGGCTGAGCAGTCCATAATATGCGACACTCCACTTTGGCCCTTACTTAGGCTAGACAGACCTTTCGGATAAATCGACTGGTTACGATGAGCCCTAGCACCTATATGATTGTCCCAACCCTATTGCTCTTATGGTAACCCCGAATCCTTTTTATAATATGTACTACAAGGTGGCGGCTGAGGGTTTAGTGTCCTGGGTAGACGTTAAATTCTATCTGAAGTTCCATTTCTGGAACTCTGGCGAAAGTGGAGTACCCCTTCATTACCATTACTCCAAGTTCCACTCTGATCCGAAGTGGTAGTACCTGTTTGGCTCTCATCTATGGGTTGAACAGAAAAAACTTGAGTTTAAAAAATGTTTAAAAATTGAGGTTAAAAATAAAATTGAGTACCCATTACGAATGAATAAACCAAAACGTCTTCGGCATAAAATGATTCAATGGATTGGTATGGCGTAAAACCGAATCAACCAACCAACCAACCAACCATTCTATTCTTTTTTATTCTAATTTTGTTCTTTTGCAACTTTATTTTTTTGTGGTTTTGTTGTTTTTTTCCCTCTCTTCAACGGAATTATTCAAATTCAATTCAATCCTCTTCACATAGTCCCTTTTCTGTCTTTAGATTTCCTTCTTCATCAGACAATCTTCTATTTTATTTTGGTATCCCTCAATATGGCTTCTTTTTTGTCCTCTTTCATATTCGCCAACCTCTACTCCTTGATTTTTACCCCAGCTCCTTTCAAGCATTCTGACACTGTAATTCATATTATCATCCACATTTTATACGCACAAGGGAAGGGAAACCCCTCGACAAACCCCCACCTCATTTTTTTTTGGTCACGCAATCTAACGTCTTTACGCCACTACCGAAACTAATTCCCGACAGCCGCCTCGTTTTCGACAATTCATCAGCGTTCATTGGCTCCTTTCCCGCTCTGCAACTTCAGCTCATACTTCCATGCATTTCGTAAATCTCGTAACATCTCGTGGGCACGTAAATTGACGTCACGCCAAGCAGCACAAGCGGCCGTTAATATGTGTATTAACATCCGTTGAATTTCACTAGTTTCTGCAAAGTGAACAGTCTGCATCGCGTGCACATATTAACAGATCTATAGACATATGCATATGCTAATGCTTCCGATTTCCTCGCCATATTCTTTCATTGGTCAATACCAAAGAATTGAAAAATGGCGAGCTTACTAATATTTCATTATACATTTCTCCCAAAATAAACAGTTTACGGAGAAGAAAAAAGTCAATGTATTCAAAATTAATGAACCTTTATTCAGACCAGTCCAGTCCAGTCCAGTCTGTTGGTTTTACAGCTGTGTCAAACCTTGTTGGGTTATTTGAAATAAAAAAACAGAAACAATCAAGATGCATAATACACATGCTCCTTATTCGTCCGTCCGTTATCATATTGCAACACCCTCTGGTTAAAAAATGAGACCATCCAAATCACCCAAGATGAAATGCATATAATGTAAATCCTGATGATTTTCTGGTGTCCCTTAATCGCCCAATTCTTATTTCTTATGTGTGCAATTACTTCAGGTAAATAATGAATCATAAGTAAAGAAATAAGACCCAGAAAAAATATAATAAGAAACAAAAAAGAAAAAGAGATGGGGAAAGATAGACAAAGGAGATGAGAGCGCGGAAGTGATAACATGAATATGTTCCAATGGAAGATGATAAAAACAGAAAAAGAAGGAAAGAAACAAAAAAGAGAGAAAGAGAGTGTGAAGAGAGAGACAGACAGACAGACGAGACAGACGAGAGGTCGGCTTTTTTTCTTTTTCCTTTTTTTTCTCTTTCCTTTTTTTCTTTTTACTATTTGCAGACTTTCGTCTATTTTTCTACCGTAAAAATGCAGTAAAAATATTTAAAAAATATACACAACCTTTCTAAGACCTCATATAGTATATTCTACTCGCGCCTGTGCTCGAAGGTCTAGATTTAAACATTAAAGTGTAATAGAGTGATTGGAGAACCTACACAGAGGAGTGACACAAGTA
Organism: Doryteuthis pealeii; assembly: GCA_023376005.1. NCBI lineage: Eukaryota > Metazoa > Mollusca > Cephalopoda > Myopsida > Loliginidae > Doryteuthis > Doryteuthis pealeii. Next base: position 51,849,752 of record CM042152.1, read on the forward strand.
ATAAAAAGAATAAAAGATTACAGTTACTGGGGAGATTAGAAAATTATAAATAATTATTTTAATAGAAAGAAGTATGAGAGGTGATGTAATGGAAACCTTCAAATTAATAAATTGAATTACTAATCACGGTAGACATTTTTTTTTTAAATTTATCCTTGAACTGTAAACTTAGTTCGATGCGCTTGGTGTAATGGTTAGAGTCGTGGGAAATGGACTCATCGAATCGAGTTCAAGTCATGGACGAAGCTATAGTTCACATAGCGCTAATATCCTTGGGAAATGTATGAACCCAACTGCCTCCAGCTATGGGTAAATAGTAGGGCAGCCTGGGCTCTTTAACCTTGGTTAGGCAACCATTCAAGGAGAAGGAAAATTCTGAATTTAAACCTGTTAAATTCCGCTTGGGTTGGTCACTACTAGAATAGGCTCAGTCCTTATTAGTGATCTTTGAAAAAAAAGTTACTGTCAAGGCAGATTTCAAAAAACAAGTTAATTAACTAATATATTTTAGGAAAAGATGAAAAAGAGCTTACAACATTTTTAGAATACTTTGGATCATTTCAGTAGAAAATATTAAGAAGAATTTGAGAAGAGATTTTTGGTAACTATTAGATGAATTACTTTAAATCCCCTGTATTTCTAAGGGGATGGCCCTTTTCATATCACGGGCGGGACTTTCCATGGAATAGTACAGAAAGCCGCGAAATACGTGAAGTCACGTGGAACCTGGTTGGGGCCTCAGTTTCAGTTTAGACGTCGGGCAGAGAAGATGTCCTGCCTTAAGAACTCACTGCATACGCGCGCTATGTTAGTCAGATGTTTAGTTACATGAAATGTTTAGTTAAGTAAATAAAAGCTTAAGAAAATAACACAGTTTTGTGATTAATGAATGTCTTGGTAACAGGACCGATCTAGAAGAAGAAATGAGTTAAGTGCGACCGATCACCAAGACGAAGTCGAGATGTTAGAAGAGACCTAGAAGAGCTTAAGAAGTCAAAGACGCCAGAAGAAGAATAGAAGTAAGTAAGGAAAAGGCTATAGAACATATGTTCTGAAAATACTTTTATTTTTTTTATTTTCGTTAGGGATTTATGTGAGAAAATAGAAAAAGGAGAGAATAAAAAATGGCAGGTGAAGTTTATCTTTTTTGCAAAAGAGTTACAGAGTATAAAATAATTATTACTATTTATGAGCAATCGTTTCTAAACAGTTTTTGTATAAAGAATAATTACCTGAAAATAAAATTGTTTGCGAAGGATTATTATAATTATCAGTTATCTGAAACCATATAGCTGCTTGAAAATTATTGGTTAGAGAAAAAATCTTTATAACATATAAGCGCATATGAACAATTGATTATATTTGAATAGAAATAGTTACGTTAAACGATATAATTGTGTATGATTTATTAATATTATATAGGGATACTTGATTCCACACACACACCACACACACACACACACACACACACACAATATATATATATATATATATATATATATATATATACCAAACCCTCGCTCGAGCAGGACTCGACACAAGGTCAATTTCTTATCCGGGTTTAACAGGTTTGAATTTAGTTTTCCTTCTCCTACATTGGTTACTTAGCCATCGCTAAAGAGACCATTCTGCCTTGGTATTTACCTATAACTGGATGGAGATTGAATTCATACCTTTCCCAATGGTATTAGCGCCATGTGAAATGCAAACAGCTTCGTCCGGGAATTGATCTCGTGTCGATGTGTCCATTCCCTACGACTCTAACCATTAGGTTAGGCGTCTCCATACATGGTTGTGGATACATTATTTCTACTAGATAGGAATGTTACATAATGTATAAGCACATACTATCATTTTAGTAATGAAGTGGAGGATTGAAATTGTACTGATAACTGTAGACTAGTGAATAAAATAGCGTCATAAAGTTTGACAGACAAGCCACAACTCGAAGTAAACCTGGGAAGGGATTCACTATTTGGTTGATCGAGTCATTTGACCGGGAAACTCCTGAGTAGTTTGAATTAATAGGAGAGTGGCCAGAAACGAAAAGGCGCATATTTGTGGCCTGTACTATTCTCGCCTGCGCGTGGTAGTTTTATTGGTATCAAGGTACTAAAAACTATGTGTACACAAATTATGTCTCAGTGTTCCCAATTCATAAGAACTAAGATGGAGGCGGAAGGAGACAGCCCAGATACGATTGAAGACAAAATAAAAAGAACACGACAACGCACAGAAGAGAAGATTAGAAGACGTACGAAGAAAGAGAATGAGTATCCAACAGCAATTCTTGATATATATATATATATATATATATATATATATATATATCAATCAGCCACTCCACAGGATCAGGATGTGACAAAAAGTCAATTTCTTAAGCGGAGCTCAACAGATTTGTATTCTGAGTTTAATTTCTCCTAAACTTGTTACCTCGCCGAGTTTAAAAAAGCTCAGTCTGCCTTACTATATACCAATAGCTGGACGTAGATAAATTCGATGCATACCTTTTCCAATGGCTAATCGTACTATTGTCCACATCTTCATTGTTACGGCCGATGTGTCCACCGCACTTCTTCAGGTATTTCTTGTCGGACTCGGGAACCTTCTCGAACTTGGGAACTTTCTTTTTGAACTCTCAATGGGACACATGGCGTTGTGGATATAGGCATGAGTTAAAACAGTTCAAAGTGACAGATATCTATAGTCTGCAGGTTAAATCCTGGCTAAGGGCAAGGATAACATAGAATAATTAGCACATCTTAACACTTATAACCTGTGATTTTTACGGAATGAGAACAGTCTAACCGTGGATTGAATAAAGGGTTAGGTCTGAAGTTCCGTGGAGGTTCCCTGAATCCGAGAAGAAATACCTAAAGAAGGGCGGAGAGCACATCGGCCGAAATGTTGTGAAATAAAGATGAGGACAATAATAAAATAATCCAAATAATTCAAAATATCAAGCCTCATCTAAAAAAAAAATTCAAATATACTTTGCTAAGGCTTTAAGCACTGTGAAAATGCAAACAGCTTCGGTCAGCATTTGAACCCAGGTCGACGAGTTGATTTTCTACGTCCATTACACCACGCGCCTTGATAATATACCATCAGTATTAGTGGAGAATACTTTTATTAAGTATTCCCCAATCCCTCACATAATCCTCTATTGATAATAATTATTATATAGTGATATATATATATATATATATATATATATATATATATATATATATATATAAGGTCTGTCTAAAAATATTTTTGTACTTTTTGACACGCCTTGTATTCTGAAAAAATTACGTTCCATTCATTATTCATTTCTATCTTGGTAAATACAGCTTCAAATTTTGTTTGACACACCTTGTATTCTGATAAAAAATGACTGAATGGAAAGTTATTTTTTTAGAATACAATATGTGTCAAAAAGTACAAAAAATATCGATACTTTTTGGACACACCTTATATATAATACCTTTATGGAAACAAATGAGTATTGATATAAAATGTGCAATTTAAAAAAGGTTGGCTTCTTTGTTTAATAGCATATCAATTTTCGTGGGTATTTAATGGCAAAGGCTTCCTTGTAGATAAAACAATAAGAGTAATATTTCATCCATAGCAGAGGGGTAGAGGGTTTTATAACATTCCAATGGGTATTAGTTCAAAAGTGAATGTAATAGTGTGACTGGACTTCGAACTCACGCACGATTACGTTCACTTTTAAACTAATACCCTTGGGAATGGTATGAAAGCACCAGATATGAATTAAATATTACTACTTTTGTTTTTCGACAAGGATGACTTTGGTTTTAAAGACCAACAGAAATTGATATGCTATTACTTTGGGTAAGATTGGAAATATATTTCTGGTTACAATAAAATATTTCTGTTTACCGCGCATAGTTTTAAAAAATCCCAGTCTGTCCTACTATTTACCCAGAGTTGGAAGGAGAGTAGTTGGATGCATATTTTTCCTAAGGGTTTAGCGCCATGTGAAATCCAAACAACCCGTCCAGGATCTGAACTCGGGTCGACAAGACAATTTCCTATTACTCCAAACATTATTCCACACACCTCCAAATAAGTCATATGTATGGTTTAATTATATTTTTAGAGATCAGTTTTTACCTGTTTAAAATTATTGTGACGGTACATTTTCAAAATTGTTTATAAGCAACATCCTTCGGTAGGAGATTTCATGAAAAACCGTTATACAAAAATAACGTTCAATTGATTAATTCTATTTAGAATACAAGGTGTGTCAAAAAGTACCACATTTAAAGCTGTATTTACCAAGATAGAAATGAAGAATGAATGGAACATCTTTTTTCAGAAAAAAAGGTGTCAAAAATCTCTATACTTTTTTTTTACATACCTTGTATATCGAAAGACAAACATTCCAGTGTGAACAGCCTCGTCCAGGATTTGAACTTTGCTCGTCTAGTCCATTTTCAATGACTCCAACCATTACACCACGCGCATCCACATATAAGCAAAATATGAAGAAGAAAAAAAAACACACATTTAAAAATTCACAGGAGACGAGGAAAAAAAAACCCAGCTAACAAGAAAGGCTCTTGTAACTCTAATTGGGGAAAAGTATTCTTGATTGACTAATTGCAGGCAACAGAAGTGCTTTTAAGGAAATCTTGGGCAATGAACGAAAGACAAGAAAATCGAAACAAAAATTGACAGTGATGTCATTAATAATCTTGAGAAATATAGAAAGAATTTTAATAACGTCTTGTGCTGGCAGGTAATAAAGAAACAAGAAGAAGAAAAAAATCAACTGGACTTTTTGAACGTTTAAATTGGGATGTTATTTGTTTGTATGTTAAACTTCAAATTTGACTGCTTCCATTTCTAAACACTGGAGAGAAAAATAAAACGAATAAACTTTTGAGAAACATCTTGGGGAAAAAGGACACAAATTAGACAATGAATATTTTTAAATAATAGAAATTATAATGGCAATTAGTCAAGTGTCGATAATTTTCCTCTTGTGAATTGTAAACGTAATGACTACTCGATATTCTGAACGAGGTAAAATACTTATCTGAGTAATAACTGGGAAAAATTAGTTAACTAGCCGGGATACCCGGCATTGCCCAGTAGGGTAAGTCGATTTTTCACTTTTTTAAAATGTCAAATCATCCATCTATGCGAAAGTTATTTGTTAGTATACTGAATACTGATACCAAAATTAGATATATTACTAGCACCATTGTTTGAGGAAATAGTATCAAAAGATCGTCTAATAAAATGCACTGAAAATCCTCGTTTTCAAAAAATGTAGCCTTTAGAAAATGTAGATTTTTAGTGAATATGAAGAAATAACTGCAATTTTCTTCTTTTCTTCCTATTTTAATTGAATAGTTAGATAAGGAAAGTTTTGCAATTTAAGACGGGGTTGATGGAAGAGTAATTTTCAGTTGTTCTATTTTTCGATTATACCCCCGTCTGTTTCGAACCCTTTTTGTACAACAATTATTAGCAATGCAGTTTCTCTCTTGTATTATTATTATTATTATTATTATTATTATTATTATTATTATTATTATTTCTTAATCTTCTGACCATTATCATCTTGCAACACCCTCTGGTTAAAAATGAACCATTCAAATCATCCAAGATGAAATGCAATAATGTAAACCCTGATTATCTGGTGTCACACATCCACTGAATTCTTTTTTCTTATACATAATAAGACATCCATATACACAGTTTTCTCAGTTCTCTAACAAGGTCCAAGTATTTGTCCATCTTTTCGCTATCTCTCTCTCTCTCTCTCTCTCTCTCTCTCTCTCTCTCTCTCTCTCTCTCTCTCTAGTCATCCGGGACGGCAAAATCCTCGAGATGACACGTTCTCTTCTTGTTAATCAATACTAGGTTCAAGACTCCTGGTCGGAATTAGGTGATCCGTCTGTATATCGAAGTCCCAGAGTATTTCAATAACATTTAGTTGTATGGTGAAAATTGAATTTCTTGCACAATTCCCAGTGGATTACCTTTCCTACCCAGTCGTTGCCTCATTTGCTAATTATATGATTAACCGTTTTCTCTCTGTCTCCACACATTATGCCTTTGCTATTTGGCTGCGTCTTATGTATTTTTGCCTTTATGTAGAGTATTATTATTATTATTATTATTATTATTATTATTATTATTATTATTATTATTATCAAACACACATCACTGAAACAGCAATATCTATTTCAAGCTGAAACGTATCAGTGCTACTGCACGGCTGTACCATTTGGACCTTAACGGAGCGAGTAGAGTAATGCTAGGTTGTACCTACACGTGGATGATGCATACTGTATTGAACAAATCCTGGAAGCAGCCCACCACCACCACAAGCAAACAGTAGTACGGCCACTTGTTCCTATCATGCAAACCATCTGAGTAAGATGAACAAGACATGTTGGACACTATTAATGATGCAAGGACGAACTCTTAAGGAACAATCTCTTGTGGACATCCACATGTGGACACACCAGAGTAGACCAACCAGCAAAAACGTAAATTAATTAACGTTGTGCGAATTCTGGATACTGCGCGGAGGACCCCCAGGGGCGATAGTCAACAGACATAGTTGTGGATAGATAGTAATTTATATGAGGAGTGAAGGATTTGAATAAATCGGACACAATGTGGTTGAGAATAGAGGAAGTGTGAATATAACAACACAAACAGTTGAATTCAGTTGATATTTCGCCTCATTGTATGAAGCTTTTTCTAAACTTTATTGACATAAGTGCTTGTACATTCTGCTTTTATAGTGAAAAGGTAAATGAGTGAGGGGTGAGAGAAAGTCAGGTGGGAGTAGGTATGTGGGGCATGGTGCATTCATTCTTATGGGGTCAGTCGGTTGACTTTAGAAAATAAGTTGATATTTGGAGTATGGGTTAAATGTGTTGTTTGATGTGTATCAGGTGACCAGGGATATTTATATCTATGCTGCCAGTACGACCGGGTGAGGATAGTGTTGGCGTGTTTGTATGTGCATGTATGTGTGTGTGTATGTGCTTTTGAAAAGGATTTCATATGCCGTTCGTGTTTAAATTAATAATAGAAAAACACGACCCGTTGGGCCACCCTTTGAGTTCTGAGTAGATAATTGTGATCAGGAAAAAGTGAGCTTGCAAAGTGAATTAAATGTTTAAAGAATGAATACGATCGGAGAATAATAATAATAAAAACACCATTAAAATCATTTTGCTAAAATTTACAATTTAGTCAAAAACCAAATCCACCCTTCCTTCAAATTCTGCAGGTTACTTTACCCCTCTCTATATCTTGATTAACCATTTCCTAGATATGTAGGTTTCTCTCTGAATGTAAAGAAAGAGATTGAAAAGTGTGAGAGGAGATTTTACTTTTTGCTGCCGATGAAAATTAACATTTAAATAAAGTGAGAAGTTTAATTTCACACTTTGAACTCTCTCTCTCTCTCTCTCTCTCTCTCTCTCTCTCTCTCTCTCTCTCTCTCTCTCTCTCTCTCTCACTTTCACATAAAAAACATATAAATAAGGAGTAGTTAATGAATATATATATAGTGAGGGGGAAAGTGACAGGCAAAGTGTGAGTAAGAGACGGTCAGTTTTTTACTTAATTGCAAATTACGAATAATTAGAACTAATTAAAATGTAATATTTTTTCAAACATAACCCAACACTCTCGTTGATTTCGAGTCATGAGGGTTCCTCCAATGAACAACTTACACAGAGGTTTGCTTATAGAGGTGAAAGCTTGTGTTGGATCATCCGCACTTCTTTGTGTACAATGAATGCCATAAACCCAATCAACGACTGACGTCAGGATTTTTCAAATTCAGAGTTTCCTTCTCCTAGACTGGTTACCTATCGAAAGATAAAGAGTCCAATCTGCCCTACTTTTAGCTGGAGGGAGAATATATGGATTCATACCTTTCCTAAGAGTATTAGCGCTATGTGAAATGCAAACAGCCTTGTCTAGGATTTGAACTCGGGTCGACGAATCCATTTCCTATGACTATAACCATTATGCCACGCGACTCCATTTTTGTCATTAAACTAAATAGGAAAATGCCTTAAGGAAACATTCTTGGATTATCTTAGTTTTTGTATGATAATAGATTCTCGTTTAAAAATAAGTGTCCATATTCTTTTGTCATTTCTTTGTGCGTACAAGAATAAAGGCGGTTATATACTGGTGTACATAAATCCAAATTCGGGTGTGTGCACTGATTTATTTCTATTAGAACATTTTAAATTATTACTTATTTGTCGTAGAAATCAATTGTTTCAGTATAAAAGTATTTACATAGAAAAACCATGCATATTCTTTCGATCCACTGCGTGCATAAGTACAATAAGCGAAAGGCTTTATACATGTAAATATATGTAAATTGGTTTTCCTTATGCTTGAAATAAAATTTCAGGCAATTTGCCGGCAATTGTTCCTTTATTGAATATAGACATGTACATATTAAAAAGATAAAATATCATTTATAAAAACTAAAAAAGAAAGGAAAATCTTTACAAACATAAAATGGTAGATGCTATGACTTATTTAATCATTAGCAAATCTGTGAGTTACGTTAACAATTATTCGAATTTTGATTTCTTTTCTAGGAACTGAGTTAAGCTAATTGTTTTGATTCGGTGTCAGATTATTTTCGAGGAAATAATGTCGACTAGCAGAACCTGTGGATATACCACAGTATGATATATTAATTATTACAATGTTTCATATAAAAGAATAGTAGTGGCACTAGTTAACACATTGCTGGGGAAGATGACGGTTCCTACCTTTCCCATGCGTATTAGTCCGAAAGTGAATGTAATTGCTTGACTAGATTTTGAACTTGCTCACTAAGATGTCGCAATCACCACATTAGCCATTACACCTCTTCAAGAAAGGTAAGACACTCACCCACAAAGTATCTTCATGGTTATGCCATTGTTATGAACAATTTCACCGTGAATTTCAATTTGAAAAAATGTTATATACCATATTTACCCTTCTGACATACTCGGGTATATAATAAAGAGAGAGAGACAGAGAGACAGAGAGAGAGGGGGAGACAGAGATATATTAGATCAGAGGTAGTCTGCTGGTTACTTCCTTTTTCTTCTATCTTGTCTGGCCTACGTCTATCTGCTGGGAGTTGGTTTTCCTTCTTGTTAATTCTCTGATGGGTTGATCTGAGCTGGTCATTGTCTTAACATTCATTTAATTTAACATATAATTCAATTAAATCAATTAGAATCAAGTGAAAACAAGTTAATTATTTTTCGTATTCGCATTTAATTTTATTACTCTTTCTAATTCAATATAATATTCAATTATATTAAAATTTAAATACTTGTGCCTGAAGGCCGCATTCTTTTGCTAGTTAAAATAATCATCCAAATTCTCGATCTATTGCTTGATAAATTTAATTATATAACTGTATTGAACTTATGTTTTTGTTATTGGTAACATTAGGAATTTATATTCTATTATTGTTATAACGTACTCCAACAGTAATTAATAAATAAACACAGGAGAAAATATTAGAAGTCCACTATAAGTAATATTTATTTATGTTTAAAATATATACATTATTTATAATCTTTTCAGACTAGTCAATTGTGTCTGTGAGGAGTGTTCTTATCACTCCACAGCAATTATATAAAACTAACCTTTTTTTAGGATGTTATGGCATATCAAGCTTTGTTGTTTGTTTTTTTTAATGCCGAATACGTATTAATGGCTATTGAAAGTTCTGTTTTGAAGTCAATTTTCGGTTAACTCATTTAATTCTTTTTAACCCATAAATGGACCCTAACAAGTACTACAACTCAGATGAACCTGGGAGCAACATTGATGAAGGGGTGCTCCACACTCCACAGACGTCCAGGCCTGAAACATTACCATCAGATAGTTTAAGGTCATTCCCAAGACATGAAGACGCTCAGTCACAGATTTCTAGCACATACCTGATAAAAAGGGTTGGGGTTTGCCATGAGGGCAATATAATTGAGGCAATAGGAGTAAAACATGATAAAGGGGTACTCTATACTCCCCATAGCTCCAGAAATTCACCATTAGATCCAGTTTAATGTCAGACCCAGGACACTAAGACCCTCAGCCAACACCTTCTAAAAGATATATGACAAAAATGGTTGTAAATTTCCATTAGAGTAATAGGGTTGGTACAATCATATAGGAGATGGGGCTTGACGTGCCCAGCCGATCGATCGGAGGTCTCTCCGACCACCCCTCTAAAGGCCAAATGGTGTGATGCATGTCATGGACCGCTCAGCCACAATGGATCCATCCTTAAACTTTATAGGTTGCCACCCACAGACAACAGGCAGCATGGTTGGGTAGGCGTATTATTTCATCATTTTATGCACACATTCATTTGATATATACTGTAATATTCAACGAATGTTCATTTTTATAGCGACAAACTAAAAAAAGGAATTCTTCTATTTTACAAAACTTACATCTCTAGATAAATCGTTTTTTTATGTTTGAATAAACATAAAACTTATATGATTTATGAATGACAAAAAGCAATTCTTTTTATCATCTATTATGAATTTTCGTGATGTACACCTGTCTGTGTGTACCCAACTTCTATCATCTTGTCTAATATGAATTGGTATCAAGTAAATCTCGGTATGTTTCACCGCCTTCTATCATCTAGAACAGAGTGAACAGTCTAATTTTGTTGTTGTTTAAAGGCATATCAACACCTTATGTGTTATCTACTGCCGAAATTGATTCCTTTGTAATTTTTTATTTGTAATTTATATATTAATGCTCGTGTTCCTTAATTGTATGACAGTTATTATCTTGCAACACCCTCTGGTTAAAGATGAGACCGTCAAAAATCGTACAAGATGCAATACAAGAATGTAAATCCTGATTATATGGTGTTGTTTATCCGCTTATTTTTATGAGTGTCATCACATCAGCTAGATAATAGATCTTTACGTCTTTATTATAATGAAAGTGAGGAAAAAGGACAGCTACATAGAAAAATATAATAACAAAGAAAGAATGTAGGGGAAATATCGATAGAGGAGATGGGTGAACGAAAGGGTTTTGAAGAAGCAAAACAGTTTTGTAACTCGTGGATTAGAATGTGTCAAGACTGGAAGATTTCTTCAAGTGGGAGTTGTTTTGCAGAAGAAACAGGAATTTAGCTTTTTTCTCCTCGGAATGAAAATATCCTTTGATCTTTGAACTTAATGTTTACTTATTTTATTTTTATCTTGTGTGTTTTAAAATACAGAGTCATCTGCTGTGTAGAAATTGCGGACTAAGATTTTCCTCCCAAGAGAAGGAAAACATTATTTTCTGAAAACATGTACGTACTTATATGTATTTGTTGTATGGAGACAAGTGGTTTAATGGTGTGTGTCGGAGGAAATGGGTTCGTCGACCCGGGTTCATGCTACACTGAAAAATATAACCAGAAAGAAAGAAAGAAAGAAAGAGAAAGAAAGAAAGAAATAGAGTATCAAAAATAGAGAGAGAGCGTGAACGCCCGGAAGCGATAACGCTATTCTATGTCAATCAAACATAATAAAAATAGGAAAAGAAGGAAAGTAAGAAAAAATAGTGATAGAGAAAGAATTAAACCAAGAGTGTTATAATTTTTACATTTTGAACTAAATTGCGTCAACCGAATTTCCGGCTCAACATTGATGTTCTCCGAGTAGTGTTTTTGTCACTTTTTTGTCGGTAAATTAAGGTAGACATTTTAAACGCATCGCTCCAGATTTTTATCAGCAAGTCAATGTGAACTATTATGCAATAGTTCTTAAGTAAACATACCAAACGTAGTAATAATCAAATTATCATACTGTGATATATCCACAGGTCCTGCTTGTATTGACAGAATATATTTGCAACACACAATACTGGAACACTTTCAACTCTTTTATTTTTCTCTCTCTTTCTTTCTATATATCTCTTTCTTTTATTCTCGCCCCCTCTCCCTCTCTTTCTTTATATCTCTCTCTCATTCTCTCTCTCTCTCTCTCTCTCTCTCTCTCTTCTTATCTCTGTCTCTTGATTTCAGTGTCTCTCAGTCTCTTTATATATATATATATATATATATATATATATATATATATATATATGGGAGAAATGTGAGGAGGTTAATCCGACAGTATGTGGAGAGAAATAGACAAACAGGGGATGATATGGAAGCTGGATGTTTATTGTCGACGATGCAATATTTCGGCCATTTAGACCATCATCAGAAAGAAATAGAGTATCAAAAATATAGAGAGAGCGTGAACTGGGCTTTTGGTCCTGATGATGGTCTAAATGACCGAAACGTTGCATCGTCGACAATAAACATCCAGTTTCCATAACATCCCGTGTTTGTCTACTTTTCTCTACACACACACCACACACACACATATATATATATATATATATATATATATATATATATATATATATATTCCTGATAAAAATTGCAATAGATATATCCATAGATAGATATGTGCACACAGAGATAGATTGGTTGGTTAGTTAGACATTTTGTTTAATGGCACATCAACGATTGTGGGGGTATCTAATAACACAACTTTTTTTATTTATTTGTATAAATGATTTTTAAGTAAATAGCTTTTAGATTAATTTTTATATTTTGCATGAATTTCTTGATTTATTTGGCATATGCGCAACACTCAACTTTCAAAACTACTCAGTATTGTTTGAATAAATCAATTTCGTATTCCCTTAATCTTCATCTCTCAAATCCTCAGTGAACTAACATTTTAACACAAAAGAGATAGTAGTAAAAAAATTCTTCAACGTGCTTGCCCCTACTGAATCAGTAACGGAAGCTTTCGTGATCCATTGCTTCCCACCGAATTTTTTTTTCATAGAAAAATAAATTAAAGGAAGAAAAATGAAAAATGAAATTAATGAAATGAATATATATATATATATATATATATATATATATATATATATATATATATATATATATTACATGTACTGTCAGAAAAAAGAGATCAGTGCTATCTTTCAGAAGATTTTTCTTATAACTTCTTTCAAGGGCAAACAATTCTAGAAATCATGTGAACAAAACTTCAAGTATAAAATATCCGAGGCTTTTCAGTACAAAAACTTCCAGATGAGAGAGAGAGAGAGAGAGAAGAGAGAGAGAGAGAGAGAGAGAGAGAGAGAGAGAGAGAGAGAGAGAAGAAGAAGAAGAAGAAGAAGAAGAATGCCAAGAGAGAGAGAGGAGAAAGGAGAGAAAGAGAGAGAGAGAGAGAGAGAGAGAAGAAGAAAGAAGAAGTCAAAAGAGAGAGAGGGAGAAGAAGAAGAAGAGGAAGAAGGAGAAGAATGGTGAGAGAGAAAGGAGAGAGAGAGAACACTTGTAAGCACAACATCATTGTTATTTGTTAAAACAATTTAGAAAAAAAACACACACATATAAATCACCTGTTTCGTTAAGAAAGAGAGGAACTCGTGACGTCATTGCGATTATGACGTGCGAAAAAACTGAAACTATAAATTCATTTCCCGTTGTTTTTAACCGTGTTGCGTGGAGAAGACACGTTCTAGTCAGAATGGGGCCACAGGTTTTTGTTTGGTAACAAAAGAAATTGACGTCTTAACCCTTATGCTCCTTCCTTTTCTACGCATCCGTGTGAAAGTAACTTCCTTTTTTTTTCTAAGTTTCTTTTATGGGTGTTGTTGTTGCTTTCTTCGTGAATGTTTAATTATGAGACAGAAGAACTGGCTCGAGTTCCGCTTGATGTTTTGATGTCAAAAAACACGGTCTCCATAGAAAACAAAAACTTCTGGTTAGCTGGTTGGGTTTTATGGCATGTCAATCCATTGGGTTATTTTATGCCAAAGACGTTTTGTTTAACATTCTTTATGTGTTATCAATTTTTGTTAAACTCAAATCTTTAACACAATTTAAAAAAAAATTTTTTTCTATTTAACCCGTAGATGGTATACTCTATCGCTTGGGGTCAGACTGGAGTAATGGTAATGAAGGGGTACTTCACATTCCCCAGAATTCCAGAATTGGAACTTCACCATCTGATAGAGTTTAACGTCATACCCAGGATATGAAATCCCTCAGCTACCGCCTTCTAGCAAATATATTATAAAAAGGGTTGGAGATTGCCCGATCGGTAATAGGGTCGCGACAATCATTTATGTGGTAGGGCTTTGCGTGATCAGCTGATTGATTGGTGGGGACCTCTCCGACTGTCCGTCTACCCTAAGTAAGGGTCACAATGAAGTGTAGCATGTTATTGACTGCTCAACCATCAGTTCCATATTTAAGCATCACGGATTGCCACCTATGGCCAATAGGGGGACTCATTTAAACGGGGGTTTTCTCCCTCAGTAGAAGCGCAGTCGGTGTAATCTAAACTCCCCGCCAACTGGGCTCCAAAGCATTTCTTTGAATGTTACGTACTTTTTTGGTGATGATAAACTTATTGCTTAAAATTTATATATTGATTTGCACTAAATAAGACCAGTTTATAAATGGGGTTATTTACTAAGCTTTTCACAAGGCCGGAAGTATGGGGCATCCTGTGAGAATCGAAGTCTTTTGTAATGATCTGCCAGTCTAGCTTGTTTACTATTACGCCGCTTTAAACGTATTGGTGTCTGTTTGGGAATGCGAATAATTTACATCACACATTGTGATGTTACACAATATTGTGTACGCGAACGAACGCAATTTGTACTCAATGAACTCAGAAAAACAAATAACATGATTGGAAAATAAAACTTTCTGGTATATATGGAAGGACTAAAGACAATAAACGGTTTATCTTTTTTTTCTTTGGTGGCTTAAAAGTCAGGGTTTTTTTTCCTAAAAGGAAAGATTACATCTTAATCTTTTTAAATATAAAAAGAATAAATAGTTTTATTTTATCTAGAGTAATTTAAGATGAAGGCCATTGTTGGGAACATTTGGCTGTAGCGGTCTGTTCATGTCTGAAGCCACCCTAGCGCAACACTATGAAGCCAAGAGGTCCAGAAGAAAGCAGCGGCAACAAAGCACCGGCACATCAACATCTTCAGGGATAGCCTTCCCATGCGACATCTGTGTTCGAGAATATTTTTGAACATTGGACTTCACAGTTACAGGAGGCGCTGTAACTTCAGGAGCACAAAAAACATATTAGAGTCTTCCGAGACTGCAATACCAATACATTGTTGGGGTGAGAAATTGGATTAGCATCATGGATCTGGGTATGGAGGAATTTTTAAATTAATTTTGATTTGTATTATTTTGATATATTTTTTTGTTACTGTTGTGTGATTCTTTTCAGATTAATAGCATGTAAGAACA
The DNA here is from genome assembly GCA_023376005.1 of Doryteuthis pealeii. Taxonomy (NCBI): domain Eukaryota; kingdom Metazoa; phylum Mollusca; class Cephalopoda; order Myopsida; family Loliginidae; genus Doryteuthis; species Doryteuthis pealeii. The sequence goes on from CM042152.1 coordinate 51,865,077, forward strand.
GTGACGTCATTATTTAAATGAAATTATTATAAATTCTTCAACGTTTTCTTCGCACAACAGTCAAATTAATCAAAATGATTTCCCAAGTTGGGCCATTGCTATACTCGGATAACAATGTCGTGACACTTGTAACGGGGTCTGCTCCACATAATTACAATGAACACCTGAAGAAGTCCGGAGTGTACATCGGCCGAAACGTGGTGTATTAATATTTCACAATAAGGGTGAGATCAACAGTAAATAAAAATTAAAATAGTACATTGAGATATGGTGCAAACTTTTATCAAATTCGTCAAGGTTACTGAGGGAACATGATGTTTCCTCCACATAAATGCCTCCCCAATAAATACTTTCCCATAAATGCCTCCACACAAAGGCTTCCACCTATATGCCTCCACATAAATACTTTCCCATAAATGCATCCACACAAAGGCTTCCACCTATATGCCTCCACATAAATACATTCCCATAAATGCCTCCACACAAAGGCTTCAACCTATATGCCTCCACATAATTACTTTCCCATAAATGCCTCCACACAAAGGCTCCCACCTAGATGCCTCCACATAAATACTTTCCCATAAATTCCTCCGCAAAAAGGCTTCCACCTATATGCCTCCACATAAATTCCTAAAGGCTTTCACATAAATGCACGCATATAAATGCACACACAGAAAGGGCACTCACTGAGAAATGAATGAGTTCATTTTAAAAATAGATCTTCGAGGCGGTCATGATCTGTGAGTAATAGCAATGAAAATTATTTCCTTACTCTCCAGAGGTTCAGAACAAGAGCCACACCACCAGATACGGTTTAAAGTGATACCCATTTGGTGGGAGTCTTATACTTCTGCTGAGGGTGCATTTGTTGGTGTATTCTACACGCTGTTAAGAGGACAAAGAAAAAGGAAATAGAGAGACGGTGTATATATGTGTGTGTGTGCGTGTGTGTGTGTGTGTGTGAGAGAGAGAGAGAGAGAGAGAGAGAGAGGGGGATTTTAATGCACTTATAGAATAAAGCTTGCTGTTGTTGCAATTGGGGTAAATGCATCTTATGTAAGTTTTTCAATTTAACCGGGTAAATAAGTGATTCCACCTTCAATCTGGTCACGTGTTTTCCTGTTTAATCTTCTCTGAATTCATACAAAAGCGCGGGAAACGAGTTTAGAATATTCTTAACTCAAGAATATTTAAAAAAAACAAAAAAACAAAAAAACAAACGAGAAAGGCCCAACAAATCAATTACTGCGGTGCGGAACCTGAAAATAAACCAATATATTTGGCTGACTAGCAATATTTTTTTATCGACTAGTCAGTTCGCCAACTTCCCTCAGGTGAATATCTCCTTCACTGGATTTTTTGTTTGTTTGTTTTTAATAACATTAATATTTTAGTATACGATTTATCAGTTTTTCTGTAAATAATAAAAGGCCTGCATAGCATTTCGATGAAAAAAAAATCTTTAATCTGCATGGGCTTAAATATGATAAAACAGTTTTTATGAGATATTTTGGCTCTGTGTAAGATGAGGATAGTGCAGTTTGTGCAGTTTTCAATTTTTTTTAGTTTAGAACGTAAAGGGAACTAATTTCTACTCGTTATAACCAATCCAATTGTGTGATTTCAAAATCATCTAAAAGTGCGTAAATCAAAAGAGGTCGCATATATGTTTTATTGTAAAATGCTCAAAGCATATATATATAATATATATATATATATATTACATTTTTAATTGAAGGCACTTACAACGCATGTATCGCATAAAATTCGATACTTTTTCTTATAGAAAATGAACTTGACAAGTGTAATCCCAGCAAAGGATGGCTCGATGTGTAGAATACCGTACAGACTGTTTCGGCGATTTCCCTCCGACAGAAATCGAAAACTTCAGCAGACACAGTGAAACACTAGTGAAACACTATATCCTCGGCCACGGTAGCTGACCATCCTAGCGAAATTAAGCTTGTCAAATGATACTGTGATCGTTTACTTTTTGGAACATCAATGTTTTCGTTTTAAATTCAAATCATTTTCAGCTTCTCTTTCGATGAATCCGGTTGAAAAACAAGCTCTGATGATGATTTTTATAAATCGAAATATTGTTCAATATTAGCTATGAACATTTTATAAAATACTTTCATTTTAACACCATTGTGTTTTCATATCCTTTTATCTATACTTATACCGTCGGATTCATTTCCTTACTCGTAATATATATATATATATATATATATATATATATATATATATATATATATATATATACCTTATTATAATGGAGATTGTGGGTTTGTCTGTCTGTAACCGAAACTATATTACTATTCAAGTCATAATTCCGTTTAGTTATTTACATCACATCCTCCATGATTTTATTTTTAATTTAAACTTCAATTATTAATAAAATTGTTATACATCATTAAGACTGTTGACCATATCTACATACTAATAACATGCAATTGTATTTATATATACAACAAAATAGCGGTTTACAGTGTGAACGGGAAGGCTAATTTACATATTGAACTTAAAAATTTTATTTTAATAAATATATGCTTAGTATTATTGATTTCTAATTTTTTGGTTTTATCTTATTGAATATGAGCAAAAATCTCAGTGATAAATCTTAAAAGAAATCCATTAACAAGAAGAAATAACTGTAAATTTATTCTTTACTTCCTATTTTAACTAAATAGTTAAATTAGGAAAATTTACCAATGAAAGACGGGAGTAATGGAAAATGATGGAAGAGTTGATTTCAAAGTTGTTCTATTTTTCAATCATACCCCCTCTGTTCCAAATCTTTTTATCTGCAGTTTCATTAGCCTTTCTAATTTAATATGATATTTCATTATATTAAAACTTAAATACTTGCACCCGGAGGGTGCATATGTTTGCTAGTATATATAATGATTTCCTGTGCTCTTCTGTACTACTTCTTGTATGACATTCACTAATCTCGTGAGACTGTACGTTAGGCTTCCTCTTCAGGTCAAAGACCTAATCAACATTGTATGGGAGACAAGCAGTTACTCAGAGGACCAACCCTCCCTCTCTATGCCTAAATGTGTTACTCCTGAAACATTTCCCATGGGTGGTTATGACCACAAGACAGAGGTGATTGGAATTCAGAGCTGTCATTCTTAATTTTTTGACCACCAAGTCGAGCTACTTCAATGTCCCTTGTCGCTTAAGTCATAGACTGGGGTGGGGTGGGGGCTATTTGCTAGATCATTGCCTTGCATAATGACAACAGTTCGGACAATATCCCAAATAGAATTTAAACTCGTGTTGTCGATTTCATTTTCCTCGTTATTAACTGAAAGACAAAGGACGCGTCCATATTAAAGAATATAGTGTTTACTGTTATTTACTAAGTAACCTAGATAATATTTCAATAGTCAGAATAAGGGATATAACCCTTTATTCAATCCACCGGGGTATCCTGTTCTCCTTCCACTAACCATAGCTGGGGTGCAAGAAATACTTGAAGAAGGCCGGAGGGCACGTCGACCGAAACGTTGTACAGATAACAATAAAGATGAGGACAATACTCCGAATAATCTCAATAATACTAATTATCAAATCTCGAATTATTATTGTTGTTTTTCTATTTGTCCTTTATTTCTTTCAGCTAATAGTTGTGTTATACTGACTGTAGTAATCATTATTTCTAGCAAAAAAACAACATGTTTTTGGTGTAAAAATAAATCTTTGAAAGATATTGCCAGATGGTGCTGGTAAAGTTAAATAAATAGAATAAAACGTTTAATATTTAACACATTTTTACTTAAAAATGCATCATATTCACTCTACTCAACTGATATATTTTTGTTTACGGTTATATATATATATATATATATATATATATATATATATATATATATATATATATCGTAGATAATATTTGTGGTATATTTGTTGGTATTCAGTCCTTAATATCATTGACAGTGCATTTACATTTAAGGTAAGTTATCGTGAACATAGAGACATACATGGCTATTTACAGTTTCACGCCTATCGAACTCACCAATGGCTTACGAGTTTAGCTTTCTAACCATAACACAGAAACTGAAGTTAGCATAGGCAGGAAACTCTCAGTAACCAGGCGAGGACTCCATTCCCACGCAACCTTAACTTTATATATATATATATATATATATATATATATATATATATATATATATATATATATATAGTATCGAATTGCGCTTTAACCTTTCCGTTGCAGTGGCAGCAGTAAATAATCAAAAATTACTCAATATATTAAAAACATAGAGCATAATATTAGTAGAGGAAATATGTTAGGATTCTACCATGATTTCAATCCAAATGATTTCATCAGGACCCAACCCTATACTTAACTAAGTTTACCTAAGGAATTACATATACTTAGTTAAGCGTAGAGTTAGGTAATGATGAAATCATTTGGATCTTTTCCTTTACTACTACTACTACTACTATTATTATTATTATATATCTTATTATAATGGAGATTGTGTGTTTTTCTGTCTGTAACCGAAACTATATTACTACTCAAGTCACAATTCCCTTCGTTATTTACATCACATTCTCCATGATTTATTTATATTTAAACCTCAATTATTAATAAAATTGCTTCACCTTTTTATTAGTATTGTCCATATCTACATACACATAACATGCAATTGTATTTATATATACAAAAATAGCGGTTTACAGTGTGAATGGAAAGGCTAATTTGCATATTTAATTAAAAATGTGATTTTATTAAATATGTGCTTAGTATTATTGATTTCTAATTGTTTGGTTTATTTTAATGAATATAAGCAAAAATCTCTTCAATGAATCTTAAATTAAATCCATTACAAAAAAAAATAACTGTCATTTTATTCTTTATTTCCTAATTTAACTAAATAGTTAATAAGTAAATTCAGCAATGAAAGACGGGAGTGATGGAAGAGTAAGTTCATTTCTTTTCTATTATATACATATTTTTATCTGCCTTCTTATTAGACTTTCTAATTAATACGATATTTCATTACATTAAAACTTAAATACTTGCACCCGGAGGGTGCATATATTGCTAGTATATATAAAGATATTGATCATATACGTACTATATAGATAAGTAAACAGTGCCCAATATTGTGGATATTGCCTTTAGCTCTAAGTTAGGGAAGCGTGGACATGGAGCCAACGGCGCTTAGTTACTGACAGTTCCTCGTCTATTTGATTGTTCAAACAAAGTTTGATATATAATGGCTTTTATCTGACATTTTACAAACAAATGTTTTAATATTTTAATGTGTTTTAAAATAACGCCCGATCTTATTTTTTAAAGACCCAACCGGTGTTCTTTATTTCTTTTCATCGTTTACTTAATGTTATATTACATTAAGACTTCAACATTATTTTATTCATTTCATGACACTTAATATCTAGGAATTACACTTTTTCTTAAAAAAAAAAAACAGCGAAAATCTCAAGCATTTTCACGAGACGTTAAAATTATCTCCTTCAAGTGAGAAACGAGAAAGCGTTCATGTACATATTTATTGCACATTAAATTTTAGACTCTTAATGGCGTTAAATGTGGCTACATTACTTACGGTATGAATTTAGATTGTGCAGAAGAAGTATTTTCCAGAGCAACATTTTCTTCATCACGGCAAGTGTGATTATTGTTATCAAATAAGGTAGACATCAGTATATATATATATATATATATATATATATATATATATATATATATATATATATATATATAGATAGATAGATAGATAGATAGATATACATGGATAAAATGATATGAAAAAACACATGTTGTTCAACTGAATTCATTTATTCAACTTTACATTACTGATACTAGCAAATATATGCACCCTCCGGGTGCAAGTATTTTAGTTAAATTTTATAATAAAGTATCATATTAAATTAGAAAGGCTAATGAAACTGAATAAGAATGTAGATAAAAAGATTTTGAACAGAGGGGTATGATTGAAAAATAGAACAACTTTGAAACTAAATCTTCCATCATTTTCCCTTACTCCCGTCTTTCATTGGTAAATTTTCCTAATTAATCTGTTTAGTTAAAATAGGAAGTAAAGAATAATATTACAGTTATTTCTTCTTGTCAAGGGATTTATTTTAAGGTTTATTGAAGAGATTTTTGCTCATATTCAATAAGATAAAACCAAACAATTAGAAATCAATAATACTAAGCATATATTTATTAAAATCAATTTTTTTAAGATCAATATGCAAATTAACCTTCCCATTCATACTGTAAACCTCTATTTTGTTGTATATATAAATACAATTGCATGTTATTAGTATGTAGATATGGTCAACAGTGTAAGTAATGTAAAACAATTTTATTAATAATTGAGGTTTAAATAAAAATAAAACCATGGAGAATCTGACGTAAATAACGAAGGGAATTGTGACTTGTATAGTAATATAGTTTCGGTTACAGACAGACAAACCCACAATCTCCATTATAATAAGAATTACACTATTTCGATTTTTTTCAAAAATTCTTCTTCAGAGCATATTAATAGGAAGACAATTGTGCCCGTTTTATAATGTAATTGTTTTATACCGGATTCTTTAAGAGCGAAAAAAAAGAGAATATTTTAAATTTAAAGAAGAAAATTCTCAAAAGTATATATATATATATATAATATATATATATATATATATATATATATATATATATATATATATATGGGAGTAAATATGGAAAATAAATCCGACAATATTAAGAAATTTGAAAAAACAAGTGTTCCGAAAATAGGATGAATTTATTTATCGATGTTTAAACATTTCGGTTTCTTTAAACCTTCATCAGGGTGTATCTTCGGGTGAAGAAATTGATGCATGTTTTATAGATGACAGGATTTATAAAGATTTTCATCTCCTGTCATCTATAAAACATCCATCAATTTCTTCACCCCAAGATACATCCTGATGAAGTTTTAAAGAAACCGAAATGTTTAAACATCGATAAATAAATTCATCCATTTTCGGAACACTTGTTTTTCAAATTTCTTAATATATATATACATATATATATCTATATACCTTGTTTAGGATATGAATGTATTTCGACATATTGTCTCTTCAATCTTATTTTAGCTGGGTTTTTATATTACTAGCAAATATATGCACCCTTGCAAGTATTTAAGTTTTAATATAATAAAATATCATGTTAAATGCTAATGAAACTGAATAAAAATCAGATAAAATATTTGGAACAGATATAATCGGAAAATAGAACAACTTTGAAACTAACTGTTCCACCATTTTCCCTTACTCCCGTCTTTCAGTGGTAAATTCCCTAATTTACTATTTAGTTAAAATAGGAAGAAAAGAAAAAATTACAGTTATTTCTTTATGTTAATAGATTTCTGTTAAGATTCATCCCCGAGATTTTTGCTCATATTCATTAAGATAAAACCAAACAATTAGAAATCAATAATACTAAGCATGTATTTATTAAAATCAATTTTTTTAAGATCAATATGCAAATTAGCCTTCTCGTTCAAACTGTAAACCGCTATTTCGTTGAATATATAAATATAATTGCATATAATTTGTATGTAGATATGGTCAACAGTCTTAATGATATAAAACAATTTTACTAATAATTGAGGTTTAAATAAAATCATGGAGAATGTGATGTAAATAACAAAGGGAATTGTGAATTGAATAGTAATATAGTTTCGGTTACAGACAGACAAACCCACAATCTCCATTATAATAGGACGTTGATTTAAATCTTTATATGTACTTTTCAGTTCTCAATTTTGGTTGAATCCTATCAAAATAACAGTAGACATCATCCACCCATAAATATATATATATATATATATATATATATATGTGTGTGTGTGTGTGTGTGTGTGTGAGCGTGTATGACGGCAGAATACAGAATCAATATATTAATACTTGTGTTCCTTAATTGTACGTCAGGGAAAATAGAGAAGGGTGAACGCATAGAAGCGATAAGCCAAGTCTATTTCAATCGAATATAATGAAAAGATGAAAAGAAATCAAATTGTGAGAGAGAGAGTTAAATCAAAATGATTATATAATTATTCCTATTAAATTATTTATAATACCTCTTACGTAAACATATCAAAAGTTGAAATAATTAAATGACCACTGAGCTATATCCACAGGCCCCTCTAGTAGAAACGATTGCTGTTTCGATTGAACATAACGAAAAAATGAAAAGAAGGAAATAAAGGAAAAAGAGTGAGAGTGCTTTAAATCAAGATTATCATGCATTTTACTTATTGAACTATTTTGCAGTAGCTTTGCAAGTAAGATGATTATACTTCTTACATATTGAAGTAATCGCAATAGCTCTTAAGTAAACATATCGTTGTAATGATTAAATTATCAATCTGTGGTATATCGTTGATTTCGACTACCCAGTGTTTGCTTTATAGTGTCAGATCATCCTTATTTTTTGGGCACAGACGATAGGAAAGAATTCGTGCACAAGGAATTCCACAAACCCAATTAACGACTAACCTCAGTTATTTTTTCAGATTCAGAATTTTCCTTCTCCTAGACTGGTTACCTACCCAAGGTTAAAGAGCCCAGTCTGCCCTATATTTTATCCATATATATATATATATATATATATATATATATATATATATAGTAGAGAATAAATTCTTCAGAATTCTGAAGAAGCCATCAAACATGCTATTTTGATTTTCCTATTTCTACCAGGAGCGAAACCCGACTGACTTTTCATCAGCCTGATTCGTTAACCTCTCGGCCATCGACATCTGCCATTTAGGAGCGGTGTGTTAACTATCAAATACATACATGTGTTTATATATTTTACGATCACGAGAGAGATCAAATCAGTAAACAACAGACGGTAAAATTCAACTCGGGTTTTGTATATATATATATATATATATATATATATATTATATATATATAACGTGCGTCATAAAAATATCGACATTGTCATAAAAATATCGAAAAGCTGTATTTACCACGATAGAAATGAACAATGAATGAAACGTTATTTTTTTCAGAAGACAACGTGCATATAAAAGTACAAAAAATCTCGGTACATTTTGACACACCTTATATATATATATATATATATATATATAATATATATATATATAAGGTGTGTCAAAATGTATGGGATTACAATTGCTGGGATTACACTTGTCAAGTTCATTTTCTATAAGAAAAAGTATCGAATTGTATGCGATACATGCGTTGTAAGTGCCTTCAAGTAAAAATTTAATATATACTTTATCAGCAACGTTTCTAAATAAACAAACATCCAAAAATCTTATTCACTTCGCCGAAGGGCATACGGTCTGTTTGTTGTTATTATTCTCTCAATAACGCCCCCTTACCTACTATGGTAGAGGCGTGTAGTATCATTTGACAAGCTTAATTTCGCTAGGATGGTCAGCTGTGTACTGCGGCCGAGGCGATAAAAGTGTTTCACTGTGTCTGCTGAAGTCCCGGTTTCGATTTCTGTCGGAGGGAAATCGTTAGTATATACCGCTGATGAGACTTAATAAAGTCGAAACAGTCTGTACGGTATTCTACACATCGAGCCATCCTTTGCTGGGATTACACTTGTCAAGTTCATTTTCTATAAGAAAAAAGTATCGAATTTTATGCGATACATGCGTTGTAAGTGCCTTCAAGTAAAAATTTAATATATATATATATATATATATATATATAAAGTAAGTAAGTAAAGTCGTCGGGGCGGCCTAATGTCGGTATCAGCCATGCAGCGAGGGAGTCTATCCCCTTTTCACTAGCGCTCGACCAAGGAGATTATTTTAGCGTCTGAGGTGGAGCGCCACACCTACCATCAGCTCCTTACTTTACCACACAGATCCCTGTGCTACTCATACGCTGAGTTGGCGAGGGCGGGTATCGAACTAGGAACCTGGTGGTTTCTTGCCGAACGCTCTACCGACTGAGCTAACCCGATGTATGTGTATATATTTATGGAGAGGGCGTGTGTTTTTATCAGGTTCGTGTTTGCTGATTATTTATATTTCTGATATGAATATATGGAAAATTTGAAGCACATGGGAAGACTGCATAATGAAAGCCAATATATTAATATTGAAATACACGTTAGCATAAAAAACAGTTTTACTGGTAATCGTCGTTATTGTGATGCATGCATTTTATGAAAAAAAAACGTTGTTTATATGAAGAAAATATTTGAAATAATGTACACATAAACATTCACAGGTAGTAATATACGCACACACACACACGCGCGTGCGCATACATGAATATAGACAAACAAATTTGCGTGCGCTTGTCGGTCTGTGTGTGAATATGTGTCTCTCCCTCTATGTGCTTGGAGGATATATTAATACGTGTTCATCAATATAATTTGTAGGATATAGAATACTCATATATATATATATATATATATATATATATATATATATATATATATGAAGTGGTCAAACAATGTGTTTGAAATGGCGAAGGCCGACAATTTTGGGGAGATTATGTGCTTAATTAAAGTCTTACCTAATTTTTTAATTAATTAATTATAATTAAATGAATTAGGCGTGCATATCGGTTTAAATGTATAGCGTAAACAAATCAAGAAAAAGTCGATAAGTGCGATATACATATCAGTTTAAAATAAACAAGAGATTCTGGGGAAGCCAGCTAGTGTAGTGGTTAGAACGTCCGCTTGTCAACATGACAGGTAGGGTTCGAATCGCGCACAAAGCACTGCCCTGTCTATAGTTCTGCGGATGAGATCTAATGGGCTGAAATGTACATACAGAGATCGACTTTTCTCGATTTGTTTAAGCTTTACATTTAAACCGATATGCACGCCTAATTTATTTACTTATACTTAATGAATTAACAAATTAGGTTTGACTTTAATTAAGCACATAATCTCCCATATATTATATATATATTGGAGATTATGTGCTTAATTAAAGTCATATATATATATATATATATATATATATATATATATAGGACCGGTTTATCTCAGTCGGTAGAGTGTCTAGCTAGAAATTACAAGGTCCACCTTTAACTTTAAGTACATACATCTAAGTACAGTGCCGGTTTAGCTCAGTCGGTAGAGTGTCCGGCTAGAAACCACAAGGTTCCTAGTTCGATAGCAACCCTGGTCAACTCACCGTATGAGTAGCACAGAAATCTGCGCGGTAAAGTAAGGAGCTGATGGTAGGTGTTGCGCACTCCTTGGTTTGGCGCTAGTGAAAAGGGGGATAGATTCCCTCGCTGTTTGCTGATACCGACTTTAGGCCACCCCGACGATGATATATCTATATATATATATATATATATATATATACCATATCATTTTTATTCAATATCGCTGTTTACAAAAATATATATTCATAAATATACATATGCATACGTGTTTATCAATATAATTTGTAGAATATAAAATAATCTTAAGCACCCACACTCATACATATATATATATTCACCCCCGTACATACACACATACACACACACACACACACACACATATATATATATTAGAATAAAAATGATATGCTATATATATATATATTTATATTTATATATATATATATATATATATATAATATAGCACATTTTTATACCATATCGCTGTTACAATACATATATATATATATATATATATGTGTGTGTGTGTGTGTGTGTGTGTGCGCGCGTTTGTTTTCACAGTATAAAATGCATCATTCATAACTTTCAACGATTTCTTTTAATCAAATTTCGCTGCGCATTTTCCCACTTCTTTCAAATTCAAAACAGTATTTCAGCCTTTCAATTTAGATTTTCCTACAATTCATTTTTTCTTTCTTTTTTTTTTTTTACAAATGTGTTTTTCTATTTACTCTTACATTTCATTTTATTTTTTAATGATTCCTCTCCTTTTTCCTTTCTTCTCTATTCGACCAATTTATCTCAGCCACGCAATGGACTCTCGTTATTTATCTTCGCTTTCCATATTGTCACGCGCCGAAAGCATTCCCTACACAAAAGAATGAATCTCGTTTGCCAAGATCATTGACGCTACGCCGAGAGACGCGTTGAATAACGTCGGCCATATTAGCTCTCCATATTCACACGTCTGTGGCGGGAAATCCTTTTTGGATGGATACAGCTCAGACTGAGTCTTCGGATGATTTTTCTGCCACAATCTTAACGAAGCCCTGTAAATGCTGCCATTGTACCGAGGTTCCTTTTTTTGTTGTTTTTATTTTGCTTTTTTTATTTTTTTGGTTTTGATTTTATTGTCTGTTTCTTTGTTTGTTTGTTTATTTTTATTTTTTTATTTATTTTTTTTTTTTGTTGAAATTTTGAATTCGACAAAAGTGATTTTAAGTGAGACTGATATTTCACCAAGTATCTGAGCTGACATATAAAAAAAAAGAATTGTCTGCGACATCACAGACCGTACTTGAACAGAATTCACATTCACATACTCTTAAGAAAGTTTAATTTTTTTTTATCAGGTTTCTCTGAAATTAAATTTAGACAATTCCTTCGACCAGTCAAATTATTTGATTATGGTTTTTAAATTCAGAATAAAATGTCCGGCTTGTCAAACTTGGCCATTATGAATCAAACATCCGAACAAAAAAATGCTTCTCTATTTGAATTAACTTTCGTTATAAAATTCATTCTTCATCCGACTCAATTTTTATAATTGGCGTTTTATTACTGTGACGTGAGGATTAATAAAGTGGTGGAAGGTATTTTTTTTTTTAAATGGAGATGAAAGGAAAAATCAAAAATGTGGACAGCAAGACACTCAACTAAACTGCAGGAGTAGAATGGTATGTTGAGTATTTTCGGCGATAAATGGTCAAAAATGTAGAATAATGCTTGGAGCGGACGTAAACTAGCAATGCAAAGTTGGTTGGTTGGTTGATTGATTGGATTTTACGGCATGTCAACACTTGTTGGGTTATTTTATGCCGAATATGTTTTGTTTTATTCATTCTTGATGGGTATTCAAAATTTATTTCAAAATATTTTTTTCAAACTCAATTTAAAAAAATAATCATTATTTCTATTCAACCCATAGATAGGACATTAATAGGTACTACCACTCCGGGTTTGAGTGAACCTGGGAGTAATGGTGAAGAATGGGTACAGCACATTATCCAGAGTTCCAGAATTGGAACTTCCCCATCAGAGAGAGTTTAACGTCATACCCAGGACATCAAGACCTCAGCCACGGCTTTCTAGCCCATATACGATAAAAAGGGTCGGGACCTGCCATGAGGGCAATAGAGTTGGTACAATCATATAGTAGCTAGAGCTTGCCGTGACTAGCTGATTGATCGGAGGGGTCATCCTCAACCGCCCGTTTAGTGTAAGTAAGAATCAGTGGAGTGTTGTATGTCATTGACTACTCAGCCACCAGGATTCCTTCCTTAAGCATCATGGATCGTCACCCTCGGCCAACAGATGTTACTCCTCTGTAGAGGTGCAGTCGGTATATTCTAAAGCCTTAGCCGACAAGTTTTTTTATAATTGGGATTTATGGAGAGCAATACACTCAGCTAAACGGCAAGAGTAGAATGGTTTGTTGAGTATTGTAAGCGATCAACATCATCATCATCACCAGGTCGCGCTATTATGACAATCTCTCTTCATCCGTCCCTACTTATCATTGTTCTCGAGAGGTCCTTTGCGCAGCATCCAGTATCCGTACTGAGCTGGTCAATATACATATTTGCTGGCCGGCCCACACTGGTGTGCCCATGTGCTGGCTTCCACAGGACGACGTCTCTTATGAGTTCGTCCTTGCTTCTCCAGTGTCCTGCGTATCTAGTTTGTATTACTTGGATGGTTTGGGTGATATGGGTAGGTGGACCTACAGCTGTTTTCTCGTGGGGTGTTGTTTCCACGTTTTGTTTAGGATCGCACGCAGCATTCTTGTGCAGCTCTCATCATTTATTCTCTAGGCGCTTGTAATGGTCGAAAATATGGAATAATTCTTGATGCGCACGTAACCTAGCAAGGCGAAGATGTCAATGATGAAGGTTAGAGGTGAGAAATACATGCATCAGAATTAGTAGTTATTTATTGTGATGCATGCATGTCTTATTTCTCATCTTCATCCTTGACATCTTCGCATCGCTAGTTTACGTGGGCTTCAAACATTATTAGTTACTAGCAGAACCTATGGATATAATACAGTATGATGATTTAATTATTACAACGTTTGATATGTTTACTTAATAACTATTGCGAAATAGTACAATATGTAAAAAAACGTATTATAATCTTGATTTAACTCTCTATTACATTTTCTTTCCTTATTTTTATCTTTTCATTATGTTCGATTGAAACAGATTAGCTCTATGAACCCCTCTTTCTCTCTTTGATTATTTTTATATTTTTCTCTGTATGCCAAGAAGAAAAATACCAAAAATCAGTGAATTAACCGAATTGAATGAAATTTTCAGTGTTGATATATAAAGGAATAAAGGAGTTATTTTATTTTAAAACTTTTACATTATTTTTCAGGTCAGTAACATTTGAAGTGTAAAAAAGATTCTCAAAAATACGTGGCTCAAAGTTAACTGACATGTAAAAGTTTTTTTTTTAATAACTGGTGAATTATATCTTTTATTCATGAATATATCAACACTGAAAAATTCATTGAATTCGGTTAATTCCCTGATTTGTGGTATTTTTTTCTTTCGGTGGAATAACATACGATGGTGGAATTTAGGTCCATTCAGTTGGATTTACCCAAACTAATACCTGTACATTGTGGTTATCTGTAAAAAAAAAATCTTTTTTGTGATACAATTTATCTAATGTTTCTAGTGTGCTTTTCACTTGTCAAATTTTGATCAGAAAAAAAACACACGAATAAACAACATTACCGTCGAAGTTTTCTATAACGACGGAGCAGTTTCATGGTAAGTAGTGTTAAATAACTTTGCTCACAAGTAAAACGAATTGATTACGGATTAGAAGTATTTTACGTTGAGATTTTGCAGCAAATCTTATGAAGCTTTAACGGGTGAACTTAAGACTAAAGGAAAATCCGTTTGGTGGATAATCTATTTGAATCAACGAAACTAGGAATACATCTACATACTTAGTATATATATATATATATATATATATATATATATATATATGTGTGTGTGTGTGTGTGTGTGTGTGTGGGTGGGTGTGTGTGTATGTGTGTATTATGCAGAGTATTAAATGATTTGAAAAGACAAAATATACGTCATGTATGTCTACTTCTAATAGAAAGCAGAGAAACAGAACAAATTCTAACGTAAATCAGGCATCCTTTTAAAAAAAAGATATAAATAAACGTAATATATATATATATATATATATATATAATATATATATATATATATATATATATATATATATATATATATAAGAGATTTATCCAAAACTTGGTAGTAAGGGATGATTCTATATGTGATTTCAAGATCCACTGTACTAATATTGATGATCCAGTATGTATAATACAGTGAATCATTAAATCACTAAAGAGAGCTCAATGTAAAATAACCTTTTAGATTATATACAGAGCAATATTTAAAATAACCTTTTAGATTATATACTGAGCAATATATATATATATATATATATATATATATATATATATATATATATATATTACATTAAGACTATATATATATATATGTTACATTAAAAATTACATATATATATATATATATGACTATATATATTATATTAAAGACTACATATATATATATATATATATGTTACATTAAAGACATATATATATATATATATATATTATATATATATATATATGTGTGTGTGTGTTATATTAAAGACTATATATAATATATATATATATATATATGTGTGTGTGTGTGTTATATATATAATATATATATATATATATATATATATATATATATATATATATATATAACATTAAAGACTATTGTGAGAAGTATTGTTTTGAAGATCTATGCTACACTAAAATATCATTCATCCAAAAACTGTCGCTGCTCTGATACTAATCTTCACCAATATAAATAAATCCCCTCTGTAATCAGTCTCGCTATTAGCAGCTTTAACTGAATTGTTTATCACACTTATTTGTTATATATATATATATATATATATATATATATATATATATATATATATATATATGTGTGTGTGTGTGTGTGTGTGTGTGTGTAGTATATTAAGAAAAATGAAAAAAACACAGGTTAAAATGGGTTAAGTGTTGAGTTTATTGGCCGACGCTGCAGTGTTTCGATCTATTAATTAGATCATCTTCAGGGCATTTGTTGGTATATGGAAGGTAATAAGAATTTTTTATCACAGAATAACGAGAAAAGCGAGTGGTAGTCCTTGTTATTCAGTCCGTTAAAAAATTTTTTTTGATGTTTGAAAAAAAAGGGGACGGTTTGAAATATGACGTCAAATATTATTTTTTATATATATATATTACGGTGTGAGCATGGGACACACAATTACACCGTCCCATGCTCACACCGTAATAAAAAAAAATTTCTTAACATACTACATACCGTCGAATACACTTCCTTCTTTCACACAACACACACACACACACACACACACACACATATATATATATATATATATATATATATATATATATATATATATATGTATATATTGTCCAACAGGTACTATTAAAGACTTCTTTATGAACTTTCTCTTTATTCTTTCTAGTCTTTTAATGGTTTTTCGTAAATCAGGATTCAGTTGTCATCGAGTGATTGTAGGTTGTAGTATGTTAGTTCTTTTTTCTTATTTGAATTTATCCATTCATTTATTTATTGATTTTTTCAAATTAGGAGAATCTATTATTCTATTTTGAGGGTTCCTAATATTAGTTCATTAGTTATTGAAAATGTTTAGTATATTATTGCCCGTATTAAATGCTATTTTATTAATGATAGGCTTGAATTTGTAGGCGTTTTTATCGCTATTTTTATAAAAGATTTTGGTATTTTCGGTGAGAATTTTTCTCATGTCGGAGGATGTGAATTTGTCTACATGTCTTGTAATAAGATGTTGTTTTATGACACTAGAATCCAAGAGGGGGTTTGTAAGACGATGGGAGAGTGTTGTTGTAGTGTGACCAACGTAGGTATTTATATGTGATTTGTTTTCTTAAATATAATATTATAATAAAGATTCTAATTAATATGATTCTATACACTGTGGTAATTCCCCTTGTTTTTAGTATAATTTAGTATTTGGTTAGGTTTGTTTTGTTTTACGGCATATCACCCTCAGCGGGTCATTTAATGCCGATAAAGCTTTGAAATAAATCAATTCTTAATGGATAATACAATTTTTTATAAATACATGTTTTTCTATTTAACCCATAGATGGGACCCTAACAGGTACTACCACTTGGGGTCAGAGTGGACCAGGGAGCAATGGTGATGAAGGGGTGCTCCACATTCCCCAAACCTCCAAAACTGAAATCTCACCATCAGATAGAGTTTAACGTCATTCCCAGCACATGTAGACCCGCAGCCACCGCCTTCTAGCATTCATATGATAAAAAGGGGTTGGGGCTTGCCATAAGGGCAATAGGGTTGAGAAAACCATATAGGTGCTAGGGCTTGACGTGACCAGCCGATTGGTCGGAGGGGGCCTCTCTGACCGCCCGTCTAGCCCAATATAGGGCCAAAGTGGAGTATTGCATGTCATGAACTGCTCATCCACCTGGGCTCTATCCTTAAGCATCACGGGTCGCCACCCACGACCAACAGGTGACCCCATTGGGGAGTCTTACCCCTCTGCAGAGGTGCAGTCGGTGCATTCTAACACAGGGCGGATAATTTAGTATTAAGCACAATCGGGATATAGTGACTTGTTCGATATTGGAGTTTCTGAAATTTGTTTTCTATTCACCCACCGTGGTTTTTATCAGCAATAGTTTATTGTGAATGTTATAATTTCAACGTTGTTTTCTTGAGCAATTTGTTGATTTTAGCGTTTAGTGTATGAAACTTTGACTTTGGCAGCGGCCATAATGATACATAATTAATGGGTAGCTTATTGATTATGTACAATAAGTGTAGCATAGATTTTCAAATAACGGTTAGTGGAAAGGAGATGTGAGAGACACGATGTAACCCTGTATTGAGCAATCTTCCGGTTCGCCAACGCGAGCCATGTGAAAAGTAATAAGGAATATCACTGTTTGGCTGTGTTATGAGCAAGACGGTTTGTAATGGCCATGTTCCGTTCAATTAGCCAAATTATTGCACGCGTTTTTGTTGGTCTGTGATACATAAAAATAAAATGTGAGCTCGAAACAAAAATAAAGTCTTTTGTCGTTAATTAAGAAGAAAGACCATCAAGATCAGATCCAGAACAACAGAGGAATTCAAACAACAGAGATAGACCGTGCTCCGATATAAAAATCAAAGTGATAATGCATAAATAAGATGCTTTTAAAAGTTGTTTGGCTGGGTTTTACGGCATGTCAACCCATTTTGGGTCATTTTATGCCGAAAATGTACTCAATTTTTGTTTTTCAAAACCTAACTTAAAAAAAACAAAAACATTTTTAATTTTTAGGGACCCTAACAGGTACTAACATTCCGGGTCAGAGTGGACCATGGAGCAATGTTGATGAAAAATTAGTCCACCTTCCCCAGACCTCCAGTACTGGAACATCACCATCAGATAGAGTTTTTTTCGTCATACTGAGGACATGAAGACCGCAACCACTGCCACTAAGGCTTGACATGGCTAGCCGATTGATTAGAGGGGGCCTCTCCCCAAAATGAGTTCCAAAAGAGAGAGAGAGGGACATACAGACAGACAGACACAGAGAGAGGAGTGATATGTACAATTATGTACACACTCACGTGTACATTTTTAAGTGTGTCCTGGGAGAGAATCCATCTGATCGGCTGAACATGTCATGACCTAGCACCTATATGATTGTCTCAAACTCATGGCAAGTCTCCACTCCTTTTTATGACTAGAAACTGAAGATCCGAAAAACTAGAAAATGAGACAACAGTTACAACCGAGCTACCTAGAACTATCAAATAAATACAAGATAATTTATCCCCCCCTCTCTCTCTTTCTTTCTTCCTCCTCATCATCACTCTCACTCTCACTCTTCTCTCTCTCTCTCTCTCTCTCTCTCTCTCTCTCTCTCTCTCTCTTCAGTTACTCTTTTTCTTTCTTTCTCACCCTCTCTTTCTTTCACCCTTTCCTCTTCTCCAGGTCATTTTTCTTTGCTTTTCTGTCTTTCTTACTCTCTCTCTCTTTCTCTCCTTCTTTCTTTCTCTCTCTTTCCCTCCCCTCCTTTCTTTCTCTCACGTTCACATTCTCTTTCTTTCTTTCTTTCTTTCTTTCTTTCTCCCTCTTTTATTCTTTCTTGCTCTCTCTCTCTCTCTCTCCTTTTCTCTCCCGCTCACTCTCCACCTTCTGTCTCTCATCTTCCGAGTTTGCCCACAATCTAGAGGTAACAGCGAAGTTAAATCTCTGGTGGTTTTGTTAGCGAAATATTACCGTACTAAACCGCAAGTAGGCGAGTTGACTGCCAAGTTACAGGAGAGCACTTTTCCACTTTTTGCTAAAACTGCATGACATTCGGTTTCTATATCTCCCAGTTTATCACACATGACGTCACACTCAGAAGTCGGCTTTGTGTCTCAATGTATTCGCTGTATTAATTCAAAACTTGCTTTTTCTCCAACAAACAGCCTAATCAAAACCCCAGTTTCACCTGGGGAATATTTTGTAATGAAGGAAATAAATCGTTTAGACTATGTAATTAATGTTTTCATATGCAACACACGTGAGTTTCGCTATACAGTGAGTTCTGATTCCTCCAATGTAGCTGTCTAATCTTGATTTACCAAGAAAAAATACGCGTTTTCTCTTCCCTTTTTGTGTTATCATACTATCTACACAATACCACAAAGAATCGTGATTTGTATACTTTCGTAAGAGCAGAAAATGAACATAAGAACATACAGTATTTGTTTCACGTGGTGTAATGATTAGCAAGCTATATTTGCAGACCATTGTTAGTGACTTCGATTCTCACTGTGCGCCCCTTACTTCTGGCCTTGTGTTACATCTAAGCTAAGCTTAGTAAATAACTATAGTATTTGTCTAATTTTTGAGATGAGGTTTGATAATTTGTATTATTTAGATTTTTCCGACTGTTGTCCTCGTCTTTATCATTATATACACATCGTTTTGGCCGATGAGCCCTCCGGTCTTCTTCGGGTGTTTTTGTCGAAAATGACTTCCTCACCAGCGATATAAGTTTCTGTTAAGTATATGGCCGCCATCCTTGGCCAGTTGTAAAGAACTTAACGTAAATAAGTAAGTCCTGTGAAATAGAATCCTTTGGTAAGTGAATAAGTCCTAAGTTTTGGAATCCTACGTAGTGTTAAAAAGGTCCAGCGATATAATTCCATGGTCCGTCGTCCAGGAAGATCAAAGTAGTAGTGAGTAGCTAAGATTAGAATCAGCCAGTATAAATAATAATAACAGCAGCAGAATACTGCCAGTAGTTGGTCAATAGGTTGGTCACATGTTCATCGGCGCGTCTATAAGTAGAAGTGGTCATTTGACACACGCCTTATATCCCAAAAGCACCAACAGTTTCTACCAATGGAGTGTGAACATTATCCAGGAATTTAATTCATACGTTTGAATTGATTATTTTTGCTGGTGTGTCCATGGGTAGGTGTCCATATGAGAACGTCATTTATGGGTTAATTCTTGCTTCTCCAGCAATATGTTCATCTTAATCGGATGCTTTGTATGATGGGGCAAGTGGCCATACAGTCGAGTTCTTGTGGGTGCTGCTCCCAAGATCTTTTCAAGACTCCGCAGAGCATGATTGTGTAGTTCCCATTATTCTCTAAACATTTGTTTAGAGTACAAGTAGTGCAGCTCTACAGTAACACTGACACAGCTACAACTTGGAAAAATCCTGGTTCTATCTTATCGGTGATTATCAACATTTCTTAGAATAAAGTAATTATTATTACGAAATATTATATATCACCATGGACACCAAACACAAATACGCTCTTTAATACGCACATACATAAGCACGTGCAATCCCGCGCTAGGATACAGTCATAACGTCACAACCAACACGCATTTTCATGGACACGCGCATGATAACATACGCGCAAGTACGAAAAAAACCGCATTCACGTAAACATAAAACACAAGAATACAGTTATATAAAAATACCATCATTTAAAAAAAAAATCATTAAAAAAGAAATGCCATAACTAGACTGCTTCAGTTCCAGTAATCGTTTGAAAAAGAGATATTATCTCGAAAATTCAAGAATTAAATACAGGTTAACACACAACATCATTGTTACCGTATTATTATTTTTTCTTTACACCTGCATTGTGATAGCCTTCTAAATCAACCTCCTAACCAATATATACACAATGCTTCAAGGAAATTATAAAACTCTCTTGTAATTATTATTTTTTTTTATTACATTTTTTGTAAGTTATATTTATTTTTCCGGACTGACAGCCAGGTCAGATTGACATAAATTCATTTTTTTTTTACGTGGGAAGTTACGTACAAACCAAAACTCCTGCATGACCAGACCAAAAAACTACGTGAACCCATAAGCATTCCCATTTATATAACTTGTGTGTTTTTTTTTTCTTTCATCTTTATATGTTTCATTTGAATTTCAGACAAACGATCGACTATCATCATTAGATGTATCGTGTTTCCCAGAAAATACGATTTAGCAGCAAAATAAGACCTAGCGTGATTTTTCAGGATGCTTGTGATGTAAGCCTGCCCTTAAAATAATCCCTAGTTGAGAGCGGCAGACAAAGGCTGATGATATGATTATTTTTAATGAACTGTCGTTAATGAGTTTTTGAATAAAATAACATGGTAATGTTTAATAAATGTAGATTGCTTTTTGTAATTTCTGCTTATTTGGTAATTTCGTAATTTTCTACTTCGTAATGTCTTTTTTCGATATATGAAGAATAAGACATCCTCCGAAAATAAATCCTAGTGTTATATTTCGGAGTGAAAATTAATATCAGCCCTGTGTTATTTTCGGAGAAAGAGGGTTTATATCGCTACGGTAAAATTAAGTGTGATAGATTTGTTAAATCTCACATCAATATCAATTCTCTATATTGATGTTCACTTACCAAGAAACTATCTCGAATCAAGATGTCAGACGTGAACACCATTCTTGTAAGTTAGGCGCTACACAATCTTCTTGATCTACCAGTGGTATCTAAAATGTCGACAATAAATAAAAAAAAATTGAATGAGCTGGGTAATACATTGATCGAGGTACACCATCAGTATCCAATCATATAATTATCTTATCATTTAAATTTTAAATCCACCCTGTTGGCTGCGGCGTTAGAATGCACCGACTGCACCTCTGCAGAGGGGTAAGACTCCTCCAAGGGGGCCAATTGTTGGCCGTGGGTGGCGACCCGTCATGCTTAAGGATAGAGCCCAGGTGGATGAGCAGTTCATGACATGCAATACTCCACTTTGGCCCTATCTTGGGCTAGACGGGCGGTCGGAGAGACCCCCTCCGATCAATCGGCTGGTCACGGCAAGCCCTAGCGCCTATATGATTTTCCCAACCCTATTGCCTTTATGGCAAGCCCCAACCCCTTTTTATCATATGGGTGCTAGAACGCGGTGGCTGCGGGTCTACATGTCATAGGAATGAGGTTAAACTCTATCTGATGGTGAGGTTCTAGTTTTGGAGGTTTGGGGAATGTGGAGCACCCCTTCATCACCATTGCTCCCTTGTCCACTCTGACCCGGAGTGGTAGTACCTGTTAGGGTCCCATCTATGGGTTAAATAGAAAAATGTAATTATAAAAAAATTGTATTAACCATTAAGAATTTATTTCAAAACTTTATCGGTATTAAATGACCCACTGAGGTTGATATGCCGTAAAACAAACCAAAAATAAATTTTAAAAGAAACGGAATGTGCTACAAGTGTAGCATAATTAAAACAAAAAATATTTAATTAAAATAAAAAATATATTAAATTAAAACAAAGTAATAAAATAAAAATAAAAGAGGATGATCAACCGTCCTCAACACTTACGGCACATCCACTGAAGCGCCTCGGTACCCTAGTGTGCCGCGGCACATCGGCTGAAAATCTCTGGTATAAATGCACCTAATTATTGGACCGGTCACAAACAACGGGAAGACTTCTGTCCGAGTAAATCAGTGTATACTGATGATAATTCCTTATATCAATAATTCAGTCAAGATTCTCCATCAGGTTTCCTCAGTCTTGTCTACTCTGGACAAGACTGCATATATGTTTGGTAATCACAAGCAGATTGTATCTTGAGGCGGTTTCCGCAGCAACACACACAAAAAAATATGTTTCCGCCATTCCTGTGTATAATGCATACCAATCTAAGCTAGCAGACCATTATTAATGACTTTGATCATCACCGAGTTTCTCATATTTCTGGCTTTTGTACCAAGCCAAAATAAGCTTAGTCAATAGCAACACAAATTTAGTATTTCGCGTTTCAATAGATTTATGGTCTTTCTTCTCTGTCTACTCGCACACAAATATAGACTGATTATTTTCTGTGATTATTCTACTTATATAAAACTCTGCCTGTATTCGTACATTTATTAGAGTTTTCTTGAATACTCCACATCTGATAAGACGGGAAAGTGGAATTATTTGAGACACGCGTTTTCGGGTTACTTTCCTTGCCCATAATTAATGTGTATGTCATAGGAAAGAGACACGGGGCCCGATTTCAAATTTGGGACGAGGCTAGTTGCATTTCACATTGAAAACCGGAAGGGGGTAAATGGATATTTACCGTTAGCCGTTAACGTTATTGACATCAGTTAACCTTTCGCTGACCAGTATGCTGACTTCTGTGTGAAATGAAACTGGTTTAGATAAATTTCGGCAGTTAGTCAACGGGAGCAGACGTTAGAATCTTCGCTCCCAAGTTGCCAGCTTCAAATCCGTGTAATAAAGAATAGAAGTCTAAAAAACAACAAAGTCTTCCTTATTTATTACAAACAAGAATATTATATATATATATATATATATATATATATATATATATATATATATAATTATGGACTATCCCGTCGATTTTCGACGTATGAGGGTTCATACACACAATGAACACCCACACAGTGATTTGTTTATGGTGGTGAAGGCCTTGTGTTGGAGCATCCACACTTTTTGGCACAGTCGATAGGAAAGAATTGGTGCATCAAGGGTTGCCACAAACCAAATCAACGACATACCTCAGGAATTTTGAATTCAGAGTTATCCCTCTCCTGGACTGGTTACCTACCCAAGGCTGAATGACCCAGTCTGCCCTACTTTTTAACCCATAGCTGGGGGGAATTTTGAATTTAGAGTTATATAAATATAAATATATATATGTATGTATGTATGCGTGTGTGTGTGTGTGTGTGTGTGTGAAAAGCAATACAAATTTAGTATGTCGCGTTTCAATAGATTTATGGTCTTTCTTTTCTGTCTACTCGCATACAGGCTGGACACTACTAGTTGCTTTTCACATAGCGCTAATACACTAGGTAAAGGTATGAATCCAAATATACTCCATTCAGCTATGGTTAAATAGTAAGACTGACTGGGGTATTCAAACTTGAATATGACATGCTGTATAGTGGATCATACAGTGTTCAGTATACTAGTACATTCAAATTACATGTGCGCCAGACATATAGTAACTCGCAGCAGAGTGCTAAGATCTCAACATAGCCGATTCGCGAAATGGTTCCATAATCCTTGCACTCTCAGTAATCATCTCAATGCTCTCTGTGTATAAATATATATTTACCAATCCCTCCGCACGAGCAGGATGTGATACAGGGTCAATTTCTTAAGCGGAGTTTGAATTCAGAGTTTTTCTTTTCCTAGACCGGTTGCCTAACCAAGGTTAAAGAGCTCAGTCTGCCCTACTATTTATTCATAGCTGGAGGGAGAGTAGGATTCATACCTTTCCGAAGGGTATTAGTGCTAAGTGAAACTACCACATCCAGAATTTGAACTCGGTGCGATGATTCCATTTCCCATGACTTTAACCATTACACCACGCGCTCACAAGTATAAATAGTTCTGGACCAGCACATTCAATCTCTACGTTAGGTACGCCAGGTTAGTCCACAACATGGCGACTGATCTTGGAGAAGGAAAACTAGATAAGTCACATCCTGCTGTGGTAAGAGGTTAGTAAATACATACTCATCTTGAATACACCATTTTCATAAAAATGATATTTACATATAAAGGTTTTTTATATATAATGTGTTATAGCCTTATATACCCTTCTGTCTTACTTGGGTATATAATAGAGAGAGAGAGAGAGAGACAGAGAGAGACAGAGACAGAGACAGAGACATATGTTACATAATCTATGCATAGATTATTGTCAACCCCCTGTATTTCTGAAGGGATGGCCCCTTTTCATATCACGGGCGGGACTTTCCATGGAATATTACAGAAAGCCCGCGAAATACGTGAAGTCACGTGGGACCTGGTTGGCTCTCAGTTTCAGCTTGGACGTCAGGCAGAGAAGATTTAACTGCTTTAGTTGGGACTCACTGCACACGCGCGCTGTGATTAGTTAGGGAAAAATGTTTAGTTAAGTAAATAAAGGTTTAAATAAATGATATGGTTTTGTGGTTGATGAATGTCTTGGCAACAAGACTGACCTAGAAGGAGAAATGAAACAGGCACGACCAACCAGCAAGAACAGAGAAAAATGAAGTCCAGACGCTAGAAGAAGAACGTAAGATACCAAAGATGAGTAGAAGAATAATAGAAGTAAAGAAAGGGTATACAACACGTAGAGATAGATAGAGAGACAGAGATACAGATTAGAGATGGGGAAGGGATGGTCTTACTTGCTACCACTGTTTCCTTACTTGTTGGTGTTTCTTGCTGACTGCTCCGCGGCTAGTTCGTTGACCGTCATTTTATCTTGTTGACTTCTATCAGTTGTTTTTTTCTTCTTCTGTTCTTCGTTGTTGGGCTGGAGCGGATATTATCTTATTTAAAAAAACACAAGACCTTGTTTGTTCTTGATCAAGTTTATTAGCGCATATTGATTATTCCGCTTCGGGAGTGACCGACCCGGAGCTGACAATACGTCTCCATTCTCTCCAAGCTGAGTCGGATCTGAATAACTAACTAAACTATTGTCTGTCAGGGCAGCCAAATCGTCCGCCTCTCGGGGGTTATTAAGAGTCACCGATAATTTCCATGGGGAATCCTTGATTCTGAAGTTAACGACCCTTAATTTAAATATTCTAACTTACAGGTACGTTCACAATTTATGAATTTTTATCTATTGTAACAAAATATGTTATTTTGAAACATTGTAACCGAATAGTTCGAGGATAGAATAGATAACTTATTTTTTGTAAGTAAAATCAGTAAAAATGTATTTCATTCTTGAATTTCCGTTTCATATTGTGCTTTCACGCATATGTGTATTGTCATATTTAATCTGTTTATATTTCACATAACGCTAATGCCCTTCGAAAAAGTAGGTATCTAACTGTTCTTACTTTAGCTATTGGTAAATAGTAGGACAGACTGGTAATTTTAGCCCTGCTAAAGCAGCTGGTCTAGGAGAAGAAATACTCTGAATTCAAACCTGTTAGACCACACTTATGTTCCTAAATATAGAAGTTTTCACAATAGGTGTTGAAATATTTTGAGAATATAAGGTGTGCTCTAATTCCTCACCTAGATTTATAGACTAGCCGGGGTCACGTGAGTTATTCTTGCAACCAATCACTAGCAATACCGCGGGCCTGATAGAATACTTAAACCCCCCAAATTGGTCATAATTACAACTGCACTCTTTGAGGACGGACATAGGATTGCCGGATCTTTACCAATACCCAGGAAGGATTTATACGATTAATAGAGTAACCAAATGATTCCTTACCGTAGGACTCTATACCAGTAACTGAGAACACTATAGTAACCAAAGGATTCATTATCGAAGGACTCTTTACCAAGAACTGAGAACTCTTTACTACAGTAACCAAAGGATTCACATTATCGAGGGACTCTTTATCAAGCATCCAATTCCACTGGATAAGCGCTTCTGCTTTAAGGCCAAGGAATGACCCTTTAAAACCTAACAATAGGACCTAAGAAAAATGTTGTATATATATTTTGTAATATTTAACAGAATGGTACTGAGGTACAAATAGATTAATTATTTAAAAACAAAAAGAAAAATAGAAAAAGAAACGAGATGACGAAGTTTAAAACCTCGCCCGGTAGGCTATGTGTAACATGATGAAGTTTATCACGCATCCCGACTCAAAATAGCAGTATACTAGAAATTGCTGGTGACAACAGAATAGATCAGCCATCTATGTTGTGGCGGGGTGTGCCAGTCGATGCTGCCTACGGAAGTGGGAATTTGATGTTCTGTGAACCCCAATTAAAGGAGCTGGGGTTCTTAATTCGCTCTTTCGTTTTTGAAGCGAGGGCATAGAGACGACAAGCACTCGTGTAATACTGTTACAATTGATGGGAGGTCATGCATTGTGAACAGACCATGTAGCTAGAATTAAACTGAGGTCTGTCATATAGAATCAGGGAGTCCATGGAAAATACCGGGCTGTTCGTATCCCATGACCCCTAGTAAGATCTCACGTGCCATGACAGACATGTGGCAGTTAGAATTAAGTTTCGACGCCTAGTTTGGAAGGAGAAAGATGTGTTTGTCTTACCTGCCGGGTCATCTCAATCCCTGCGTTGAAATTATGGACTAGATAAATGATAAGAGCTTGATAAAGCAAACAAAAGTCTTGTTATTTTATCAATCCAAAAACAAGTAATTGCCCAAATCAGCCCAGAAGTTTAGAAGATTAATCACAAGTAAGTAATTAACCCCAGATGAAGGAAAGTCAGCTAGACAGAACAAGGGTGGCCAGACAGAATAGCAGGAGCCAACAAACATGTATAAATAAGACCATCTCATCTCACAATCTAATCTCTAATCTGTCTCTGTCTCTGTCTCTGTCTGTCTGTCTGTCTCTCTCTCTCCCTCTCATGCGAGATGAATTCTCACCGTTTATATACCCGATATTGGGTATACAACGTATTGATAATGGACCATGCAAAGATCCGGGAAAAGGTATTTTTAACTAAAACGAAAAATCTACCCAGCACATTGTGTTCGTTATCCTCTCCCACTTACTTCCACGGCCTCGGAAACTGAACGAAGACAATAAACGAACATCCTGCGTAGGGGTTGGTAAATATATACAAACAGACAGATGGATTCTGATTTGTGTTGCATTATCATCGCACTATAACATCCACCATTATTTTCGTACAACTCAACGCTCACAGTCACGTATAGAGCTTAGACGAACTCCCCTTGCAATTTTATACAATAAGTACTCATTACAATTTATTTATATATTTGGTCATTAAAATATATTTATTTCTATATGTGGAGTTAAGTGGAGGAGAGCAATCACATGATGAAGTTTTTGGCTCCAAGATCAGATAGACTTTTCTGATCAGTTCCAGGAGGAGTCGACCAGACATTATCTCCGAGAATTGACAAAACCAGAAGATACCAGATATCCTCAAATGCCCTCTCAGTCACACTGGTAAGTCTTTTAAACTTGACTCTCTATATATGAAGGGCTTTTATATTGTTAGTCATTTTCTTGTTAAATAAACCGTTAGAATTGAACTAAGTTTTATTTTACTTATTTGTTGCTATGAGACTGAGAATAAATGCTAAACTAACTCAATACATACATAGCCAAGATTCATTCCAAACTATTAGTACCAGGATTGTAATTTTTCTAGTGGAATTTTCGGGCAATGAAAATTAATATATTAGTTATTATTCCTAACACCCCCCCAATATATAACTGAAACTTTTCAACAATATAGGAATGTCGAAAACATATATCAGAATCACCATCATTCATCATCAAAGAATTTTGACAACAGCAATCCATTTAATACTCTCTAATAATCCGTCCCTATCGGCTATTGCAGAGGGAAAGTCTTCCATACGGCACCAAGTGTCCTCAGAGATGAGGAATGTAAGTTTCTGCTGGTCAGTCATCATAAGTATGTCCATATGTAGGAAAATGTCACTTATGGGATATTTTTTTTATTTCTGTTCCCAGCATGCCTTTTTTGGTTTCTATGGTGGGAAATAGATGGCCGTACAACTGTTGTTTTGTAGTTAATTTCCGGATTTGTTCAAGATATCATTTGTCATCCTTATGTTGCTCTCATTACAAAAGTTACCTATTGGTTACCTATTGGTTATATCTATTGGTTACCGGCTGGTTATCTATTGAATATATCTATGCATTATACTTTTAGTTAAACATGTGTTACAGCTTATACTCTCTACCCAAACATAAATTTAAAAATGTCTCTAAAAAAGAAAAAATATCAAATTATTTTTTTAATGCATAATATATAAGAACAAATGGGCTTACTTTTAGGCGTTTTTTTTTTTAATTGCTGGTTATAGATTTCAATGATGTAGAATTCAGTAAGGGATATACCTAACAACATACGTTTCAGCTTGTATTTTTTTACTTTAGCAATGATGAAATTCAGGTATCTTTGCTTCAGAAGAAATTAGATTTTAGGGATTTTTTTTAAGGAAATATATTTATAAATTTTAGAGTGAAGGAAATGTATGAAAGAAGAAAATTCCATGGAAAATTTGTGTAACAAAAGAACGAAAGAAGGAAAAAGAAAGAAAAAAGAAAATAATATTGTAGAATCTAATTCAGAAATAAATAGAAACAGAGAATAAAGAGAAGTGAAAGAAAAAGGAAGGAAGAAAGAAAGAAAGAAAGAAGAAAGAGAGTGAAAAAAAACATAGAAATAAATAGAACAAGAATAAAGAGAGTGAAAGAAAAAGGAAGGAAAGAAAGAAAGAAAGAAAGAAGAAAGAGAGTGAAAAAAAAATAGAAATAAATAGAAACAGAGAATTAAGGGAGTGAAAGAAAAGGAAGGAAGAAAGAAAGAAAGAAAGAAGAAAGAGAGTGAAAAAAACATAGAAATAAATAGAAACAGAGAATAAAGAAGAGTGAAAGAAAAAGGAAGGAAGAAAGAGAAAGAGAAAGAAAGAAGAGTGAAAAAATTAAGAAATAAATAGAAACAGAGAATAAAGGGAGTGAAGAAAAGGAAGGAAGAAAGAAGAAAAAAAGAAAGAAAGAGAGTGAAAAAAACATAGAAATAAATAGAAACAGAGATAAAGAGAGTGAAAGAAAAAGGAAGGGAGAAAGAAAGAAAGAAAAGAAGAAAGAAGTGAAAAAAAATTAGAATAAATAGAAACAGAGAATAAGGGAGTGAAAGAAAAGGAAGGAAGAAAGAAAGAAAGAAAGAAAGAAGAAGAGAGTGAAAAAAAACATAGAAATAAATAGAAACAGAGAATAAAGAGAGTGAAAGAAAAAGGAAGGAAAGAAGAAGAAAGAAAGAAAGAAAGAAAGAGAGTGAAAAAAAATAGAAAAAATAGAAACAGAGAATAAAGGGAGTGAAAGAAAGAGGGAAGAAAGAAAGAAGAAAGAAGAAAGAAAGAGAGTGAAAAAAACATAGAAATAAATAGAAACAGAGAATAAAGAGAGTGAAGAAAAAGGAAGGAAGAAAGAAAGAAAGAAAGAAAGAAAGAAAGAGAGTGAAAAAAACTTAGAATAAATAGAAACAGAGAATAAAGAGAGTGAAAGAAAAAAGGAAGGAAGAAAGAAAAGAAGAAAGAAAGAAAGAAAGAAAGAGAGTGAAAAAAACTTAGAAATAAAATAGAAACAGAGAATAAAGAGAGTGAAAGAAAAGGAAGAAGAAGAAAGAAAGAAGAAAGAAAGAGAGTGAAAAAAACTTAGAAATAAATAGAAACAGAGAATAAAGAGAGTGAAAGAAAAAGGAAGGAAGAAAGAAGAAAGAAAGAAAGAAGAAAGAGAGTGAAAAAACTTAGAAAATAAATAGAAACAGAGAATAAAGAGAGTGAAAGAAAAAGGAAGAAGAAGTTAGAAAGAAGAAAGAAAGAAGAAAGAAAGAAAGAAAGAAAGAAAGAAAAACGAAGCAACTGGTGAAGGAGAAGTTAAAGAAAAGATGGCGGATTCCCGAACAGGAGAGGGAAAGAAAAACTTAGAAATAATAGAAACAGAGAATAAGAAGAGTGAAAAGAAAAAGAAAGAAAGAAAGACAAAGAAAGAAAGAAAGAAGAAAGAAAAACGAAAGCAACGATGAGGAAGAAGTAAAAGAAAGATGGTGGATTCCGACAAGAGAGTGAAAGAAAAACTTAGAAATAAATTAGAACAGAGAATAAAGAGAGGGAAAGAAAAAGGAAGAAAGAAGAAAGAAAGAAAGAAAAAAGAAAAATAAAGAAAGAAAGAAAGAAAGAAAGAGAGTGAAAGAAAACGAATGCAACGGGTGAAGAAGAAGTTTAAAGAAAGATGGCGGATTCCGAAACAGGAGAGGGAAAGAAAAACTTAGAAATAAAATAGAAACAGAGAAAAAAGAGAGTGAAGAAAAAGGAAGAAAGAAGAAGAAAGAAAGAAAGAAAGAAAAAGAGAAAGGAATGAAAAGAAAGAGATGCAAAATGAAAACGATATAGCAAATGTCGGTAAGAAAATGAATTGAATGTAAAAGAAGAGATGGAAAGTATTCGCGATACAGTGGAAAAAGAGCAAATGTAAAACGAGCAAAAGACGCAATTACACGAGATTCGTTGGCTGTGGTGGGGGGGAAAATTCTCGTTGTATTCTTTCATGGAGCAAACCGTACGTAATTAGTGGGGTCTTTCTCTTTGAAAGATCGGGCGAATAACATTCACTTGATGTTTGTACAAGAGATAATCTTTATGCCACCGTGCGTTCTATTGTGTGAAATTTTGTTCCGTTGTTGTATCTGGTCGAGCATTTTTGTTTTTGCTCTGTTATGATTATTCTTTTTTAGCACAAACACTTAGAAATCACTTCTCTCTGGATATAGAGAGAAAGAGAGAGAGAGGAAGGAGAGAGAGAGAGAGAGAGAGAGAGAGACCTCATTTGGCGCTGCATCATATGTATAGAGGGTTGTGTGAATGATGGTGCATTTTCTCTGTTCTTGCTCACTGTTTTCGCTGGCGCTATATGTCTTTCTCTTTCACAACACGCGTGGCACGTGTACAACATCTGTCTCAGCACACATCAAGACAGACACACAGACACACATATTATTATATATTATATATATCATCATGCAATCAAGTCGCGCTGTTTGGCACGGATATCGTACAATCTTCTCGTCCGATCATTCGCGTGGCTTCATATGGCGCTTCTGATTTCTCGGTAGGTCCTCTGTGCCAAGCTATGCTTGTTTCCGCACAGAGGCTGAATCATGTATGTCCTTTTGCGTGGTTGCACACTATCCCTGGCGTGCCATGTGCTGGGCTCCACTGGAGGACCGTCCTTAATGAGTTTGTTGTCTTTTTGCTTCCTTGCGTCCTCCAGCAAGTGGGTCCCGCGTGGTCCTTGTCCGTCCCTTCACTCACACTCGGAAGGTTTTTTGGGTGATATGTGGCAGGTTTGCCGTACAGCTGCTTTCTCGTGAGGTGCTGTTTCCCCTGACGTCCTTGTTCAAGGATCACCACCGCAAGTATTTCCTTGTGCAAGTTCCCTGATGCAAGTTTATGTCTCTGTCCCGTCTCGTTAGGACTCAAGGTTGGTGCCGCAGCATACAGCAAGCAAAGCTGATGACGCACACGGCCTAGAAAGGTGAACTGGTCTGCTTAACTGTGCTGTGAGATTGATATTCAGTATACACGGAATAAATTGGCGGTGATTATAGGGCGCCATGCATTTCCCTTATAACGATCATTAACAGTCGTTTTTCCTTTTTGGAGGAATGTACTGCCAAGTATCTAAATTGTTCTACAGAAGTTTTTGGGCATAGTTGCCATCGAATGGTGGGAGATGTTCGCTTTTGTTTTGAAGACATGACTCGTTATAGAAGTTTTACGTATAGGCCGACATTTCGTGCTGCCGTTTTTCTAGGCTGTGGTTGCCGAAGATTTGCTTTGAGCAGGTGTATTTGCGAGTAAAGTTTGCTACTAGTCTATTCAGTATAGTCCCACGCTAATCCGTTATAGTTATGTGCTGGTTGTATCGCTGTTCTGTGCATTTTTTTTTTAAGTGTGAATGGGTGCTTTTTCATTAAATGAGATCTAAGAAGAATTTTCAGAGTAAGGATATCTAAGGACATTAAACTATGATATATATGGCGTAAGTGTCGGCCTATCTGTAGATTTCGTAGCATTGCTTTTTGTATTTGTAGAGCAGTATCATTTGAGTTTACTGTTTCCTGGTAGGCATATGCTGAAGCAGTATAACTTTGCTCATTTCCGCTCATGTGTATGGAGTCATAATCTATTGGAGAATTCTTACAAATAGTAACGGTTGCCTGAGATTATCTTTCCTCGGACCCCTTTCTCTATGATTCGCAGAAATGTCAAGGATCTTGTTAGGGTAGTGTTTGCTTGCTTTCGATTTCTACGATACCGTTTTGGTTTTCTTATTCGGCGGAATAATGCAATAAGGCAGAAGGGTCATTATAGTATATATATATATATATCCTATATTATATATAAATATATATAGTGTTGTGTGTGTGTGTGTGTGTGTTGTGTGGTGAATGTGTATCAGGTGGGTTTTCCCAAAAAGTATCCGAGATTTTTACTTTGACACCAGACACTAGTATTCTGGACAATAACCGCGTTTCCGTTTATTAATTTCTTTCCAGATCCAAAGTGTGCTCCAAAAGGTACTGTTATTGTACCAGAAATAGAATGAAGAATAATGCACGTTATTTTTGTTCCAAGAGTGTCAAAAAAGGTACAAAAATCTGATAACTTTTTTTGACCAGCCTTGTGTGTGTATATATTATATATTATTATATATATATATATTATATTATTCTTTCTACTTCTCGTCGGCTCTCTATCTCTTTCTCTATATATATATATATATTATATATATATATATATATTATGGTGTGTGATGTATGATGTGGTGGTGTGGTGATGTGTCCTGTGGTTCTGTGTGGTGTGTGTTCTTAATACGATGGCAAGAAGGGCTATATACTTATCTAAAATCTTGTATGGATTTATGCATACCTCTCCTGGCGTCCCTCTGTTCCTATCTCTTAAACACTCTCTCTCTTTGACGTTCACATACAATTTAATATAATACATGTAATAAATCATAAATGCAATACCATATAGTAGATTAGTTATGATTTTAGGGCATTTCTTTTATGTAATATGGGCCCAACAGTAACAAATAAGGTAACAATTCATAGATTCAATAATTGATTTAAAATAAAACAAAATAATGGTTTGAAAAATGAAGTATATGAACGAAAAGAATTGTGATTTTAGTGTTATGAAGTATATGTTTTCGTCGGTATAGACAGTAGAACAGACACACAATCTTCAATTATAAGAAGACTAGTATTATTATTTGTATTTTACTTTTAATTTGGTTTTAATATTGCTTTTTATATAATGTTTCATCTTTATTTAATTTCTTTATTTTTACATCGTTTTTCCATTATTTTTTTCAATATATTGGTTTGCCGTAGCGCGGCTTCTACGCTACTCTGAAAATCTGTATGCGTTGTGTATACTGGCGTTTTCTCAACCTTAGACGATATAATCGTAGTGGTCGCTTAAAGTGAAATCTACACACATGGTATGTAGGAGTTTTTTGACTTTATTTCCTTCTCGGCTGTACGTGGGGTAGGCGCGGGCATTGACATTGGAATTGGCCCTGAGGTTTG